>CAXAJV010000812.1:2224045-2824045 GCA_963969225.1 Xylocopa violacea
GATATTAGTTATTAACGAGAGCGAAGAAGGAATGTTGTTCAAATTCAGGAGAGCGCAACGCGAAGACGGGCACGTGCAATCGATCATGGACCGGGTTCGGAAGAATGAGATAAGCGGATTTATTGTACGGAATGGAGTTTTGTATAAGGAAACAAGCGGCGATGTATTAGTTGTTGTACCGAAAGTATTACAAACACAGGTGGTCAGGCGCGCGCATGAACTTGGTCATTTTGCGGCAGGAAAAACGGAGTTATTAGTTAAACGAGATTACTGGTTCGAGGGGATGAGGGATGTCGTCGAAAGGGTAGTTAAAAACTGTATTAGTTGTATTCTCGCGGATAGGAAGTCAGGGAAGCAAGAGGGATGGCTGCACGACATCGATAAAGGCGAAACCCCTCTGCATACGTATCACATCGATCACCTCGGGCCCCTGCCTTCTACGCGAAAGAGATATAAGTTCATTTTTGTAGTCGTGGACAGCTTTTCAAAATTCGTATGGTTGTACGCAACGAGGGCCACGGACACCGCCGAGGTCCTAACCCACTTATATAAACAGGCGGCGATATTCGGAAATCCACACCGGATAATATCCGACCGAGGGACAGCCTTTACTTCTCGAGCGTTTGAAGAATATTGTAAGAGCGAGAGCATTCAGCATGTAAGGGTTACTACCGGAATGCCTAGGGGAAATGGGCAAGTAGAGCGGATTAACCGGACGCTGATACCCCTGTTGACGAAAATGTCTGCGCCGAAACCTGAAGAGTGGTACCGTTATTTAGATGTGGCGCAAAAGTATTTAAATGCAGCGCCGAATAGAAGAATCGATACTACCCCTTTCCATCTATTATTCGGCGTGCGTATGAGGCTGAAGGAAGACCAGTCAGTGACCGCAATCATCGAAGATGAATGGAGGCATTTGTTCCAGGAAAGCCGAGGGGAGCTGCGAAGACACGCGAAGGAGGCAATATTAAGGGTGCAGGCCGAAAATAGAAGGACCTTCAATAGAAAACGGACCGCAGCGAGGCAGTACGCGCAGGGTGATCTGGTGGCGATTCGAAGGACGCAATTCGGGCCTGGGTTAAAATTGCATCCTAAATATCTCGGTCCATATGAAGTAACTAAGGTTTTAAGAAACGACAGGTACATCGTGCACAGAGTCGGCGAGCACGAGGGCCCCCTCACAACTTCTACTGCTGCTGACTCAATGAAGTTGTGGAACAATGATGACTCCGAAGATCTCGTCGACAACGAGGAAGGACAGCCGGACGTCTGAGGCCAGACGTCGAGTGTCAGGACGGCCGAATGTAGTGTGTGCATGAGGGAGTCGAGTTACGCGCCGGCGATATCTACGAAGGGGCAGCTTAGGCCGATGCCCAAATAAGGCCATGTTATCGGTCTATGCGACGGATTGCCTTATTTGGGCAAGACGTTGTGACGACGGCATCGCGGCAATGAGATAAGAGGGCGAGCCGATGCCCAGAGAGGGCAGTTAATGAATGGCGTGCGGTCCGAACGGTCAGATTTGTGTTTTAAGGTGCTAACTGCTATTATACTTTTTTAAAATATATTTTCCTTCATATAGAATAAACTTCTTTCTCCTTCAACTTCCTATATATATTACGTTATTGATGTATATAAAGGTCCCACGGAGACGTAGAGGCCAACAAGCCAGGAATGTTGTCAAATATTACCCCCGACATGTTAGGTTGGGATAGGTTTGGTTATATTACGTTATTGATGTATATGAAGGTCAAACGGAGACGTAGAGGCCAACTCGCCAGGCATGTTGTCAAATACTACCGCCGAGATGTTAGGTTGGGTTAGGTTAGGTTATATTACGTTATTGATGTATATAAGGGTCCCACGGAGACGTAGAGGCCAACTCGACAGGAATGTTGTCAAATATTACCGACGAGATGATAGGTTAGGTTAGGTTAGGTTAAATTACGTTATTGATGTATATGAAGGTGAAACGGAGACATAGAGGCCAAATCGCCAGGAATGTTGTCAAATATTACCCCCGACATGTTAGGTTGGGTTAGGTTTGGTTATATTACGTTACTGATGTATATGAAGGTCAAACGGAGATGTAGAGGCCAACTCGACAGGAATGTTGTCAAATATTACCGACGAGATGATAGGTTAGGTTAGGTTAGGTTATATTACGTTATTGATGTATATGAAGGTCAAACGGAGACGTAGAGGCCAACTCGCCAGGAATGTTGTCAAATATTACCCCCGACATGTTAGGTTGGGTTAGGTTTGGTTATATTACGTTATTGATCTATATGAAGGTCAAACGGGGACGTAGAGGCCAACTCGACAGGAATGTTGTCAAATATTACCGACGAGATGATAGGTTAGGTTAGGTTAGGTTATATTACGTTATTGATGTATATGAAGGTCAAACGGAGACGTAGAGGCCAACTCGCCAGGAATGTTGTCAAATATTACCACCGACATGTTAGGTTGGGTTAGGTTTGGTTATATTACGTTATTGATGTATATAAGGGTCCCACGGAGACGGAGAAGCCAACACGCCAGGAACGTTGTCAAATATTACCGCCGACATGTTAGGTTGGGCTAGGTTTGTTTATATTATGTTATTGATGTATATAAGAGCCCCACGGAGACGGAGAAGCCAACTCGCCAGGAATGTTGTCAAATATTCCCGCCGAGATGATAGGTTGGGTTAGGTTAAGTTATATTACGTTTTTGATGTATATATGGGTCCCACGGAGACGGAGAAGCCAAATCGCCAGGAATGTTGTCAAATATTACCGCCGGGATGTTAGGTTGGGTTAGGTTAGGTTATATTACGTTATTGATGTATATAAGGGTCCCACGGAGACGGAGAAGCCAAATCGCCAGGAATGTTGTCAAATATTACCGACGAGATGATAGGTTGGGTTAGGTTAGGTTATATTACGTTATTGATGTATATAAGGGTCCCACGGAGACGTAGAGGCCAACTCGACAGGAATGTTGTCAAATATTACCGACGAGATGATAGGTTAGGTTAGGTTAGGTTATATTACGTTATTGATGTATATGAAGGTGAAACGGAGACGTAGAGGCCAACTCGCCAGGAATGTTGTCAAATATTACCCCCGACATGTTAGGTTGGGTTAGGTTAGGTTATATTACGTTATTGATGTATATAAAGGTCCCACGGAGACGTAGAGGCCAACAAGCCAGGAATGTTGTCAAATATTACCCCCGACATGTTAGGTTGGGATAGGTTTGGTTATATTACGTTATTGATGTATATGAAGGTCAAACGGAGACGTAGAGGCCAACTCGCCAGGCATGTTGTCAAATACTACCGCCGAGATGTTAGGTTGGGTTAGGTTAGGTTATATTACGTTATTGATGTATATAAGGGTCCCACGGAGACGTAGAGGCCAACTCGACAGGAATGTTGTCAAATATTACCGACGAGATGATAGGTTAGGTTAGGTTAGGTTAAATTACGTTATTGATGTATATGAAGGTGAAACGGAGACATAGAGGCCAAATCGCCAGGAATGTTGTCAAATATTACCCCCGACATGTTAGGTTGGGTTAGGTTTGGTTATATTACGTTACTGATGTATATGAAGGTCAAACGGAGATGTAGAGGCCAACTCGACAGGAATGTTGTCAAATATTACCGACGAGATGATAGGTTAGGTTAGGTTAGGTTATATTACGTTATTGATGTATATGAAGGTCAAACGGAGACGTAGAGGCCAACTCGCCAGGAATGTTGTCAAATATTACCCCCGACATGTTAGGTTGGGTTAGGTTTGGTTATATTACGTTATTGATCTATATGAAGGTCAAACGGGGACGTAGAGGCCAACTCGACAGGAATGTTGTCAAATATTACCGACGAGATGATAGGTTAGGTTAGGTTAGGTTAGGTTATATTACGTTATTGATGTATATGAAGGTCAAACGGAGACGTAGAGGCCAACTCGCCAGGAATGTTGTCAAATATTACCACCGACATGTTAGGTTGGGTTAGGTTTGGTTATATTACGTTATTGATGTATATAAGGGTCCCACGGAGACGGAGAAGCCAACACGCCAGGAACGTTGTCAAATATTACCGCCGACATGTTAGGTTGGGCTAGGTTTGTTTATATTATGTTATTGATGTATATAAGAGCCCCACGGAGACGGAGAAGCCAACTCGCCAGGAATGTTGTCAAATATTCCCGCCGAGATGATAGGTTGGGTTAGGTTAAGTTATATTACGTTTTTGATGTATATATGGGTCCCACGGAGACGGAGAAGCCAAATCGCCAGGAATGTTGTCAAATATTACCGCCGAGATGTTAGGTTGGGTTAGGTTAGGTTATATTACGTTATTGATGTATATAAGGGTCCCACGGAGACGGAGAAGCGAAATCGCCAGGAATGTTGTCAAATATTACCGACGAGATGATAGGTTAGGTTAGGTTAGGTTATATTACGCTATTGATGTATATGAAGGTCAAACGGAGACGTAGAGGCCAACTCGCCAGGAATGTTGTCAAATATTACCCCCGACATGTTAGGTTGGGTTAGGTTTAGTTATATTACGTTATTGATGTATATGAAGGTGAAACGGAGACGTAGAGGCCAACTCGCCAGGAATGTTGTCAAATATTACCCCCGACATATTAGGTTGGGTTAGGTTTGGTTATATTACGTTATTGATGTATATGAAGGTCAAACGGAGACGTAGAGGCCAACTCGACAGGAATGTTGTCAAATATAACCGACGAGATGATAGGCTAGGTTAAGTTAGGTTATATTACGTTATTGATGTATATGAAGGTCAAACGGAGACGGAGAAGCCAACTCGCCAGGAACGTTGTCAAATATTACCGCCGACATGTTAGGTTGGGCTAGGTATGTTTATATTATGTTATTGATGTATATAAGAGCCCCACGGAGACGTAGAAGCCAACTCGCCAGGAATGTTGTCAAATATTCCCGCCGAGATGATAGGTTGGGTTAGGTTAAGTTATATTACGTTATTGATGTATATGAAGGTCAAACGGAGACGTAGAGGCCAACTCGCCAGGAATGTTGTCAAATATTACCCCCGACATGTTAGGTTGGGTTAGGTTTGGTTATATTACGTTATTGATGTATATAAGGGTCCCACGGAGACGGAGAAGCCAACACGCCAGGAACGTTGTCAAATATTACCGCCGACATGTTAGGTTGGGCTAGGTTTGTTTATATTATGTTATTGATGTATATAAGAGCCCCACGGAGATGGAGAAGCCAACTCGCCAGGAACGTTGTCAAATATTCCCGCCGAGATGATAGGTTGGGTTAGGTTAGGTTATATTACGTTATTGATGTATATAAGGGTCCCACGGAGACGTAGAGGCCAACTCGACAGGAATGTTGTCAAATATTACCGACGAGATGATAGGTTAGGTTAGGTTAGGTTATATTACGTTATTGATGTATATGAAGGTGAAACGGAGACGTAGAGGCCAACTCGCCAGGAATGTTGTCAAATATTACCCCCGACATGTTATGTTGGGTTAGGTTAGGTTATATTACGTTATTGATGTATATAAAGGTCCCACGGAGACGTAGAGGCCAACAAGCCAGGAATGTTGTCAAATATTACCCCCGACATGTTAGGTTGGGATAGGTTTGGTTATATTACGTTATTGATGTATATGAAGGTCAAACGGAGACGTAGAGGCCAACTCGCCAGGAATGTTGTCAAATACTACCGCCGAGATGTTAGGTTGGGTTAGGTTAGGTTTTATTACGTTATTGATGTATATGAAGGTCAAACGGAGACGTAGAGGCCAACTCGACAGGAATGTTGTCAAATATTACCGCCGAGAAGTTAGTTTGGGTTAGGTTAGGTTATATTACGTTTTTGATGTATATAAGGGTCCCACGGAGACGGAGAAGCCAAATCGCCAGGAATGTTGTCAAATATAACCGCCGAGATGTTAGATTGGGTTAGGTTAGGTTATATTACGTTATTGAAGTATATAAATGTCCCACAGAAACGTAGAAGCCAACTCGCCAGGAATGTGGTCAAATATTACCGCCGAGGTGTTAGATTGGGTTAGGTTAGCTTATATCATGTTATTGATGTATATGAATGTCAAACGGAGACGTAGAGGCCAACTCGCCAGGAATGTTGTCAAATATTACCGCCGAGATGTTAGGTTGGGTTAAGTTAGGTTATATTACGTTATTGATGTATATGAAGGTCAAACGGAGTCGTAGAGGCCAAATCGACAGGAATGTGGTCAAATATTACCGCCGAGATGTTAGGTTGTGTTAGGTTAGGTTATATTACGTTATTGATGTATATAAGGTTCCCACGGAGACGGAGAAGCCAAGTCGCCACGAATGTTGTCAAATATTGCCGCCGAGATGTTAGGTTGGGTTAGGTCAGGTTATATTACGTTATTGATGTATATAAAGGTCCCACGGAGACGTAGAGGCCAACAAGCCAGGAATGTTGTCAAATATTACCCCCGACATGTTAGGTTGGGATAGGTTTGGTTATATTACGTTATTGATGTATATGAATGTCAAACGGAGACGTAGAGGCCACTTCGCCAGGTATGTTGTCAAATATTACCGCCGAGATGATAGGTTGGGTTAGGTTAGGTTATATTTCGTTATTGATGTATATGAAGGTCCCACGGAGACGTAGAGGCCAACTCGCAAGTTATGTTGTCAAAAATTACCGCGGAGATGTTAGGTTGGGTTAGGTTAGGTTATATTACGTTACTGATGTATATAAAGGTCCCACGGATACGTACAAGCCAACTAGCCAGGAATGTGGTCAAATATTACCGCCGCAATGATAGGTTGGGTTAGGTTAGGTTATATTACGTTATTGATGTGTATAAAGGTCCCACGGAGACGGAGAAGCCAACTCGCCAGGAATGTTGTCAAATATTACCGCCGAGAAGAAAGGTTGGGTTAGGTTATGTTATATTACGTTCTTGATGTATATAAAGATCACACGGAGACGTAGAGGCCAATTCGCCAGGTATGTTGTCAAATATTACCGCCGAGATGATAGGTTGGGTTAGGTTAGGTTATATTTCGTTATTGATGTATATGAAGGTCCCACGGAGACGTAGAGGCCAACTCGCAAGGTATGTTGTCAAATATTACCGCGGATATGTTAGGTTGGGTTAGGTAAAGTTATATTACGTTATTGATGTATATAAAGGTCCCACGGAGACGGAGAAGCCAACTCGCCAGGAATGTTGTCAAATATTACCGCCGAGATGTTAGGTTGCGTTAGGTTAGGTTATATTACGTTCTTGAAGTATATAAAGGTCCCACGAAGACGTAGAGGCCAACAAGCCAGGAATGTTGTCAAATACTACCGTCGAGATGATAGGTTGGGTTACGTTAGGTAATATTTCGTTATTGATGTATATGAAGGTCAAACGGAGACCTAGAGGCCAACTCGAAAAGAATGTTGTCAAATATTACCGGCGAGATGTTAGGTTGGGTTAGGTTACGTTATATTTCGTTATTGATGTATATGAAGGTCCCACGGAGACGTAGAGGCCAACTCGCAAGGTATGTTGTCACATATTACCGTCGAGATGGTAGGTTGGGTTAGGTTAGGTTATATTACGTTATTGATGTATATAAAGGTCCCACGGAGACGTAGAGGCCAACAAGACAGGAATGTGGTCAAATATTACCGCCGAGATGTTAGGTTGGATTAGGTTAGGTTATATTACGTTATAGTTCTCTATGACGGCCCCACGGAGACGTAGAGTCCAACAAGCCAGGAATGTGGTCAAATATTACCGCCGAGATGTTATATTGGGTTAGCTTATGTTATATTATGTTATTGATGTATATAAATATCCCACGGAGACGTAGAGGCCACCTCGCCAGGTATGTTTTCAAATATTACCGCCGAGACGTTAGGTTGGGTTAGGTTAGGTTATATTACGTTATTTATGTATATAAAGGTCCCACGGAGACGTAGAGGCCAACTCGCCAGGAATGTTGTCAAATATTACTGCCGAGATGATAGGTTGGGTCAGGTTAGGTTATATTTCGTTATTGATGTATATTAAGGTCCCACGGAGACGTAGAGGCTAATTCGCCAGGTATGTTGTCAAATATTACCGCCGAGATGATAGGTTGGGTTAGGTTAGGTTATATTTCGTTATTCATGTATATAAAGGTCCCACGGAGACGGAGAAGCCAACTCGCCAGGTATGTTGTCAAATATTACCGCCGAGATGATAGGTTGGGTTAGGTTAGGTTATATTTCGTTATTGATGTATATAAAGGTCCCACGGAGACGGAGAAGCCAACTCGCCAGGAATGTTGTCAAATATTACCGCCGAGATGTTAGGTTGGGTTAGGTTAGGTTATATTACGTTCTTGAAGTATATAAAGGTCCCACGAAGACGTAGAGGCCAACAAGCCAGGAATGTTGTCAAATACTACCGTCGAGACGATAGGTTGGGTTACGTTAGGTAATATTTCGTTATTGATGTATATGAAGGTCAAACGGAGACCTAGAGGCCAACTCGAAAAGAATGTTGTCAAATATTACCGGCGAGATGTTAGGTTGGGTTAGGTTACGTTATATTTCGTTATTGATGTATATGAAGGTCCCACGGAGACGTAGAGGCCGACTCGCCAGGTATGTGGTCAAATATTACCGCGGAGATGTTAGGTTGGGTTAAGTTACGTTATATTACGTTATTGATGTATATAAAGGTCCCACGGAGACGGAGAAGCCAACTCGCCAGGAATGTTGTCAAATATTACCGCCGAGATGTTAGGTTGGGTTAGGTTAGGTTATATTACGTTATTGATGTATATAAAGGTCCCACGGAGACGTAGAGTCCAACTCGCCGGGAATGATGTCAAATACTACCGCCGCGATGCTAGGTTGGGTTAGGTTAGGTTATATTACGTTATAGTTCTCTATGACGGCCCCACGGAGACGTAGAGTCCAACAAGCCAGGAATGTGGTCAAATATTACCGCCGAGATGTTATATTGGGTTAGCTTATGTTATCTTATGTTATTGATGTATATAAATATCCCACGGAGACGTAGAGGCCACCTCGCCAGGTATGTTTTCAAATATTACCGCCGAGACGTTAGGTTGGGTTAGGTTAGGTTATATTACGTTATTGATGTATATAAAGGTCCCACGGAGACGGAGAAGCCAACTCGCCAGGAATGTGGTCAAATATTACCGCCGGGATGTTAGGTTGGGTAAGGTTAGGTTATATTACGTTATTGATGTATATAAAGATCCGACGGAGACGTAGAGGCCAACTCGCCAGGTATGTTGTAAAATATTACCACTGAGATGATAGGTTGGGTTAGGTTAGGTTATATTTCGTTATTGATGTATATGAAGGTCCCAGGGACACGTAGAGGCCAACTCGCAAGGTATGTTGTCAAATATTACCGCGGAGATGTTAGGTTGGGTTAGGTTAAGTTATATTACGTTATTGATGTATATAAAGGTCCCACGGAGACGGAGAAGCCAACTCGACAGGAATGTTGTCAAATATTACCGCCGAGAAGATAGGTTGGGTTAGGTTATGTTATATTACGTTCTTGATGTATATAAAGAACACACGGAGACGTAGAGGCCAATTCGCCAGGTATGTTGTCAAATATTACCGCCGAGATGATAGGTTGGGTTAGGTTAGGTTATATTTCGTTATTGATGTATATGAAGGTCCCACGGAGACGTAGAGGCCAACTCGCAAGGTATGTTGTCAAATATTACCGCGGATATGTTAGGTTGGGTTAGGTAAAGTTATATTACGTTATTGATGTATATAAAGGTCCCACGGAGACGGAGAAGCCAACTCGCCAGGAATGTTGTCAAATATTACCGCCGAGATGTTAGGTTGCGTTAGGTTAGGTTATATTACGTTCTTGAAGTATATAAAGGTCCCACGCAGACGTAGAGGCCAACAAGCCAGGAATGTTGTCAAATACTACCGTCGAGATGATAGGTTGGGTCACGTTAGGTAATATTACGTTATTGATGTATATAAAGATACCACGGAGACGTAGAGGCCAACTCGCCAGGTATGTGGTCAAATATTACCGCGGAGATGTTAGCTTGGGTTAGGTTACATTATATTACGTTATTGATGTATATGATGGTCAAACGGAGACGTAGAAGCCATCTCGCCAGGAATAATGTCAAATATTACCGCCGAGATGTTAGGTTGGGTTAGGTTAGGTTATATTACGTTATTGATGTATATAAAGATCCCACGGAGACATAGAGTCCAACTCGCCAGGAATGATGTCAAATATTACCGCCGAGATGATAGGTTGGGTTACGTTAGGTTATATTACGTTATTGATGTATATAAAGATCCCACGGAGACATAGAGTCCAACTCGCCAGGAATGATGTCAAATATTACCGCCGAGATTTTATGTTGGGTTAGGTTAGGTTATATTACGTTATTGATGTATATAAAGGTCCCACTTAGACGTAGAGGCCAACTCGCCAGGAATGTTGTCAAATACTACCGCCGAGATGATAGGTTGGGTTACGTTAGGTTATATTACGTTATTGATGTATATAAAGGTCCCACGGAGACGTAGAGACCAACAAGCCAGGAATGTTGTCAAATATTACCGCCGCAATGATAGGTTGGGTTAGGTTACGTTATATTACGTTATTGATGTGTATAAAGGTCCCACGGAGACGGAGAAGCCAACTCGCCAGGGATGTTGTCAAATATTACTGCCGAGAAGAAAGGTTGGGTTAGGTTATTGTATATTACGTTCTTGATGTATATAAAGATCACACGGAGACGTAGAGGCCAATTCGCCAGGTATGTTGTCAAATATTACCGCCGAGATGATAGGTTGGGTTAGGTTAGGTTATATTTCGTTATTGATGTATATGAAGGTCCCACGGAGACGTAGAGGCCAACTCGCAAGGCATGTTGCCAAATATTACCGCGGAGATGTTAGGTTGGGTTAGGTTAAGTTATATTACGTTATTGATGTATATAAAGGACCCACGGAGACGGACAAGCCAACTCGCCAGGAATGTTGTCAAATATTACCGTCGAGATGTTAGATTGGGTTAGATTAGGTTATATTACGTTATTGATGTATATAAAAGTCCCACGTAGACGTAGAGGCCAACAAGCCAGGAATGTGGTCAAATATTACCGCCGAGATGTTAGGTTGGGTTAGGTTAGGTTATATTACGTTATTGATGTATATAAAGGTCCCACGGAGACGGAGAAGCCAACTCGCCAGGAATGTTGTCAAATATTACCGCCGAGAAGATAGGTTGGGTTAGGTTATGTTATATTACGTTCTTGATGTATATAAAGAACACACGGAGACGTAGAGGCCAGTTCGCCAGGTATGTTGTCAAATATTACCGCCGAGATGATAGGTTGGGTTAGGTTAGGTTATATTTCGTTTTTGATGTATATGAAGGTCCCACGGAGACGTAGAGGCCAACTCGCAAGGTATGTTGTCAAATACTACCGTCGAAATGATAGGTTGGGTTACGTTAGGTAATATTACGTTATTGATGTATATAAAGATCCCACGGAGACGTAGAGGCCAACTCGCCAGGTATGTGGTCAAATATTACCGCCGAGATGATAGGTTGGGTTAGGTTAGGTTATATTTCGTTATTGATGTATATGAAGGTCCCACGGAGACGTAGAGGCCAACTCGCAAGGTATGCTGTCAAATATTACCGCGGAGATGATAGGTTGGGTTAGGTTAGGTTATATTTCGTTATTGATGTATATGAAGGTCCCACGGAGACGTAGAGGCCAACTCGCAAGGTATGTTGTCAAATATTACCGCGGAGATGTTAGGTTGGGTTAGGTTAAGTTATATTACGTTATTGATGTATATAAAGGTCCCACGGAGACGGAGAAGCCAACTCGCCAGGAATGTTGTCAAATATTACCGCCGAGAAGATAGGTTGGGTTAGGTTATGTTATATTACGTTCTTGATGTATATAAAGAACACACGGAGACGTAGAGGCCAGTTCGCCAGGTATGTTGTCAAATATTACCGCCGAGATTTTAGGTTGGGTTAGGTTAGGTTATATTACGTTATTGATGTATATAAAGGTCCCACGGAGACGCAGAAGCCAACTCGCCAGGAATGTTGTCGAATATTACCGCCGAGATGTTCGGTTGGGTTAGGTTAGGTTTTGTTACGTTATTGATGTATATAAAGGTCCCACGGAGACGTAGAGGCCTACAAGCCAGGAATGTGGTCAAATATTATCGCCGAGATGTTACGTTGGTTTAAGTTAGGTTATATTACGTTATTGATGTATATAAAGGTCCCACGGAGAAGTAGATGCCAACTAGCCAGGAATGTTTTCAAATATTACCGCCGAGATGATAGGTTGGGTTAGGTTACGTTATATAGCGTTATTGATGTATATGATGGTCAAACGGAGACGTAGAGGCCAACTCGCCAGGAATGATGTCAAATATTACCGCCGAGATGTTAAGTTGTGTTAGGTTAGGTTATATTACCTTATTGATGTATATAAAGGTCCCACGGAGACGTAGAGGCCAACAAGACAGGAATGTGGTCAAATATTACCGCCGAGATGTTAGGTTGGGTTAGGTTAGGTTATATTACGTTATTGATGCATATAAAGGTCCCACGGAGACGGAGTAGCCAACTCGCCAGGAATGTTGTCAAATATTACAGCCGAGATGTTAGGTTGGGTTAGGTTAGGTTACATGACGTTATTGTTTATATAAATGTCCCACGGAGACGTAGAGGCCAACTCAACAGGAATGTTGTCAAATATTGCCAGCGAGATGTTAGGTTGGGTTAGGATAGTTTATATTTCGTTATTAATGTATGTAAAGGTCCCACGGAAACGGAGAAGCCAACTCGCCAGGAATGTTGTCAAATATTACCGCCGAGATGATAGGTTGGGTTAGGTTAGGTTATATTACGTTATTGATGTATATAAAGGTCCCACGTAGACGTAGAGGCCACCTCGCCAGGTATGTTTTCAAATATTACCGCCGAGACGTTAGGTTGGGTTAGGTTAGGTTAAATTACGTTATTGATGTATATAAAGGTCCCACGGAGACGGAGAAGCGAACTCGCCAGGAATGTGGTCAAATATTACCGCCGGGATGTTAGGTTGGTTTAGGTTAGGTTATATTACGTTATTGATGTATATAAAGATCCCACGGAGACGTAGAGGCCAACTCGCCAGGAATGTTGTCAAATATTACCCCCGCGATGATAGGTTGGGTTAGGTTACGTTATATTACGTTATTGATGTGTATAAAGGTCCCACGGAGACGGAGAAGCCAACTCGCCAGTAATGTTGTCAAATATTACCGCCGAGAAGATAGGTTGGGTTAGGTTATGTTATATTACGTACTTGATGTATATAAGGATCACATGGAGACGTAGAGGCCAATTCGCCAGGTATGTTGTCAAATATTACCGCCGAGAAGATAGGTTGGGTTAGGTTAGGTTATATTTCGTTATTGATGTATATGAAGGTCCCACGGAGACGTAGAGGCCAACTCGCAAGTTATGTTGTCAAAAATTACCGCGGAGATGTTAGGTTGGGTTAGGTTAGGTTATATTACGTTACTGATGTATATAAAGGTCCCACGGATACGGACAAGCCAACTCGCCAGGAATGTGGTCAAATATTACCGCCGCAATGATAGGTTGGGTTAGGTTAGGTTATATTACGTTATTGATGTGTATAAAGGTCCCACGGAGACGGAGAAGCCAACTCGCCAGGAATGTGGTCAAATATTACCGCCGAGATGTTATATTGGGTTAGCTTATGTTATATTATGTTATTGATGTATATAAATATCCCACGGAGACGTAGAGGCCACCTCGCCAGGTATGTTTTCAAATATTACCGCCGAGACGTTAGGTTGGGTTAGGTTAGGTTATATTACGTTATTGATGTATATAAAGGTCCCACGGAGACGTAGAGGCCAACTCGCCAGGAATGTTGTCAAATATTACCGCCGAGATGATAGGTTGGGTCAGGTTAGGTTATATTTCGTTATTGATGTATATTAAGGTCCCACGGAGACGTAGAGGCTAATTCGCCAGGTATGTTGTCAAATATTACCGCCGAGATGATAGGTTGGGTTAGGTTAGGTTATATTTCGTTATTGATGTATATAAAGGTCCCACGGAGACGGAGAAGCCAACTCGCCAGGTATGTTGTCAAATATTACCGCCGAGATGATAGGTTGGGTTAGGTTAGGTTATATTTCGTTATTGATGTATATAAAGGTCCCACGGAGACGGAGAAGCCAACTCGCCAGGAATGTTGTCAAATATTACCGCCGAGAAGATAGGTTGGGTTAGGTTATGTTATATTACGTTCTTGATGTATATAAAGAACACACGGAGACGTAGAGGCCAGTTCGCCAGGTATGTTGTCAAATATTACCGCCGAGATGATAGGTTGGGTTAGGTTAGGTTATATTTCGTTTTTGATGTATATGAAGGTCCCACGGAGACGTAGAGGCCAACTCGCAAGGTATGTTGTCAAATACTACCGTCGAGATGATAGGTTGGGTTACGTTAGGTAATATTACGTTATTGATGTATATAAAGATCCCACGGAGACGTAGAGGCCAACTCGCCAGGTATGTGGTCAAATATTACCGCCGAGATGATAGGTTGGGTTAGGTTAGGTTATATTTCGTTATTGATGTATATGAAGGTCCCACGGAGACGTAGAGGCCAACTCGCAAGGTATGCTGTCAAATATTACCGCGGAGATGATAGGTTGGGTTAGATTTCGTTATTGATGTATATGAAGGTCCCACGGAGACGTAGAGGCCAACTCGCAAGGTATGTTGTCAAATATTACCGCGGAGATGTTAGGTTGGGTTAGGTTAAGTTATATTACGTTATTGATGTATATAAAGGTTCCACGGAGACGGAGAAGCCAACTCGCCAGGAATGTTGTCAAATATTACCGCCGAGATGTTAGGTTGGGTTAGGTTAGGTTATATTACGTTCTTGAAGTATATAAAGGTCCCACGCAGACGTAGAGGCCAACAAGCCAGGAATGTTGTCAAATACTACCGTCGAGATGATAGGTTGGGTCACGTTAGGTAATATTACGTTATTGATGTATATAAAGATACCACGGAGACGTAGAGGCCAACTCGCCAGGTATGTGGTCAAATATTACCGCGGAGATGTTAGCTTGGGTTAGGTTACATTATATTACGTTATTGATGTATATGATGGTCAAACGGAGACGTAGAAGCCATCTCGCCAGGAATAATGTCAAATATTACCGCCGAGATGATAGGTTGGGTTACGTTAGGTTATATTACGTTATTGATGTATATAAAGATCCCACGGAGACATAGAGTCCAACTCGCCAGGAATGATGTCAAATATTACCGCCGAGATTTTATGTTGGGTTAGGTTAGGTTATATTACGTTATTGATGTATATAAAGGTCCCACTTAGACGTAGAGGCCAACTCGCCAGGAATGTTGTCAAATACTACCGCCGAGATGATAGGTTGGGTTACGTTAGGTTATATTACGTTATTGATGTATATAAAGGTCCCACGGAGACGTAGAGACCAACAAGCCAGGAATGTTGTCAAATATTACCGCCGCAATGATAGGTTGGGTTAGGTTACGTTATATTACGTTATTGATGTGTATAAAGGTCCCACGGAGACGGAGAAGCCAACTCGCCAGGGATGTTGTCAAATATTACTGCCGAGAAGAAAGGTTGGGTTAGGTTATTGTATATTACGTTCTTGATGTATATAAAGATCACACGGAGACGTAGAGGCCAATTCGCCAGGTATGTTGTCAAATATTACCGCCGAGATGATAGGTTGGGTTAGGTTAGGTTATATTTCGTTATTGATGTATATGAAGGTCCCACGGAGACGTAGAGGCCAACTCGCAAGGCATGTTGCCAAATATTACCGCAGAGATGTTAGGTTGGGTTAGGTTAAGTTATATTACGTTATTGATGTATATAAAGGACCCACGGAGACGGACAAGCCAACTCGCCAGGAATGTTGTCAAATATTACCGTCGAGATGTTAGATTGGGTTAGGTTAGGTTATATTACGTTATTGATGTATATAAAAGTCCCACGTAGACGTAGAGGCCAACAAGCCAGGAATGTGGTCAAATATTACCGCCGAGATGTTAGGTTGGGTTAGGTTAGGTTATATTACGTTATTGATGTATATAAAGGTCCCACGGAGACGGAGAAGCCAACTCGCCAGGAATGTTGTCAAATATTACCGCCGAGAAGATAGGTTGGGTTAGGTTATGTTATATTACGTTCTTGATGTATATAAAGAACACACGGAGACGTAGAGGCCAGTTCGCCAGGTATGTTGTCAAATATTACCGCCGAGATGATAGGTTGGGTTAGGTTAGGTTATATTTCGTTTTTGATGTATATGAAGGTCCCACGGAGACGTAGAGGCCAACTCGCAAGGTATGTTGTCAAATACTACCGTCGAAATGATAGGTTGGGTTACGTTAGGTAATATTACGTTATTGATGTATATAAAGATCCCACGGAGACGTAGAGGCCAACTCGCCAGGTATGTGGTCAAATATTACCGCCGAGATGATAGGTTGGGTTAGGTTAGGTTATATTACGTACTTGATGTATATAAGGATCACATGGAGACGTAGAGGCCAATTCGCCAGGTATGTTGTCAAATATTACCGCCGAGAAGATAGGTTGGGTTAGGTTAGGTTATATTTCGTTATTGATGTATATGAAGGTCCCACGGAGACGTAGAGGCCAACTCGCAAGTTATGTTGTCAAAAATTACCGCGGAGATGTTAGGTTGGGTTAGGTTAGGTTATATTACGTTACTGATGTATATAAAGGTCCCACGGATACGGACAAGCCAACTCGCCAGGAATGTGGTCAAATATTACCGCCGCAATGATAGGTTGGGTTAGGTTAGGTTATATTACGTTATTGATGTGTATAAAGGTCCCACGGAGACGGAGAAGCCAACTCGCCAGGAATGTGGTCAAATATTACCGCCGAGATGTTATATTGGGTTAGCTTATGTTATATTATGTTATTGATGTATATAAATATCCCACGGAGACGTAGAGGCCACCTCGCCAGGTATGTTTTCAAATATTACCGCCGAGACGTTAGGTTGGGTTAGGTTAGGTTATATTACGTTATTGATGTATATAAAGGTCCCACGGAGACGTAGAGGCCAACTCGCCAGGAATGTTGTCAAATATTACCGCCGAGATGATAGGTTGGGTCAGGTTAGGTTATATTTCGTTATTGATGTATATTAAGGTCCCACGGAGACGTAGAGGCTAATTCGCCAGGTATGTTGTCAAATATTACCGCCGAGATGATAGGTTGGGTTAGGTTAGGTTATATTTCGTTATTGATGTATATAAAGGTCCCACGGAGACGGAGAAGCCAACTCGCCAGGTATGTTGTCAAATATTACCGCCGAGATGATAGGTTGGGTTAGGTTAGGTTATATTTCGTTATTGATGTATATAAAGGTCCCACGGAGACGGAGAAGCCAACTCGCCAGGAATGTTGTCAAATATTACCGCCGAGAAGATAGGTTGGGTTAGGTTATGTTATATTACGTTCTTGATGTATATAAAGAACACACGGAGACGTAGAGGCCAGTTCGCCAGGTATGTTGTCAAATATTACCGCCGAGATGATAGGTTGGGTTAGGTTAGGTTATATTTCGTTTTTGATGTATATGAAGGTCCCACGGAGACGTAGAGGCCAACTCGCAAGGTATGTTGTCAAATACTACCGTCGAGATGATAGGTTGGGTTACGTTAGGTAATATTACGTTATTGATGTATATAAAGATCCCACGGAGACGTAGAGGCCAACTCGCCAGGTATGTGGTCAAATATTACCGCCGAGATGATAGGTTGGGTTAGGTTAGGTTATATTTCGTTATTGATGTATATGAAGGTCCCACGGAGACGTAGAGGCCAACTCGCAAGGTATGCTGTCAAATATTACCGCGGAGATGATAGGTTGGGTTAGATTTCGTTATTGATGTATATGAAGGTCCCACGGAGACGTAGAGGCCAACTCGCAAGGTATGTTGTCAAATATTACCGCGGAGATGTTAGGTTGGGTTAGGTTAAGTTATATTACGTTATTGATGTATATAAAGGTTCCACGGAGACGGAGAAGCCAACTCGCCAGGAATGTTGTCAAATATTACCGCCGAGATGTTAGGTTGGGTTAGGTTAGGTTATATTACGTTCTTGAAGTATATAAAGGTCCCACGCAGACGTAGAGGCCAACAAGCCAGGAATGTTGTCAAATACTACCGTCGAGATGATAGGTTGGGTCACGTTAGGTAATATTACGTTATTGATGTATATAAAGATACCACGGAGACGTAGAGGCCAACTCGCCAGGTATGTGGTCAAATATTACCGCGGAGATGTTAGCTTGGGTTAGGTTACATTATATTACGTTATTGATGTATATGATGGTCAAACGGAGACGTAGAAGCCATCTCGCCAGGAATAATGTCAAATATTACCGCCGAGATGATAGGTTGGGTTACGTTAGGTTATATTACGTTATTGATGTATATAAAGATCCCACGGAGACATAGAGTCCAACTCGCCAGGAATGATGTCAAATATTACCGCCGAGATTTTATGTTGGGTTAGGTTAGGTTATATTACGTTATTGATGTATATAAAGGTCCCACTTAGACGTAGAGGCCAACTCGCCAGGAATGTTGTCAAATACTACCGCCGAGATGATAGGTTGGGTTACGTTAGGTTATATTACGTTATTGATGTATATAAAGGTCCCACGGAGACGTAGAGACCAACAAGCCAGGAATGTTGTCAAATATTACCGCCGCAATGATAGGTTGGGTTAGGTTACGTTATATTACGTTATTGATGTGTATAAAGGTCCCACGGAGACGGAGAAGCCAACTCGCCAGGGATGTTGTCAAATATTACTGCCGAGAAGAAAGGTTGGGTTAGGTTATTGTATATTACGTTCTTGATGTATATAAAGATCACACGGAGACGTAGAGGCCAATTCGCCAGGTATGTTGTCAAATATTACCGCCGAGATGATAGGTTGGGTTAGGTTAGGTTATATTTCGTTATTGATGTATATGAAGGTCCCACGGAGACGTAGAGGCCAACTCGCAAGGCATGTTGCCAAATATTACCGCAGAGATGTTAGGTTGGGTTAGGTTAAGTTATATTACGTTATTGATGTATATAAAGGACCCACGGAGACGGACAAGCCAACTCGCCAGGAATGTTGTCAAATATTACCGTCGAGATGTTAGATTGGGTTAGGTTAGGTTATATTACGTTATTGATGTATATAAAAGTCCCACGTAGACGTAGAGGCCAACAAGCCAGGAATGTGGTCAAATATTACCGCCGAGATGTTAGGTTGGGTTAGGTTAGGTTATATTACGTTATTGATGTATATAAAGGTCCCACGGAGACGGAGAAGCCAACTCGCCAGGAATGTTGTCAAATATTACCGCCGAGAAGATAGGTTGGGTTAGGTTATGTTATATTACGTTCTTGATGTATATAAAGAACACACGGAGACGTAGAGGCCAACTCGCAAGGTATGCTGTCAAATATTACCGCGGAGATGATAGGTTGGGTTAGGTTAGGTTATATTTCGTTATTGATGTATATGAATGTCCCACGGAGACGTAGAGGCCAACTCGCAAGGTATGTTGTCAAATATTACCGCGGAGATGTTAGGTTGGGTTAGGTTAAGTTATATTACGTTATTGATGTATATAAAGGTCCCACGGAGACGGAGAAGCCAACTCGCCAGGAATGTTGTCAAATATTACCGCCGAGAAGATAGGTTGGGTTAGGTTATGTTATATTACGTTCTTGATGTATATAAAGAACACACGGAGACGTAGAGGCCAGTTCGCCAGGTATGTTGTCAAATATTACCGCCGAGATTTTAGGTTGGGTTAGGTTAGGTTATATTACGTTATTGATGTATATAAAGGTCCCACGGAGACGCAGAAGCCAACTCGCCAGGAATGTTGTCGAATATTACCGCCGAGATGTTCGGTTGGGTTAGGTTAGGTTTTGTTACGTTATTGATGTATATAAAGGTCCCACGGAGACGTAGAGGCCTACAAGCCAGGAATGTGGTCAAATATTATCGCCGAGATGTTACGTTGGTTTAAGTTAGGTTATATTACGTTATTGATGTATATAAAGGTCCCACGGAGAAGTAGATGCCAACTAGCCAGGAATGTTTTCAAATATTACCGCCGAGATGATAGGTTGGGTTAGGTTACGTTATATAGCGTTATTGATGTATATGATGGTCAAACGGAGACGTAGAGGCCAACTCGCCAGGAATGATGTCAAATATTACCGCCGAGATGTTAAGTTGTGTTAGGTTAGGTTATATTACCTTATTGATGTATATAAAGGTCCCACGGAGACGTAGAGGCCAACAAGACAGGAATGTGGTCAAATATTACCGCCGAGATGTTAGGTTGGGTTAGGTTAGGTTATATTACGTTATTGATGCATATAAAGGTCCCACGGAGACGGAGTAGCCAACTCGCCAGGAATGTTGTCAAATATTACAGCCGAGATGTTAGGTTGGGTTAGGTTAGGTTACATGACGTTATTGTTTATATAAATGTCCCACGGAGACGTAGAGGCCAACTCAACAGGAATGTTGTCAAATATTGCCAGCGAGATGTTAGGTTGGGTTAGGATAGTTTATATTTCGTTATTAATGTATGTAAAGGTCCCACGGAAACGGAGAAGCCAACTCGCCAGGAATGTTGTCAAATATTACCGCCGAGATGATAGGTTGGGTTAGGTTAGGTTATATTACGTTATTGATGTATATAAAGGTCCCACGTAGACGTAGAGGCCACCTCGCCAGGTATGTTTTCAAATATTACCGCCGAGACGTTAGGTTGGGTTAGGTTAGGTTATATTACGTTATTGATGTATATAAAGGTCCCACGGAGACGGAGAAGCGAACTCGCCAGGAATGTGGTCAAATATTACCGCCGGGATGTTAGGTTGGTTTAGGTTAGGTTATATTACGTTATTGATGTATATAAAGATCCCACGGAGACGTAGAGGCCAACTCGCCAGGAATGTTGTCAAATATTACCCCCGCGATGATAGGTTGGGTTAGGTTACGTTATATTACGTTATTGATGTGTATAAAGGTCCCACGGAGACGGAGAAGCCAACTCGCCAGTAATGTTGTCAAATATTACCGCCGAGAAGATAGGTTGGGTTAGGTTATGTTATATTACGTACTTGATGTATATAAGGATCACATGGAGACGTAGAGGCCAATTCGCCAGGTATGTTGTCAAATATTACCGCCGAGAAGATAGGTTGGGTTAGGTTAGGTTATATTTCGTTATTGATGTATATGAAGGTCCCACGGAGACGTAGAGGCCAACTCGCAAGTTATGTTGTCAAAAATTACCGCGGAGATGTTAGGTTGGGTTAGGTTAGGTTATATTACGTTACTGATGTATATAAAGGTCCCACGGATACGGACAAGCCAACTCGCCAGGAATGTGGTCAAATATTACCGCCGCAATGATAGGTTGGGTTAGGTTAGGTTATATTACGTTATTGATGTGTATAAAGGTCCCACGGAGACGGAGAAGCCAACTCGCCAGGTATGTTGTCAAATATTACCGCCGAGATGATAGGTTGGGTTAGGTTAGGTTATATTTCGTTATTGATGTATATAAAGGTCCCACGGAGACGGAGAAGCCAACTCGCCAGGAATGTTGTCAAATATTACCGCCGAGATGTTAGGTTGGGTTAGGTTAGGTTATATTACGTTCTTGAAGTATATAAAGGTCCCACGAAGACGTAGAGGCCAACAAGCCAGGAATGTGGTCAAATATTACCGCCGAGATGTTAGGTTGGGTTAGGTTAGGTTATATTACGTTATTGATGTATATAAAGGTCCCACGGAGACGGAGAAGCCAACTCGCCAGGAATGTTGTCAAATATTACCGCCGAGAAGATAGGTTGGGTTAGGTTATGTTATATTACGTTCTTGATGTATATAAAGAACACACGGAGACGTAGAGGCCAGTTCGCCAGGTATGTTGTCAAATATTACCGCCGAGATGATAGGTTGGGTTAGGTTAGGTTATATTTCGTTTTTGATGTATATGAAGGTCCCACGGAGACGTAGAGGCCAACTCGCAAGGTATGTTGTCAAATACTACCGTCGAGATGATAGGTTGGGTTACGTTAGGTAATATTACGTTATTGATGTATATAAAGATCCCACGGAGACGTAGAGGCCAACTCGCCAGGTATGTGGTCAAATATTACCGCCGAGATGATAGGTTGGGTTAGGTTAGGTTATATTTCGTTATTGATGTATATGAAGGTCCCACGGAGACGTAGAGGCCAACTCGCAAGGTATGCTGTCAAATATTACCGCGGAGATGATAGGTTGGGTTAGATTTCGTTATTGATGTATATGAAGGTCCCACGGAGACGTAGAGGCCAACTCGCAAGGTATGTTGTCAAATATTACCGCGGAGATGTTAGGTTGGGTTAGGTTAAGTTATATTACGTTATTGATGTATATAAAGGTTCCACGGAGACGGAGAAGCCAACTCGCCAGGAATGTTGTCAAATATTACCGCCGAGATGTTAGGTTGGGTTAGGTTAGGTTATATTACGTTCTTGAAGTATATAAAGGTCCCAGGCAGACGTAGAGGCCAACAAGCCAGGAATGTTGTCAAATATTACCGCCGAGATGTTAGGTTGGGTTAGGTTAGGTTATATTACGTTATTGATGTATATAAAGCTCCCACGGAGACGTAGAGGCCAACACGCCAGGAATGATGTCAAATATTACCGCCGAGATTTTATGTTGGGTTAGGTTAGGTTATATTACGTTATTGATGTATATAAAGGTACCACGGAGACGTAGAGGCCAACTCGCCAGGAATGTTGTCAAATACTACCGCCGAGATGATAGGTTGGGTTACGTTAGGTTATATTACGTTATTGATGTATATAAAGGTCCCACGGAGACGTAGAGACCAACAAGCCAGGAATGTGGTCAAATATTATCGCCGAGATGTTAGGTTGGTTTAGGTTAGGTTATATTACGTTATAGATGTATATAAAGGTCCCACGGAGACGTAGAGGCCAACTCGCCAGGATTGATGTCAAATATTACCGTCGAGATGGTAGGTTGGGTTAGGTTAGGTTATATTACGTTATTGATGTATATAAAGGTCCCACGGAGACGTAGAGGCCAACAAGACAGGAATGTGGTCAAATATTACCGCCGAGATGTTAGGTTGGGTTAGGTTAGGTTATATTACGTTATAGTTCTCTATGACGGCCCCACGGAGACGTAGAGTCCAACAAGCCAGGAATGTGGTCAAATATTACCGCCGAGATGTTATATTGGGTTAGCTTATGTTATATTATGTTATTGATGTATATAAACATCCCACGGAGACGTAGAGGCCACCTCGCCAGGTATGTTTTCAAATATTACCGCCGAGACGTTAGGTTGTGTTAGGTTAGGTTATATTACGTTATTGATGTATATAAAGGTCCCACGGAGACGGAGGAGCCAACTCGCCAGGAATGTGGTCAAATATTACCGCCGGGATGTTAGGTTGGTTTAGGTTAGGTTATATTACGTTATTGATGTATATAAAGATCCCACGAAGACGTAGAGGCCAACTCGCCAGGAATGTTGTCAAATATTACCACCGCGATGATAGGTTGGGTTAGGTTACGTTATATTACGTTATTGATGTGTATAAAGGTCCCACGGAGACGGAGAAGCCAACTCGCCAGGGATGTTGTCAAATATTACCGCCGAGAAGAAAGGTTGGGTTAGGTTATTGTATATTACGTTCTTGATGTATATAAAGATCACACGGAGACGTAGAGGCCAATTCGCCAGGTATGTTGTCAAATATTACCGCCGAGATGATAGGTTGGGTTGGGTTAGGTTATATTTCGTTATTGATGTATATGAAGGTCCCACGGAGACGTAGAGGCCAACTCGCCAGGAATGTTGTCAAATATTACCGCCGAGAAGATAGGTTGGGTTAGGTTATGTTATATTACGTTCTTGATGTATATAAAGAACACACGGAGACGTAGAGGCCAGTTCGCCAGGTATGTTGTCAAATATTACCGCCGAGATGATAGGTTGGGTTAGGTTAGGTTATATTTCGTTTTTGATGTATATGAAGGTCCCACGGAGACGTAGAGGCCAACTCGCAAGGTATGTTGTCAAATACTACCGTCGAAATGATAGGTTGGGTTACGTTAGGTAATATTACGTTATTGATGTATATAAAGATCCCACGGAGACGTAGAGGCCAACTCGCCAGGTATGTGGTCAAATATTACCGCCGAGATGATAGGTTGGGTTAGGTTAGGTTATATTTCGTTATTGATGTATATGAAGGTCCCACGGAGACGGAGAAGCCAACTCGCCAGGAATGTTGTCAAATATTACCGCCGAGAAGATAGGTTGGGTTAGGTTATGTTATATTACGTTCTTGATGTATATAAAGAACACACGGAGACGTAGAGGCCAGTTCGCCAGGTATGTTGTCAAATATTACCGCCGAGATTTTAGGTTGGGTTAGGTTAGGTTATATTACGTTATTGATGTATATAAAGGTCCCACGGAGACGCAGAAGCCAACTCGCCAGGAATGTTGTCGAATATTACCGCCGAGATGTTCGGTTGGGTTAGGTTAGGTTTTGTTACGTTATTGATGTATATAAAGGTCCCACGGAGACGTAGAGACCTACAAGCCAGGAATGTGGTCAAATATTATCGCCGAGATGTTACGTTGGTTTAAGTTAGGTTATATTACGTTATTGATGTATATAAAGGTCCCACGGAGAAGTAGATGCCAACTAGCCAGGAATGTTTTCAAATATTACCGCCGAGATGATAGGTTGGGTTAGGTTACGTTATATAGCGTTATTGATGTATATGATGGTCAAACGGAGACGTAGAGGCCAACTCGCCAGGAATGATGTCAAATATTACCGCCGAGATGTTAGGTTGTGTTAGGTTAGGTTATATTACCTTATTGATGTATATAAAGGTCCCACGGAGACGTAGAGGCCAGTTCGCCAGGTATGTTGTCAAATATTACCGCCGAGATGATAGGTTGGGTTAGGTTAGGTTATATTTCGTTATTGATGTATATGAAGGTCCCACGGAGACGTAGAGGCCAGCTCGCAAGGTATGTTGTCACATATTACCGTCGAGATGGTAGGTTGGGTTAGGTTAGGTTATATTACGTTATTGATGTATATAAAGGTCCCACGGAGACGTAGAGGCCAACAAGACAGGAATGTGGTCAAATATTACCGCCGAGATGTTAGGTTGGGTTAGGTTAGGTTATATTACGTTATAGTTCTCTATGACGGCCCCACGGAGACGTAGAGTCCAACAAGCCAGGAATGTGGTCAAATATTACCGCCGAGATGTTATATTGGGTTAGCTTATGTTATATTATGTTATTGATGTATATAAATATCCCACGGAGACGTAGAGGCCACCTCGCCAGGTATGTTTTCAAATATTACCGCCGAGACGTTAGGTTAGCTTAGGTTAGGTTATATTACGTTATTGATGTATATAAAGGTCCCACGGAGACGTAGAGGCCAACTCGCCAGGAATGTTGTCAAATATTACCGCCGAGATGATAGGTTGGGTCAGGTTAGGTTATATTTCGTTATTGATGTATATTAAGGTCCCACGGAGACGTAGAGGCTAATTCGCCAGGTATGTTGTCAAATATTACCGCCGAGATGATAGGTTGGGTTAGGTTAGGTTATATTTCGTTATTGATGTATATAAAGGTCCCACGGAGACGGAGAAGCCAACTCGCCAGGTATGTTGTCAAATATTACCGCCGAGATGATATGTTGGGTTAGGTTAGGTTATATTTCGTTATTGATGTATATAAAGGTCCCACGGAGACGGAGAAGCCAACTCGCCAGGAATGTTGTCAAATATTACCGCCGAGATGTTAGGTTGGGTTAGGTTAGGTTATATTACGTTCTTGAAGTATATAAAGGTCCCACGAAGACGTAGAGGCCAACAAGCCAGGAATGTTGTCAAATACTACCGTCGAGATGATAGGTTGGGTTACGTTAGGTAATATTTCGTTATTGATGTATATGAAGCTCGAACGGAGACCTAGAGGCCAACTCGAAAGGAATGTTGTCAAATATTACCGGCGAGATGTTAGGTTGGGTTAGGTTACGTTATATTTCGTTATTGATGTATATAAAGGTCCCACGGAGACGTAGAGGCCAACAAGACAGGAATGTGGTCAAATATTACCGCCGAGATGTTAGGTTGGGTTAGGTTAGGTTATATTACGTTATAGTTCTCTATGACGGCCCCACGGAGACGTAGAGTCCAACAAGCCAGGAATGTGGTCAAATATTACCGCCGAGATGTTATATTGGGTTAGCTTATGTTATATTATGTTATTGATGTATATAAATATCCCACGGAGACGTAGAGGCCACCTCGCCAGGTATGTTTTCAAATATTACCGCCGAGACGTTAGGTTGGGTTAGGTTAGGTTATATTACGTTATTGATGTATATAAAGGTCCCACGGAGACGTAGAGGCCAACTCGCCAGGAATGTTGTCAAATATTACCGCCGAGATGATAGGTTGGGTCAGGTTAGGTTATATTTCGTTATTGATGTATATTAAGGTCCCACGGAGACGTAGAGGCCAACTCGCAAGGTATGTTGTCAAATATTACCGCGGAGATGTTAGGTTGGGTTAGGTTAAGTTATATTACGTTATTGATGTATATAAAGGTCCCACGGAGACGGAGAAGCCAACTCGCCAGGAATGTTGTCAAATATTACCGCCGAGATGTTAGGTTGGGTTAGGTTAGGTTATATTTCGTTATTGATGTATATAAAGGTCCCACTTAGACGTAGAGGCCAACTCGCCAGGAATGTTGTCAAATACTACCGCCGAGATGATAGGTTGGGTTACGTTAGGTTATATTACGTTATTGATGTATATAAAGGTCCCACGGAGACGTAGAGACCAACAAGCCAGGAATGTTGTCAAATACTACCGTCGAGATGATAGGTTGGGTCACGTTAGGTAATATTACGTTATTGATGTATATAAAGATACCACGGAGACGTAGAGGCCAACTCGCCAGGTATGTGGTCAAATATTACCGCGGAGATGTTAGGTTGGGTTAGGTTACATTATATTACGTTATTGATGTATATGATGGTCAAACGGAGACGTAGAAGCCATCTCGCCAGGAATAATGTCAAATATTACCGCCGAGATGTTAGGTTGGGTTAGGTTAGGTTATATTACGTTATTGATGTATATAAAGATCCCACGGAGACATAGAGTCCAACTCGCCAGGAATGATGTCAAATATTACCGCCGAGATTTTATGTTGGGTTAGGTTAGGTTATATTACGTTATTGATTTATATAAAGGTCCCACTTAGACGTAGAGGCCAACTCGCCAGGAATGTTGTCAAATACTACCGCCGAGATGATAGGTTGGGTTACGTTAGGTTATATTACGTTATTGATGTATATAAAGGTCCCACGGAGACGTAGAGACCAACAAGCCAGGAATGTTGTCAAATATTACCGCCGCAATGATAGGTTGGGTTAGGTTACGTTATATTACGTTATTGATGTGTATAAAGGTCCCACGGAGACGGAGAAGCCAACTCGCCAGGGATGTTGTCAAATATTACCGCGGAGATGTTAGGTTGGGTTAGGTTAAGTTATATTACGTTATTGATGTATATAAAGGACCCACGGAGACGGACAAGCCAACTCGCCAGGAATGTTGTCAAATATTACCGTCGAGATGTTAGATTGGGTTAGGTTAGGTTATATTACGTTATTGATGTATATAAAAGTCCCACGTAGACGTAGAGGCCAACAAGCCAGGAATGTGGTCAAATATTACCGCCGAGATGTTAGGTTGGGTTAGGTTAGGTTATATTACGTTATTGATGTATATAAAGGTCCCACGGAGACGGAGAAGCCAACTCGCCAGGAATGTTGTCAAATATTACCTCCGAGAAGATAGGTTGGGTTAGGTTATGTTATATTACGTTCTTGATGTATATAAAGAACACACGGAGACGTAGAGGCCAGTTCGCCAGGTATGTTGTCAAATATTACCGCCGAGATGATAGGTTGGGTTAGGTTAGGTTATATTTCGTTTTTGATGTATATGAAGGTCCCACGGAGACGTAGAGGCCAACTCGCAAGGTATGTTGTCAAATACTACCGTCGAGATGATAGGTTGGGTTACGTTAGGTAATATTACGTTATTGATGTATATAAAGATCCCACGGAGACGTAGAGGCCAACTCGCCAGGTATGTGGTCAAATATTACCGCCGAGATGATAGGTTGGGTTAGGTTAGGTTATATTTCGTTATTGATGTATATGAAGGTCCCACGGAGACGTAGAGGCCAACTCGCAAGGTATGCTGTCAAATATTACCGCGGAGATGATAGGTTGGGTTAGGTTAGGTTATATTTCGTTATTGATGTATATGAAGGTCCCACGGAGACGTAGAGGCCAACTCGCAAGGTATGTTGTCAAATATTACCGCGGAGATGTTAGGTTGGGTTAGGTTAAGTTATATTACGTTATTGATGTATATAAAGGTTCCACGGAGACGGAGAAGCCAACTCGCCAGGAATGTTGTCAAATATTACCGCCGAGATGTTAGGTTGGGTTAGGTTAGGTTATATTACGTTCTTGAAGTATATAAAGGTCCCAGGCAGACGTAGAGGCCAACAAGCCAGGAATGTTGTCAAATATTACCGCCGAGATGTTAGGTTGGGTTAGGTTAGGTTATATTACGTTATTGATGTATATAAAGCTCCCACGGAGACGTAGAGGCCAACACGCCAGGAATGATGTCAAATATTACCGCCGAGATTTTATGTTGGGTTAGGTTAGGTTATATTACGTTATTGATGTATATAAAGGTCCCACGGAGACGTAGAGGCCAACTCGCCAGGAATGTTGTCAAATACTACCGCCGAGATGATAGGTTGGGTTACGTTAGGTTATATTACGTTATTGATGTATATAAAGGTCCCACGGAGACGTAGAGACCAACAAGCCAGGAATGTGGTCAAATATTATCGCCGAGATGATAGGTTGGTTTAGGTTAGGTTATATTACGTTATAGATGTATATAAAGGTCCCACGGAGACGTAGAGGCCAACTCGCCAGGATTGATGTCAAATATTACCGTCGAGATGGTAGGTTGGGTTAGGTTAGGTTATATTACGTTATTGATGTATATAAAGGTCCCACGGAGACGTAGAGGCCAACAAGACAGGAATGTGGTCAAATATTACCGCCGAGATGTTAGGTTGGGTTAGGTTAGGTTATATTACGTTATAGTTCTCTATGACGGCCCCACGGAGACGTAGAGTCCAACAAGCCAGGAATGTGGTCAAATATTACCGCCGAGATGTTATATTGGGTTAGCTTATGTTATATTATGTTATTGATGTATATAAACATCCCACGGAGACGTAGAGGCCACCTCGCCAGGTATGTTTTCAAATATTACCGCCGAGACGTTAGGTTGTGTTAGGTTAGGTTATATTACGTTATTGATGTATATAAAGGTCCCACGGAGACGGAGGAGCCAACTCGCCAGGAATGTGGTCAAATATTACCGCCGGGATGTTAGGTTGGTTTAGGTTAGGTTATATTACGTTATTGATGTATATAAAGATCCCACGGAGACGTAGAGGCCAACTCGCCAGGAATGTTGTCAAATATTACCACCGCGATGATAGGTTGCGTTAGGTTACGTTATATTACGTTATTGATGTGTATAAAGGTCCCACGGAGACGGAGAAGCCAACTCGCCAGTAATGTTGTCAAATATTACCGCCGAGAAGATAGGTTGGGTTAGGTTATGTTATATTACGTACTTGATGTATATAAGGATCACATGGAGACGTAGAGGCCAATTCGCCAGGTATGTTGTCAAATATTACCGCCGAGAAGATAGGTTGGGTTAGGTTAGGTTATATTTCGTTATTGATGTATATGAAGGTCCCACGGAGACGTAGAGGCCAACTCGCAAGTTATGTTGTCAAAAATTACCGCGGAGATGTTAGGTTGGGTTAGGTTAGGTTATATTACGTTATTGATGTATATAAAGGTCCCACGGAGACATAGAGGCCAACTCGCCAGGAATGATGTCAAATATTACCGCCGAGATTTTATGTTGGGTTGGGTTAGGTTATATTACGTTATTGATGTATATAAAGGTCCCACGGAGACGTAGAGGCCAACTCGCCAGGAATGTTGTCAAATACTACCGCCGAGATGATAGGTTGGGTTACGTTAGGTTATATTACGTTATTGATGTATATAAAGGTCCCACGGAGACGTAGAGGCCAATTCGCCAGGTATGTTGTCAAATATTACCGCCGAGATGATAGGTTGGGTTAGGTTAGGTTATATTTCGTTTTTGATGTATATGAATGTCCCACGGAGACGTAGAGGCCAACTCGCAAGGTATGTTGTCAAATACTACCGTCGAGATGATAGGTTGGGTTACGTTAGGTAATATTACGTTATTGATGTATATAAAGATCCCACGGAGACGTAGAGGCCAACTCGCCAGGTATGTGGTCAAATATTACCGCCGAGATTTTATGTTGGGTTAGGTTAGGTTATATTACGTTATTGATGTATATAAAGGTCCCACGGAGACGTAGAGGCCAACTCGCCAGGAATGTTGTCAAATATTACCGCGGAGATGTTAGGTTGGGTTAGGTTAAGTTATATTACGTTATTAATGTATATAAAGGTTCCACGGAGACGGAGAAGCCAACTCGCCAGGAATGTTGTCAAATATTACCGCCGAGAAGATAGGTTGGGTTAGGTTATGTTATATTACGTACTTGATGTATATAAGGATCACATGGAGACGTAGAGGCCAATTCGCCAGGAATGTTGTCAAATATTACCGCGGAGATGTTAGGTTGGGTTAGGTTAAGTTATATTACGTTATTAATGTATATAAAGGTTCCACGGAGACGGAGAAGCCAACTCGCCAGGAATGTTGTCAAATATTACCGCCGAGATTTTAGGTTGGGTTAGGTTAGGTTATATTACGTTCTTGAAGTATATAAAGGTCCCACGCAGACGTAGAGGCCAACAAGCCAGGAATGTTGTCAAATATTACCGCCGAGATGTTAGGTTGGGTTATGTTAGGTTATATTACGTTATTGATGTATATAAAGCTCCCACGGAGACGTAGAGGCCAACACGCCAGGAATGATGTCAAATATTACTGCCGAGATTTTATGTTGGGTTAGGTTAGGTTATATTACGTTATTGATGTATATAAAGGTCCCACGGAGACGTAGAGGCCAACTCGCCAGGTATGTTGTCAAATATTACCGCGGAGATGTTAGGTTGGGTTAGGTTAGGTTATATTACGTTATTGATGTATATAAAGGTCCCACGGAGACGTAGAGGCCAACTCGCCAGGAATGTTGTCAAATATTACCGCGGAGATGTTAGGTTGGGTTAGGTTAAGTTATATTACGTTATTAATGTATATAAAGGTTCCACGGAGACGGAGAAGCCAACTCGCCAGGAATGTTGTCAAATATTACCGCCGAGATTTTAGGTTGGGTTAGGTTAGGTTATATTACGTTCTTGAAGTATATAAAGGTCCCACGCAGACGTAGAGGCCAACAAGCCAGGAATGTTGTCAAATATTACCGCCGAGATGTTAGGTTGGGTTATGTTAGGTTATATTACGTTATTGATGTATATAAAGCTCCCACGGAGACGTAGAGGCCAACACGCCAGGAATGATGTCAAATATTACTGCCGAGATTTTATGTTGGGTTAGGTTAGGTTATATTACGTTATTGATGTATATAAAGGTCCCACGGAGACGTAGAGGCCAACTCGCCAGGTATGTTGTCAAATATTACCGCGGAGATGTTAGGTTGGGTTAGGTTAGGTTATATTACGTTATTGATGTATATAAAGGTCCCACGTAGACGTAGAGGCCAACAAGCCAGGAATGTGGTCAAATATTACCGCCGAGATATTAGGTTGGGTTAGGTTAGGTTATATTACGTTATTGATGTATTTAAAGGTCCCACGGAGACGTAGAGGCCAACTCGCCAGGAATGATGTCAAATATTACCGCCGAGATTTTAGGTTGGGTTAGGTTAGGTTATATTACGTTATTGATGTATATAAAGGTCCCACGGAGACGCAGAAGCCAACTCGCCAGGAATGTTGTCGAATATTACCGCCGAGATGTTAGGTTGTGTTAGGTTAGGTTATATTACCTTATTGATGTATATAAAGGTCCCACGGAGACGTAGAGGCCAACAAGACAGGAATGTTGTCAAATATTACCGCCGAGAAGATAGGTTGGGTTAGGTTATATTATATTACGTACTTGATGTATATAAGGATCACATGGAGACGTAGAGGCCAATTCGCCAGGTATGTTGTCAAATATTACCGCCGAGAAGATAGGTTGGGTTAGGTTAGGTTATATTTCGTTATTGATGTATATGAAGGTCCCACGGAGACGTAGAGGCCAACTCGCAAGTTATGTTGTCAAAAATTACCGCGGAGATGTTAGGTTGGGTTAGGTTAGGTTATATTACGTTATTGATGTATATAAAGGTCCCACGGAGACATAGAGGCCAACTCGCCAGGAATGATGTCAAATATTACCGCCGAGATTTTATGTTGGGTTGGGTTAGGTTATATTACGTTATTGATGTATATAAAGGTCCCACGGAGACGTAGAGGCCAACTCGCCAGGAATGTTGTCAAATACTACCGCCGAGATGATAGGTTGGGTTACGTTAGGTTATATTACGTTATTGATGTATATAAAGGTCCCACGGAGACGTAGAGGCCAATTCGCCAGGTATGTTGTCAAATATTACCGCCGAGATGATAGGTTGGGTTAGGTTAGGTTATATTTCGTTTTTGATGTATATGAATGTCCCACGGAGACGTAGAGGCCAACTCGCAAGGTATGTTGTCAAATACTACCGTCGAGATGATAGGTTGGGTTACGTTAGGTAATATTACGTTATTGATGTATATAAAGATCCCACGGAGACGTAGAGGCCAACTCGCCAGGTATGTGGTCAAATATTACCGCCGAGATTTTATGTTGGGTTAGGTTAGGTTATATTACGTTATTGATGTATATAAAGGTCCCACGGAGACGTAGAGGCCAACTCGCCAGGAATGTTGTCAAATATTACCGCGGAGATGTTAGGTTGGGTTAGGTTAAGTTATATTACGTTATTAATGTATATAAAGGTTCCACGGAGACGGAGAAGCCAACTCGCCAGGAATGTTGTCAAATATTACCGCCGAGAAGATAGGTTGGGTTAGGTTATGTTATATTACGTACTTGATGTATATAAGGATCACATGGAGACGTAGAGGCCAATTCGCCAGGTATGTTGTCAAATATTACCGCCGAGAAGATAGGTTGGGTTAGGTTAGGTTATATTTCGTTATTGATGTATATGAAGGTCCCACGGAGACGTAGAGGCCAACTCGCAAGTTATGTTGTCAAAAATTACCGCGGAGATGTTAGGTTGGGTTAGGTTAGGTTATATTACGTTATTGATGTATATAAAGGTCCCACGGAGACATAGAGGCCAACTCGCCAGGAATGATGTCAAATATTACCGCCGAGATTTTATGTTGGGTTGGGTTAGGTTATATTACGTTATTGATGTATATAAAGGTCCCACGGAGACGTAGAGGCCAACTCGCCAGGAATGTTGTCAAATACTACCGCCGAGATGATAGGTTGGGTTACGTTAGGTTATATTACGTTATTGATGTATATAAAGGTCCCACGGAGACGTAGAGGCCAATTCGCCAGGTATGTTGTCAAATATTACCGCCGAGATGATAGGTTGGGTTAGGTTAGGTTATATTTCGTTTTTGATGTATATGAATGTCCCACGGAGACGTAGAGGCCAACTCGCAAGGTATGTTGTCAAATACTACCGTCGAGATGATAGGTTGGGTTACGTTAGGTAATATTACGTTATTGATGTATATAAAGATCCCACGGAGACGTAGAGGCCAACTCGCCAGGTATGTGGTCAAATATTGCCGCCGAGATTTTATGTTGGGTTAGGTTAGGTTATATTACGTTATTGATGTATATAAAGGTCCCACGGAGCCGTAGAGGCCAACTCGCCAGGAATGTTGTCAAATATTACCGCGGAGATGTTAGGTTGGGTTAGGTTAAGTTATATTACGTTATTAATGTATATAAAGGTTCCACGGAGACGGAGAAGCCAACTCGCCAGGAATGTTGTCAAATATTACCGCCGAGATTTTAGGTTGGGTTAGGTTAGGTTATATTACGTTCTTGAAGTATATAACGGTCCCACGCAGACGTAGAGGCCAACAAGCCAGGAATGTTGTCAAATATTACCGCCGAGATGTTAGGTTGGGTTATGTTAGGTTATATTACGTTATTGATGTATATAAAGCTCCCACGGAGACGTAGAGGCCAACACGCCAGGAATGATGTCAAATATTACTGCCGAGATTTTATGTTGGGTTAGGTTAGGTTATATTACGTTATTGATGTATATAAAGGTCCCACGGAGACGTAGAGGCCAACTCGCCAGGTATGTTGTCAAATATTACCGCGGAGATGTTAGGTTGGGTTAGGTTAGGTTATATTACGTTATTGATGTATATAAAGGTCCCACGTAGACGTAGAGGCCAACAAGCCAGGAATGTGGTCAAATATTACCGCCGAGATATTAGGTTGGGTTAGGTTAGGTTATATTACGTTATTGATGTATTTAAAGGTCCCACGGAGACGTAGAGGCCAACTCGCCAGGAATGATGTCAAATATTACCGCCGAGATTTTAGGTTGGGTTAGGTTAGGTTATATTACGTTATTGATGTATATAAAGGTCCCACGGAGACGCAGAAGCCAACTCGCCAGGAATGTTGTCGAATATTACCGCCGAGATGTTAGGTTGTGTTAGGTTAGGTTATATTACCTTATTGATGTATATAAAGGTCCCACGGAGACGTAGAGGCCAACAAGACAGGAATGTGGTCAAATATTACCGCCGAGATGTTAGGTTGGGTTAGGTTAGGTTATATTACGTTATTGATGCATATAAAGGTCCCACGGAGACGGAGTAGCCAACTCGCCAGGAATGTTGTCAAATATTACAGCCGAGATGTTAGGTTGGGTTAGGTTAGGTTACATGACGTTATTGTTTATATAAATGTCCCACGGAGACGTAGAGGCCAACTCAACAGGAATGTTGTCAAATATTGCACAGCGAGATGTTAGGTTGGGTTAGGATAGTTTATATTTCGTTATTAATGTATGTAAAGGTCCCACGGAAACGGAGAAGCCAACTCGCCAGGAATGTTGTCAAATATTACCGCCGAGATGATAGGTTGGGTTAGGTTAGGTTATATTACGTTATTGATGTATATAAAGGTCCCACGTAGACGTAGAGGCCACCTCGCCAGGTATGTTTTCAAATATTACCGCCGAGACGTTAGGTTGGGTTAGGTTAGGTTATATTACGTTATTGATGTATATAAAGGTCCCACGGAGACGGAGAAGCGAACTCGCCAGGAATGTGGTCAAATATTACCGCCGGGATGTTAGGTTGGTTTAGGTTAGGTTATATTACGTTATTGATGTATATAAAGATCCCACGGAGACGTAGAGGCCAACTCGCCAGGAATGTTGTCAAATATTACCCCCGCGATGATAGGTTGGGTTAGGTTATGTTATATTACGTACTTGATGTATATAAGGATCACATGGAGACGTAGAGGCCAATTCGCCAGGTATGTTGTCAAATATTACCGCCGAGAAGATAGGTTGGGTTAGGTTAGGTTATATTTCGTTATTGATGTATATGAAGGTCCCACGGAGACGTAGAGGCCAACTCGCAAGTTATGTTGTCAAAAATTACCGCGGAGATGTTAGGTTGGGTTAGGTTAGGTTATATTACGTTACTGATGTATATAAAGGTCCCACGGATACGGACAAGCCAACTCGCCAGGAATGTGGTCAAATATTACCGCCGCAATGATAGGTTGGGTTAGGTTAGGTTATATTACGTTATTGATGTGTATAAAGGTCCCACGGAGAAGGAGAAGCCAACTCGCCAGGAATGTTGTCAAATATTACCGCCGAGAAGAAAGGTTGGGTTAGGTTATGTTATATTACGTTCTTGATGTATATAAAGATCACACGGAGACGTAGAGGCCAATTCGCCAGGTATGTTGTCAAATATTACCGCCGAGATGATAGGTTGGGTTAGGTTAGGTTATATTTCGTTATTGATGTATATGAAGGTCCCACGGAGACGTAGAGGCCAACTCGCAAGGTATGTTGTCACATATTACCGTCGAGATGGTAGGTTGGGTTAGGTTAGGTTATATTACGTTATTGATGTATATAAAGGTCCCACGGAGACGTAGAGGCCAACAAGACAGGAATGTGGTCAAATATTACCGCCGAGATGTTAGGTTGGGTTAGGTTAGGTTATATTACGTTATAGTTCTCTATGACGGCCCCACGGAGACGTAGAGTCCAACAAGCCAGGAATGTGGTCAAATATTACCGCCGAGATGTTATATTGGGTTAGCTTATGTTATATTATGTTATTGATGTATATAAATATCCCACGGAGACGTAGAGGCCACCTCGCTAGGTATGTTTTCAAATATTACCGCCGAGACGTTAGGTTGGGTTAGGTTAGGTTATATTACGTTATTGATGTATATAAAGGTCCCACGGAGACGGAGAAGCCAACTCGCCAGGAATGTGGTCAAATATTACAGCCGGGATGTTAGGTTGGTTTAGGTTAGGTTATATTACGTTATTGATGTATATAAAGATCCCACGGAGACGTAGAGGCCAACTCGCCAGGAATGTTGTCAAATATTACCCCCGCGATGATAGGTTGGGTTAGGTTTCGTTATATTACGTTATTGATGTGTATAAAGGTCCCACGGAGACGGAGAAGCCAACTCGCCAGTAATGTTGTCAAATATTACCGCCGAGAAGATAGGTTGGGTTAGGTTATGTTATATTACGTACTTGATGTATATAAGGATCACATGGAGACGTAGAGGCCAACTCGCCAGGTATGTTGTCAAATACTACCGTCGAGATGATAGGTTGGGTTACGTTAGGTAATATTACGTTATTGATGTATATAAAGATCCCACAGAGACGTAGAGGCCAACTCGCCAGGTATGTGGTCAAATATTACCGCCGAGATTTTATGTTGGGTTAGGTTAGGTTATATTACGTTATTGATGTATATAAAGGTCCCACGGAGACGTAGAGGCCAACTCGCCAGGAATGTTGTCAAATATTACCGCGGAGATGTTAGGTTGGGTTAGGTTAAGTTATATTACGTTATTGATGTATATAAAGGTTCCACGGAGACGGAGAAGCCAACTCGCCAGGAATGTTGTCAAATATTACCGCCGAGATTTTAGGTTGGGTTAGGTTAGGTTATATTACGTTCTTGAAGTATATAAAGGTCCCACGCAGACGTAGAGGCCAACAAGCCAGGAATGTTGTCAAATATTACCGCCGAGATGTTAGGTTGGGTTAGGTTAGGTTATATTACGTTATAGTTCTCTATGACGGCCCCACGGAGACGTAGAGTCCAACAAGCCAGGAATGTGGTCAAATATTACCGCCGAGATGTTATATTGGGTTAGCTTATGTTATATTATGTTATTGATGTATATAAATATCCCACGGAGACGTAGAGGCCACCTCGCTAGGTATGTTTTCAAATATTACCGCCGAGACGTTAGGTTGGGTTAGGTTAGGTTATATTACGTTATTGATGTATATAAAGGTGCCACGGAGACGGAGAAGCCAACTCGCCAGGAATGTGGTCAAATATTACAGCCGGGATGTTAGGTTGGTTTAGGTTAGGTTATATTACGTTATTGATGTATATAAAGATCCCACGGAGATGTAGAGGCCAACTCGCCAGGAATGTTGTCAAATATTACCCCCGCGATGATAGGTTGGGTTAGGTTTCGTTATATTACGTTATTGATGTGTATAAAGGTCCCACGGAGACGGAGAAGCCAACTCGCCAGTAATGTTGTCAAATATTACCGCCGAGAAGATAGGTTGGGTTAGGTTATGTTATATTACGTACTTGATGTATATAAGGATCACATGGAGACGTAGAGGCCAACTCGCCAGGTATGTTGTCAAATACTACCGTCGAGATGATAGGTTGGGTTACGTTAGGTAATATTACGTTATTGATGTATATAAAGATCCCACAGAGACGTAGAGGCCAACTCGCCAGGTATGTGGTCAAATATTACCGCCGAGATTTTATGTTGGGTTAGGTTAGGTTATATTACGTTATTGATGTATATAAAGGTCCCACGGAGACGTAGAGGCCAATTCGCCAGGTATGTTGTCAAATATTACCGCCGAGATGATAGGTTGGGTTAGGTTAGGTTATATTTCGTTTTTGATGTATATGAATGTCCCACGGAGACGTAGAGGCCAACTCGCAAGGTATGTTGTCAAATACTACCGTCGAGATGATAGGTTGGGTTACGTTAGGTAATATTACGTTATTGATGTATATAGAGATCCCACGGAGACGTAGAGGCCAACTCGCCAGGTATGTGGTCAAATATTGCCGCCGAGATTTTATGTTGGGTTAGGTTAGGTTATATTACGTTATTGATGTATATAAAGGTCCCACGGAGACGTAGAGGCCAACTCGCCAGGAATGTTGTCAAATATTACCGCGGAGATGTTAGGTTGGGTTAGGTTAAGTTATATTACGTTATTAATGTATATAAAGGTTCCACGGAGACGGAGAAGCCAACTCGCCAGGAATGTTGTCAAATATTACCGCCGAGATTTTAGGTTGGGTTAGGTTAGGTTATATTACGTTCTTGAAGTATATAAAGGTCCCACGCAGACGTAGAGGCCAACAAGCCAGGAATGTTGTCAAATATTACCGCCGAGATGTTAGGTTGGGTTATGTTAGGTTATATTACGTTATTGATGTATATAAAGCTCCCACGGAGACGTAGAGGCCAACACGCCAGGAATGATGTCAAATATTACTGCCGAGATTTTATGTTGGGTTAGGTTAGGTTATATTACGTTATTGATGTATATAAAGGTCCCACGGAGACGTAGAGGCCAACTCGCCAGGTATGTTGTCAAATATTACCGCGGAGATGTTAGGTTGGGTTAGGTTAGGTTATATTACGTTATTGATGTATATAAAGGTCCCACGTAGACGTAGAGGCCAACAAGCCAGGAATGTGGTCAAATATTACCGCCGAGATATTAGGTTGGGTTAGGTTAGGTTATATTACGTTATTGATGTATTTAAAGGTCCCACGGAGACGTAGAGGCCAACTCGCCAGGAATGATGTCAAATATTACCGCCGAGATTTTAGGTTGGGTTAGGTTAGGTTATATTACGTTATTGATGTATATAAAGGTCCCACGGAGACGCAGAAGCCAACTCGCCAGGAATGTTGTCGAATATTACCGCCGAGATGTTAGGTTGTGTTAGGTTAGGTTATATTACCTTATTGATGTATATAAAGGTCCCACGGAGACGTAGAGGCCAACAAGACAGGAATGTGGTCAAATATTACCGCCGAGATGTTAGGTTGGGTTAGGTTAGGTTATATTACGTTATTGATGCATATAAAGGTCCCACGGAGACGGAGTAGCCAACTCGCCAGGAATGTTGTCAAATATTACAGCCGAGATGTTAGGTTGGGTTAGGTTAGGTTACATGACGTTATTGTTTATATAAATGTCCCACGGAGACGTAGAGGCCAACTCAACAGGAATGTTGTCAAATATTGCACAGCGAGATGTTAGGTTGGGTTAGGATAGTTTATATTTCGTTATTAATGTATGTAAAGGTCCCACGGAAACGGAGAAGCCAACTCGCCAGGAATGTTGTCAAATATTACCGCCGAGATGATAGGTTGGGTTAGGTTAGGTTATATTACGTTATTGATGTATATAAAGGTCCCACGTAGACGTAGAGGCCACCTCGCCAGGTATGTTTTCAAATATTACCGCCGAGACGTTAGGTTGGGTTAGGTTAGGTTATATTACGTTATTGATGTATATAAAGGTCCCACGGAGACGGAGAAGCGAACTCGCCAGGAATGTGGTCAAATATTACCGCCGGGATGTTAGGTTGGTTTAGGTTAGGTTATATTACGTTATTGATGTATATAAAGATCCCACGGAGACGTAGAGGCCAACTCGCCAGGAATGTTGTCAAATATTACCCCCGCGATGATAGGTTGGGTTAGGTTATGTTATATTACGTACTTGATGTATATAAGGATCACATGGAGACGTAGAGGCCAATTCGCCAGGTATGTTGTCAAATATTACCGCCGAGAAGATAGGTTGGGTTAGGTTAGGTTATATTTCGTTATTGATGTATATGAAGGTCCCACGGAGACGTAGAGCCCAACTCGCAAGTTATGTTGTCAAAAATTACCGCGGAGATGTTAGGTTGGGTTAGGTTAGGTTATATTACGTTACTGATGTATATAAAGGTCCCACGGATACGGACAAGCCAACTCGCCAGGAATGTGGTCAAATATTACCGCCGCAATGATAGGTTGGGTTAGGTTAGGTTATATTACGTTATTGATGTGTATAAAGGTCCCACGGAGACGGAGAAGCCAACTCGCCAGGAATGTTGTCAAATATTACCGCCGAGAAGAAAGGTTGGGTTAGGTTATGTTATATTACGTTCTTGATGTATATAAAGATCACACGGAGACGTAGAGGCCAATTCGCCAGGTATGTTGTCAAATATTACCGCCGAGATGATAGGTTGGGTTAGGTTAGGTTATATTTCGTTATTGATGTATATGAAGGTCCCACGGAGACGTAGAGGCCAACTCGCAAGGTATGTTGTCACATATTACCGTCGAGATGGTAGGTTGGGTTAGGTTAGGTTATATTACGTTATTGATGTATATAAAGGTCCCACGGAGACGTAGAGGCCAACAAGACAGGAATGTGGTCAAATATTACCGCCGAGATGTTAGGTTGGGTTAGGTTAGGTTATATTACGTTATAGTTCTCTATGACGGCCCCACGGAGACGTAGAGTCCAACAAGCCAGGAATGTGGTCAAATATTACCGCCGAGATGTTATATTGGGTTAGCTTATGTTATATTATGTTATTGATGTATATAAATATCCCACGGAGACGTAGAGGCCACCTCGCTAGGTATGTTTTCAAATATTACCGCCGAGACGTTAGGTTGGGTTAGGTTAGGTTATATTACGTTATTGATGTATATAAAGGTCCCACGGAGACGGAGAAGCCAACTCGCCAGGAATGTGGTCAAATATTACAGCCGGGATGTTAGGTTGGTTTAGGTTAGGTTATATTACGTTATTGATGTATATAAAGATCCCACGGAGACGTAGAGGCCAACTCGCCAGGAATGTTGTCAAATATTACCCCCGCGATGATAGGTTGGGTTAGGTTTCGTTATATTACGTTATTGATGTGTATAAAGGTCCCACGGAGACGGAGAAGCCAACTCGCCAGTAATGTTGTCAAATATTACCGCCGAGAAGATAGGTTGGGTTAGGTTATGTTATATTACGTACTTGATGTATATAAGGATCACATGGAGACGTAGAGGCCAACTCGCCAGGTATGTTGTCAAATACTACCGTCGAGATGATAGGTTGGGTTACGTTAGGTAATATTACGTTATTGATGTATATAAAGATCCCACAGAGACGTAGAGGCCAACTCGCCAGGAATGTTGTCGAATATTACCGCCGAGATGTTAGGTTGTGTTAGGTTAGGTTATATTACCTTATTGATGTATATAAAGGTCCCACGGAGACGTAGAGGCCAAGAAGACAGGAATGTGGTCAAATATTACCGCCGAGATGTTAGGTTGGGTTAGGTTAGGTTATATTACGTTATTGATGCATATAAAGGTCCCACGGAGACGGAGTAGCCAACTCGCCAGGAATGTTGTCAAATATTACAGCCGAGATGTTAGGTTGGGTTAGGTTAGGTTACATGACGTTATTGTTTATATAAATGTCCCACGGAGACGTAGAGGCCAACTCAACAGGAATGTTGTCAAATATTGCACAGCGAGATGTTAGGTTGGGTTAGGATAGTTTATATTTCGTTATTAATGTATGTAAAGGTCCCACGGAAACGGAGAAGCCAACTCGCCAGGAATGTTGTCAAATATTACCGCCGAGATGATAGGTTGGGTTAGGTTAGGTTATATTACGTTATTGATGTATATAAAGGTCCCACGTAGACGTAGAGGCCACCTCGCCAGGTATGTTTTCAAATATTACCGCCGAGACGTTAGGTTGGGTTAGGTTAGGTTATATTACGTTATTGATGTATATAAAGGTCCCACGGAGGCGGAGAAGCGAACTCGCCAGGAATGTGGTCAAATATTACCGCCGGGATGTTAGGTTGGTTTAGGTTAGGTTATATTACGTTATTGATGTATATAAAGATCCCACGGAGACGTAGAGGCCAACTCGCCAGGAATGTTGTCAAATATTACCCCCGCGATGATAGGTTGGGTTAGGTTATGTTATATTACGTACTTGATGTATATAAGGATCACATGGAGACGTAGAGGCCAATTCGCCAGGTATGTTGTCAAATATTACCGCCGAGAAGATAGGTTGGGTTAGGTTAGGTTATATTTCGTTATTGATGTATATGAAGGTCCCACGGAGACGTAGAGGCCAACTCGCAAGTTATGTTGTCAAAAATTACCGCGGAGATGTTAGGTTGGGTTAGGTTAGGTTATATTACGTTACTGATGTATATAAAGGTCCCACGGATACGGACAAGCCAACTCGCCAGGAATGTGGTCAAATATTACCGCCGCAATGATAGGTTGGGTTCGGTTAGGTTATATTACGTTATTGATGTGTATAAAGGTCCCACGGAGACGGAGAAGCCAACTCGCCAGGAATGTTGTCAAATATTACCGCCGAGAAGAAAGGTTGGGTTAGGTTATGTTATATTACGTTCTTGATGTATATAAAGATCACACGGAGACGTAGAGGCCAATTCGCCAGGTATGTTGTCAAATATTACCGCCGAGATGATAGGTTGGGTTAGGTTAGGTTATATTTCGTTATTGATGTATATGAAGGTCCCACGGAGACGTAGAGGCCAACTCGCAAGGTATGTTGTCACATATTACCGTCGAGATGGTAGGTTGGGTTAGGTTAGGTTATATTACGTTATTGATGTATATAAAGGTCCCACGGAGACGTAGAGGCCAACAAGACAGGAATGTGGTCAAATATTACCGCCGAGATGTTAGGTTGGGTTAGGTTAGGTTATATTACGTTATTGATGTATATAAAGGTCCCACGGAGACGGAGAAGCCAACTCGCCAGGAATGTGGTCAAATATTACCGCCGAGATGATAGGTTGGGTTAGGTTAGGTTATATTACGTTATTGATGTATATGAAGGTACCACGGAGACGTAGATGCCAACTCGCCAAGAATGATGTCAAATATTACCGCCGAGATTTTATGTTGGGTTAGGTTAGGTTATATTACGTTATTGATGTATATAAAGGTCCCACGGAGACGTAGAGGCCAACTCGCCAGGAATGTTGTCAAATACTACCGCCGAGATGATAGGTTGGGTTACGTTAGGTTATATTACGTTATTGATGTATATGAAGGTCAAACGGAGACCTAGAGGTCAACTCGATAGGACTGTTGTCAAATATTACAGGCGAGATGTTAGGTTGGGTTTAGGTAAGGTTATTTTACGTTATTGTTGTATATAAAGGTCCCACGGAGACGTAGAGCCCAACTCGCCGGGAATGATGTCAAATACTACCGCCGCGATGCTAGGTTGAGTTAGGTTAGGTTATATTACGTTATTGATGTATATAAAGGTCCCACGGAGACGTAGATGCCAACTCGCCAGGAATGTATTCAAATATTACCGCCGAGATGTTAGGTTGGGTTAGGTTAGGTTATATTACGTTATAGTTCTCTATGACGGCCCCACGGAGACGTAGAGTCCAACAAGCCAGGAATGTGGTCAAATATTACCGCCGAGATGTTATATTGGGTTAGCTTATGTTATATTACGTTATTGATGTATATAAATATCCCACGGAGACGTAGAAGCCACCTCGCCAGGTATGTTTTCAAATATTACCGCCGAGACGTTAGGTTGGGTTAGGTTAGGTTACATTACGTTATTGATGTATATAAAGGTCCCACGGATACGGAGAAGCCAACTCGCCAGGAATGTGGTCAAATATTACCGCCGGGATGTTAGGTTGGGTTAGGTTAGGCTATATTACGTTATTGATGTATATAAAGGTCCCACGGAGACGTAGAGGCCAACAAGCCAGGAATGTGGTCAAATATTATCGCCGAGATGTTAGGTTGGTTTAGGTTAGGTTATATTACGTTATAGGTGTATATAAAGTTCCCACGGAGACGTAGAGGCCAACTCGCCAGGATTGATGTCAAATATTACCGCCGAGATGTTACGTTGGGTTAGGTTAGGTTATATTACGTTATTGATGTATATAAAGGTCCCACGGAGACATAGAGGCCAACAAGCCTGGAATGTGGTCAAATATTAACGCCGAGATGAAAGGTTGGGTTAGGTTAGGTTATATTACGTTATTGATGTATATAAAGATCACACGGAGACGTAGAGGCCAACTCGCCAGGAATGATGTCAAATATTACCGCCGATATTTCATGTTGGGTTAGGTTAGGTTATATTACGTTATTGATGTATATAAAGGTCCCACGGAGACGTAGAGGCCAACTCGCCAGGAATGTTGTTAAATACTACCGCCGAGATGATAGGTTGGGTTACGTTAGGTTATATTACGTTATTGATGTATATAAAGGTCCCACGGAGACGTAGAGGCCAACAAGCCAGGAATGTGGTCAAATATTATCGCCGAGATGTTAGGTTGGTTTGGGTTAGGTTATATTACGTTATAGATGTATATAAAGTTCCCACGGAGACGTAGAGGCCAACTCGCCAGGATTGATGTCAAATATTACCGCCGAGATGTTAGGTTGGGTTAGGTTAGGTTATATTACGTTACTGATGTATATAAAGGTCCCACGGAGACATAGAGGCCAACAAGCCTGGAATGTGGTCAAATATTACCGCCGAGATGAAAGGTTGGGTTAGGTTAGGTTATATTACGTTATTGATGTATATAAAGATCACACGGAGACGTAGAGGCCAATTCGCCAGGTATGTTGTCAAATATTACCGCCGAGATGTTAGGTTGGGTTAGGTTAGGTTATATTACGTTCTTGAAGTATATAAAGGTCCCACGGAGACGTAGAGGCCAACAAGACTGGAATTTGGTCAAATATTACCGCCGAGATGTTAGGTTGGGTTAGGTTAGGTTAATATTACGTTATAGTTCTCTATGACGGCCCCACGGAGACGTAGATTCCAACAAGCCAGGAATGTGGTCAAATATTACCGCCGAGATGTTATATTGGGTTAGCTTATGTTATATTACGTTATTGATGTATATAAATATCCCACGGAGACGTAGAGGCCACCTCGCCAGGTATGTTTTCAAATATTACCGCCGAGACGTTAGGTTGGGTTAGGTTAGGTTACATTACGTTATTGATGTATATAAAGGTCCCACGGATACGGAGAAGCCAACTCGCCAGGAATGTGGTCAAATATTACCGCCGGGATGTTAGGTTGGGTTAGGTTAGGCTATATTACGTTATTGATGTATATAAAGGTCCCACGGAGACGTAGAGGCCAACAAGCCAGGAATGTGGTCAAATATTATCGCCGAGATGTTAGGTTGGTTTAGGTTAGGTTATATGACGTTATAGGTGTATATAAAGTTCCCACGGAGACGTAGAGGCCAACTCGCCAGGATTGATGTCAAATATTACCGCCGAGATGTTAGGTTGGGTTAGGTTAGGTTATATTACGTTATTGATGTATATAAAGGTCCCACGGAGACATAGAGGCCAACAAGCCTGGAATGTGGTCAAATATTAACGCCGAGATGAAAGGTTGGGTTAGGTTAGGTTATATTACGTTATTGATGTATATAAAGATCACACGGAGACGTAGAGGCCAACTCGCCAGGAATGATTTCAAATATTACCGCCGATATTTCATGTTGTGTTAGGTTAGGTTATATTACGTTATTGATGTATATAAAGGTCCCACGGAGACGTAGAGGCCAACTCGCCAGGAATGTTGTTAAATACTACCGCCGAGATGATAGGTTGGGTTACGTTAGGTTATATTACGTTATTGATGTATATAAAGGTCCCACGGAGACGTAGAGGCCAACAAGCCAGGAATGTGGTCAAATATTATCGCCGAGATGTTAGGTTGGTTTGGGTTAGGTTATATTACGTTATAGATGTATATAAAGTTCCCACGGAGACGTAGAGGCCAACTCGCCAGGATTGATGTCAAATATTACCGCCGAGATGTTAGGTTGGGTTAGGTTAGGTTATATTACGTTACTGATGTATATAAAGGTCCCACGGAGACATAGAGGCCAACAAGCCTGGAATGTGGTCAAATATTACCGCCGAGATGAAAGGTTGGGTTAGGTTAGGTTATATTACGTTATTGATGTATATAAAGATCACACGGAGACGTAGAGGCCAATTCGCCAGGTATGTTGTCAAATATTACCGCCGAGATGTTAGGTTGGGTTAGGTTAGGTTATATTACGTTCTTGAAGTATATAAAGGTCCCACGGAGACGTAGAGGCCAACAAGACTGGAATTTGGTCAAATATTACCGCCGAGATGTTAGGTTGGGTTAGGTTAGGTTAATATTACGTTATAGTTCTCTATGACGGCCCCACGGAGACGTAGATTCCAACAAGCCAGGAATGTGGTCAAATATTACCGCCGAGATGTTATATTGGGTTAGCTTATGTTATATTACGTTATTGATGTATATAAATATCCCACGGAGACGTAGAGGCCACCTCGCCAGGTATGTTTTCAAATATTACCGCCGAGACGTTAGGTTGGGTTAGGTTAGGTTACATTACGTTATTGATGTATATAAAGGTCCCACGGATACGGAGAAGCCAACTCGCCAGGAATGTGGTCAAATATTACCGCCGGGATGTTAGGTTGGGTTAGGTTAGGCTATATTACGTTATTGATGTATATAAAGGTCCCACGGAGACGTAGAGGCCAACAAGCCAGGAATGTGGTCAAATATTATCGCCGAGATGTTAGGTTGGTTTAGGTTAGGTTATATGACGTTATAGGTGTATATAAAGTTCCCACGGAGACGTAGAGGCCAACTCGCCAGGATTGATGTCAAATATTACCGCCGAGATGTTAGGTTGGGTTAGGTTAGGTTATATTACGTTATTGATGTATATAAAGGTCCCACGGAGACATAGAGGCCAACAAGCCTGGAATGTGGTCAAATATTAACGCCGAGATGAAAGGTTGGGTTAGGTTAGGTTATATTACGTTATTGATGTATATAAAGATCACACGGAGACGTAGAGGCCAACTCGCCAGGAATGATTTCAAATATTACCGCCGATATTTCATGTTGGGTTAGGTTAGGTTATATTACGTTATTGATGTATATAAAGGTCCCACGGAGACGTAGAGGCCAACTCGCCAGGAATGTTGTTAAATACTACCGCCGAGATGATAGGTTGGGTTACGTTAGGTTATATTACGTTATTGATGTATATAAAGGTCCCACGGAGACGTAGAGGCCAACAAGCCAGGAATGTGGTCAAATATTATCGCCGAGATGTTAGGTTGGTTTGGGTTAGGTTATATTACGTTATAGATGTATATAAAGTTCCCACGGAGACGTAGAGGCCAACTCGCCAGGATTGATGTCAAATATTACCGCCGAGATGTTAGGTTGGGTTAGGTTAGGTTATATTACGTTACTGATGTATATAAAGGTCCCACGGAGACATAGAGGCCAACAAGCCTGGAATGTGGTCAAATATTACCGCCGAGATGAAAGTTTGGGTTAGGTTAGGTTATATTACGTTATTGATGTATATAAAGATCACACGGAGACGTAGAGGCCAATTCGCCAGGTATGTTGTCAAATATTACCGCCGAGATGTTAGGTTGGGTTAGGTTAGGTTATGTTACGTTCTTGAAGTATATAAAGGTCCCACGGAGACGTAGAGGCCAACAAGACTGGAATTTGGTCAAATATTACCGCCGAGATGTTAGGTTGGGTTAGGTTAGGTTATATTACGTTATAGTTCTCTATGACGGCCCCACGGAGACGTAGAGTCCAACAAGCCAGGAATGTGGTCAAATATTACCGCCGAGATGTTATATTGGGTTAGCTTATGTTATATTACGTTATTGATGTATATAAATATCCCACGGAGACGTAGAGGCCACCTCGCCAGGTATGTTTTCAAATATTACCGCCGAGACGTTAGGTTGGGTTAGGTTAGGTTACATTACGTTATTGATGTATATAAAGGTCCCACGGATACGGAGAAGCCAACTCGCCAGGAATGTGGTCAAATATTACCGCCGGGATGTTAGGTTGGGTTAGGTTAGGCTATATTACGTTATTGATGTATATAAAGGTCCCACGGAGACGTAGAGGCCAACAAGCCAGGAATGTGGTCAAATATTATCGCCGAGATGTTAGGTTGGTTTAGGTTAGGTTATATTACGTTATAGGTGTATATAAAGTTCCCACGGAGACGTAGAGGCCAACTCGCCAGGATTGATGTCAAATATTACCGCCGAGATGTTAGGTTGGGTTAGGTTAGGTTATATTACGTTATTGATGTATATAAAGGTCCCACGGAGACATAGAGGCCAACAAGCCTGGAATGTGGTCAAATATTATCGCCGAGATGTTAGGTTGGTTTGGGTTAGGTTATATTACGTTATAGATGTATATAAAGTTCCCACGGAGACGTAGAGGCCAACTCGCCAGGATTGATGTCAAATATTACCGCCGAGATGTTAGGTTGGGTTAGGTTAGGTTATATTACGTTACTGATGTATATAAAGGTCCCACGGAGACATAGAGGCCAACAAGCCTGGAATGTGGTCAAATATTACCGCCGAGATGAAAGGTTGGGTTAGGTTAGGTTATATTACGTTATTGATGTATATAAAGATCACACGGAGACGTAGAGGCCAATTCGCCAGGTATGTTGTCAAATATTACCGCCGAGATGTTAGGTTGGGTTAGGTTAGGTTATATTACGTTCTTGAAGTATATAAAGGTCCCACGGAGACGTAGAGGCCAACAAGACTGGAATTTGGTCAAATATTACCGCCGAGATGTTAGGTTGGGTTAGGTTAGGTTAATATTACGTTATAGTTCTCTATGACGGCCCCACGGAGACGTAGAGTCCAACAAGCCAGGAATGTGGTCAAATATTACCGCCGAGATGTTATATTGGGTTAGCTTATGTTATATTACGTTATTGATGTATATAAATATCCCACGGAGACGTAGAGGCCACCTCGCCAGGTATGTTTTCAAATATTACCGCCGAGACGTTAGGTTGGGTTAGGTTAGGTTACATTACGTTATTGATGTATATAAAGGTCCCACGGATACGGAGAAGCCAACTCGCCAGGAATGTGGTCAAATATTACCGCCGAGATGTTAGGTTGGGTTAGGTTAGGTGATATTACGTTACTGATGTATATAAAGGTCCCACGGAGACGTAGAGGCCAACTCGCAAGGTATGTTGTCAAATATTACCGCGGAGATGTTAGGTTGGGTTAGGTTAAGTTATATTACGTTATTGATGTATATAAAGGTCCCACGGAGACGGAGAAGACAACTCGCCAGGAATGTTGTCAAATATTACCGCCGAGATGTTAGGTTGGGTTAGGTTAGGTTATATTACGTTCTTGAAGTATATAAAGGTCCCACGCAGACGTAGAGGCCAACATGCCAGGAATGTTGTCAAATACTACCGTCGAGATGATAGATTGGGTTACGTTAGGTAATATTACGTTATTGATGTATATAAAGGTCCCACGGAGACGTAGAGGCCAACTCGCCAGGAATGTTGTCAAATACTACCGCCGAGATGATAGGTTGGGTTAGGTTACGTTATATTACGTTGTTGATGTATATGAAGGTCCCACGGAGACGCAGAGTCCAACTCGCCAGGTTTGTTGTCACATATTACCGTCGAGATGGTAGGTTGGGTTAGGTCAGATTATATTACGTTATTGAAGTATATAAAGGTCCCACGCAGACGTAGAGGCCAACAAGCCAGGAATGTGGTCAAATATTACCGCCGAGATGTTAGGTTGGGTTAGGTTAGGTTATATTACGTTATTGATGTATATAAAGGTCCCACGGAGACATAGAGGCCAACAAGCCTGGAATGTAGTCAAATATTACCGCCGAGATGAAAGGTTGGGTTAGGTTAGGTTATATTACGTTATTGATGTATATAAAGATCACACGGAGACGTAGAGGCCAACACGCCAGGAATGATGTCAAATATTAACGCCGATATTTCATGTTGGGTTAGGTTAGGTTATATTACGTTATTGATGTATATAAAGGTCCCACGGAGACGTAGAGGCCAACTCGCCAGGAATGTTGTTAAATACTACCGCCGAGATGATAGGTTGGGTTACGTTAGGTTATATTACGTTATTGATGTATATAAAGGTCCCACGGAGACGTAGAGGCCAACAAGCCAGGAATGTGGTCAAATATTATCGCCGAGATGTTAGGTTGGTTTAGGTTAGGTTATATTACGTTATTGATGTATATAAAGGTCCCACGGAGACGGAGAAGCCAACTCGCCAGGAATGTGGTCGAATATTATCGCCGAGATGTTAGGTTGGGTTAGGTTAGGTTATATTACGTTATTGATGTATATAAAGATCCCACGGAGACGTAGAGGCCAACTCGCCAGGAATGTTGTCAAATATTACCGCCGCGATGATAGGTTGGGTTAGGTTACGTTATATTACGTTATTGATGTATATAAAGGTCCCACGGAGACGGAGAAGCCAACTCGCCAGGAATGTTGTCAAATATTACCGCCGAGATGTTAGGTTGGGTTAGGTTAGGTTATATTACGTTCTTGATGTATATAAAGAACACACGGAGACGTAGAGGCCAATTCGCCAGGTATGTTGTCAAATATTACCGCCGAGATGATAGGTTGGGTTAGGTTAGGTTATATTTCGTTACTGATGTATATGAAGGTCCCACGGAGACGTAGAGGCCAACTCGCAAGGTATGTTGTCAAATATTACCGCGGAGATGTTAGGTTGGGTTAGGTTAAGTTATATTACGTTATTGATGTATATAAAGGTCCCACTGAGACGGAGAAGCCAACTCGCCAGGAATGTTGTCAAATATTATCGCCGAGATGTTAGGTTGGGTTAGGTTAGGTTATATTACATTATTGATGTATATAAAGGTCCCACGGAGACATAGAGGCCAACAAGCCTGGAATGTGGTCAAATATTAACGCCGAGATGAAAGGTTGGGTTAGGTTAGGTTATATTACGTTATTGATGTATATAAAGATCACACGGAGACGTAGAGGCCAACTCGCCAGGAATGATGTCAAATATTACCGCAGATATTTCATGTTGGGTTAGGTTAGGTTATATTACGTTATTGATGTATATAAAGGTCCCACGGAGACGTAGAGGCCAACTCGCCAGGAATGTTGTTAAATACTACCGCCGAGATGATAGGTTGGGTTACGTTAGGTTATATTACGTTATTGATGTATATAAAGGTCCCACGGAGACGTAGAGGCCAACAAGCCAGGAATGTGGTCAAATATTATCGCCGAGATGTTAGGTTGGTTTGGGTTAGGTTATATTACGTTATAGATGTATATAAAGTTCCCACGGAGACGTAGAGGCCAACTCGCCAGGATTGATGTCAAATATTACCGCCGAGATGTTAGGTTGGGTTAGGTTAGGTTATATTACGTTATTGATGTATATAAAGGTCCCACGGAGACATAGAGGCCAACAAGCCTGGAATGTGGTCAAATATTACCGCCGAGATGAAAGGTTGGGTTAGGTTAGGTTATATTACGTTATTGATGTATATAAAGATCACACGGAGACGTAGAGGCCAATTCGCCAGGTATGTTGTCAAATATTACCGCCGAGATGTTAGGTTGGGTTAGGTTAGGTTATATTACGTTCTTGAAGTATATAAAGGTCCCACGGAGACGTAGAGGCCAACAAGACTGGAATTTGGTCAAATATTACCGCCGAGATGTTAGGTTGGGTTAGGTTAGGTTATATTACGTTATAGTTCTCTATGACGGCCCCACGGAGACGTAGAGTCCAACAAGCCAGGAATGTGGTCAAATATTACCGCCGAGATGTTATATTGGGTTAGCTTATGTTATATTATGTTATTGATGTATATAAATATCCCACGGAGACGTAGAGGCCACCTCGCCAGGTATGTTTTCAAATATTACCGCCGAGACGTTAGGTTGCGTTAGGTTAGGTTATATTACGTTATTGATGTATATAAAGGTCCCACGGAGACGGAGAAGCCAACTCGCCAGGAATGTGGTCAAATATTACCGCCGAGATGTTAGGTTGGGCTAGGTTAGGTTATATTACGTTACTGATGTATATAAAGGTCCCACGGAGACGTAGAGGACAACTCGCAAGGTATGTTGTCAAATATTACCGCGGAGATGTTAGGTTGGGTTAGGTTAAGTTATATTACGTTATTGATGTATATAAAGGTCCCACGGAGACGGAGAAGACAACTCGCCAGGAATGTTGTCAAATATTACCGCCGAGATGTTAGGTTGGGTTAGGTTAGGTTATATTACGTTCTTGAAGTATATAAAGGTCCCACGCAGACGTAGAGGCCAACATGCCAGGAATGTTGTCAAATACTACCGTCGAGATGATAGATTGGGTTACGTTAGGTAATATTACGTTATTGATGTATATAAAGGTCCCACGGAGACGTAGAGGCCAACTCGCCAGGAATGTTGTCAAATACTACCGCCGAGATGATAGGTTGGGTTAGGTTACGTTATATTACGTTGTTGATGTATATGAAGGTCCCACGGAGACGCAGAGTCCAACTCGCCAGGTTTGTTGTCACATATTACCGTCGAGATGGTAGGTTGGGTTAGGTCAGATTATATTACGTTATTGAAGTATATAAAGGTCCCACGCAGACGTAGAGGCCAACAAGCCAGGAATGTGGTCAAATATTACCGCCGAGATGTTAGGTTGGGTTAGGTTAGGTTATATTACGTTATTGATGTATATAAAGGTCCCACGGAGACATAGAGGCCAACAAGCCTGGAATGTGGTCAAATATTACCGCCGAGATGAAAGGTTGGGTTAGGTTAGGTTATATTACGTTATTGATGTATATAAAGATCACACGGAGACGTAGAGGCCAACTCGCCAGGAATGATGTCAAATATTAACGCCGATATTTCATGTTGGGTTAGGTTAGGTTATATTACGTTATTGATGTATATAAAGGTCCCACGGAGACGTAGAGGCCAACTCGCCAGGAATGTTGTTAAATACTACCGCCGAGATGATAGGTTGGGTTACGTTAGGTTATATTACGTTATTGATGTATATAAAGGTCCCACGGAGACGTAGAGGCCAACAAGCCAGGAATGTGGTCAAATATTATCGCCGAGATGTTAGGTTGGTTTAGGTTAGGTTATATTACGTTATTGATGTATATAAAGGTCCCACGGAGACGGAGAAGCCAACTCGCCAGGAATGTGGTCGAATATTATCGCCGAGATGTTAGGTTGGGTTAGGTTAGGTTATATTACGTTATTGATGTATATAAAGATCCCACGGAGACGTAGAGGCCAACTCGCCAGGAATGTTGTCAAATATTACCGCCGCGATGATAGGTTGGGTTAGGTTACGTTATATTACGTTATTGATGTATATAAAGGTCCCACGGAGACGGAGAAGCCAACTCGCCAGGAATGTTGTCAAATATTACCGCCGAGATGTTAGGTTGGGTTAGGTTAGGTTATATTACGTTCTTGATGTATATAAAGAACACACGGAGACGTAGAGGCCAATTCGCCAGGTATGTTGTCAAATATTACCGCCGAGATGATAGGTTGGGTTAGGTTAGGTTATATTTCGTTACTGATGTATATGAAGGTCCCACGGAGACGTAGAGGCCAACTCGCAAGGTATGTTGTCAAATATTACCGCGGAGATGTTAGGTTGGGTTAGGTTAAGTTATATTACGTTATTGATGTATATAAAGGTCCCACTGAGACGGAGAAGCCAACTCGCCAGGAATGTTGTCAAATATTATCGCCGAGATGTTAGGTTGGGTTAGGTTAGGTTATATTACATTATTGATGTATATAAAGGTCCCACGGAGACATAGAGGCCAACAAGCCTGGAATGTGGTCAAATATTAACGCCGAGATGAAAGGTTGGGTTAGGTTAGGTTATATTACGTTATTGATGTATATAAAGATCACACGGAGACGTAGAGGCCAACTCGCCAGGAATGATGTCAAATATTACCGCAGATATTTCATGTTGGGTTAGGTTAGGTTATATTACGTTATTGATGTATATAAAGGTCCCACGGAGACGTAGAGGCCAACTCGCCAGGAATGTTGTTAAATACTACCGCCGAGATGATAGGTTGGGTTACGTTAGGTTATATTACGTTATTGATGTATATAAAGGTCCCACGGAGACGTAGAGGCCAACAAGCCAGGAATGTGGTCAAATATTATCGCCGAGATGTTAGGTTGGTTTGGGTTAGGTTATATTACGTTATAGATGTATATAAAGTTCCCACGGAGACGTAGAGGCCAACTCGCCAGGATTGATGTCAAATATTACCGCCGAGATGTTAGGTTGGGTTAGGTTAGGTTATATTACGTTATTGATGTATATAAAGGTCCCACGGAGACATAGAGGCCAACAAGCCTGGAATGTGGTCAAATATTACCGCCGAGATGAAAGGTTGGGTTAGGTTAGGTTATATTACGTTATTGATGTATATAAAGATCACACGGAGACGTAGAGGCCAATTCGCCAGGTATGTTGTCAAATATTACCGCCGAGATGTTAGGTTGGGTTAGGTTAGGTTATATTACGTTCTTGAAGTATATAAAGGTCCCACGGAGACGTAGAGGCCAACAAGACTGGAATTTGGTCAAATATTACCGCCGAGATGTTAGGTTGGGTTAGGTTAGGTTATATTACGTTATAGTTCTCTATGACGGCCCCACGGAGACGTAGAGTCCAACAAGCCAGGAATGTGGTCAAATATTACCGCCGAGATGTTATATTGGGTTAGCTTATGTTATATTATGTTATTGATGTATATAAATATCCCACGGAGACGTAGAGGCCACCTCGCCAGGTATGTTTTCAAATATTACCGCCGAGACGTTAGGTTGCGTTAGGTTAGGTTATATTACGTTATTGATGTATATAAAGGTCCCACGGAGACGGAGAAGCCAACTCGCCAGGAATGTGGTCAAATATTACCGCCGAGATGTTAGGTTGGGCTAGGTTAGGTTATATTACGTTACTGATGTATATAAAGGTCCCACGGAGACGTAGAGGACAACTCGCAAGGTATGTTGTCAAATATTACCGCGGAGATGTTAGGTTGGGTTAGGTTAAGTTATATTACGTTATTGATGTATATAAAGGTCCCACGGAGACGGAGAAGACAACTCGCCAGGAATGTTGTCAAATATTACCGCCGAGATGTTAGGTTGGGTTAGGTTAGGTTATATTACGTTCTTGAAGTATATAAAGGTCCCACGCAGACGTAGAGGCCAACAAGCCAGGAATGTGGTCAAATATTACCGCCGAGATGTTAGGTTGGGTTAGGTTAGGTTATATTACGTTATTGATGTATATAAAGGTCCCACGGAGACATAGAGGCCAACAAGCCTGGAATGTGGTCAAATATTACCGCCGAGATGAAAGGTTGGGTTAGGTTAGGTTATATTACGTTATTGATGTATATAAAGATCACACGGAGACGTAGAGGCCAACTCGCCAGGAATGATGTCAAATATTACCGCCGATATTTCATGTTGGGTTAGGTTAGGTTATATTACGTTATTGATGTATATAAAGGTCCCACGGAGACGTAGAGGCCAACTCGCCAGGAATGTTGTTAAATACTACCGCCGAGATGATAGGTTGGGTTACGTTAGGTTATATTACGTTATTGATGTATATAAAGGTCCCACGGAGACGTAGAGGCCAACAAGCCAGGAATGTGGTCAAATATTATCGCCGAGATGTTAGGTTGGTTTAGGTTAGGTTATATTACGTTATAGATGTATATAAAGTTCCCACGGAGACGTAGAGGCCAACTCGCCAGGATTGATGTCAAATATTTCCGCCGAGATGTTAGGTTGGGTTAGGTTAGGTTATATTACGTTATTGATGTATATAAAGGTCCCACGGAGACGGAGAAGCCAACTCGCCAGGAATGTGGTCAAATATTACCGCCGAGATGTTAGGTTGGGTTAGGTTAGGTTATATTACGTTACTGATGTATATAAAGGTCCCACGGAGACGTAGAGGCCAATTCGCCAGGTATGTTGTCAAATATTACCGCCGAGATGATAGGTTGGGTTAGGTTACGTTATATTACGTTATTGATGTATATGAAGGTCCCACGGAGACGCAGAGTCCAACTCGCCAGATTTGTTGTCAAATATTACCGCCGACATGATAGGTTGGGTTAAGTTACGTTATATTACGTTATTGATGTATACGAGTGTTACACGGAGACGTAGAGGCCAACTCGCCAGTAATGATGGCAAATATTACCGCCGAGATATTAAGTTGGTTTAGGTTAGGTTATATTACGTTATTGAAGTATATAAAGGTCCCACGCAGACGTAGAGGCCAATAAGCCAGGAATGTGGTCAAATATTACCGCCGAGATGTTAGGTTGGGTTAGGTTAGGTTATATTACGTTATTGATGTATATAAAGGTCCTACGGAGACGTAGAGGCCAACTCGCCAGGTATGTTGTCAAATATTACCGCCGAGATGTTCGGTTGGGTTAGGTTAGGTTATATTATGTTATTGATGTATATAAATATCCCACGGAGACGTAGAGGCCACCTCGCCAGGAATGTGGTCAAATATTACCGCCGAGATGTTAGGTTGGGTTAGGTTAGGTTATATTACGTTATTGATGTATATAAAGGTCCCATGGAGACGTAGAGGCCAACAAGACAGGAATGTGGTCAAATATTACCGCCGAGATGTTAGGTTGGGTTAGGTTAGGTTATATTACGTTATAGTTCTCTATGACGGCCCCACGGAGACGTAGAGTTCAACAAGCCTGGAATGTGGTCAAATATTACCGCCGAGATGTTATATTGGGTTAGCTTATGTTATATTATGTTATTGATGTATATAAATATCCCACGGAGACGTAGAGGCCACCTCGCCAGGTATGTTTTCAAATATTACCGCCGAGACGTTAGGTTGGGTTAGGTTAGGTTATATTACGTTATTGATGTATATAAAGGTCCCACGGAGACGGAGAAACCAACTCGCCAGGAATGTTGTCAAATATTACCGCCGAGATGTTAGGTTGGGTTAGGTTAGGTTATATTACGTTCTTGATGTATATAAAGAACACACGGAGACGTAGAGGCCAATTCGCCAGGTATGTTGTCAAATATTACCGCCGAGATGATAGGTTGGGTTAGGTTAGGTTATATTTCGTTACTGATGTATATGAAGGTCCCACGGAGACGTAGAGGCCAACTCGCAAGGTATGTTGTCAAATATTACCGCGGAGATGTTAGGTTGGGTTAGGTTAAGTTATATTACGTTATTGATGTATATAAAGGTCCCACTGAGACGGAGAAGCCAACTCGCCAGGAATGTTGTCAAATATTACCGCCGAGATGTTAGGTTGGGTTAGGTTAGGTTATATTACGTTCTTGAAGTATATAAAGGGCCCACGCAGACGTAGAGGCCAACAAGCCAGGAATGTTGTCAAATACTACCGTCGAGATGATAGGTTGGGTTACGTTAGGTAATACTACGTTATTGATGTATATAAAGATCCCACGGAGACGTAGAGGCCAACTCGCCAGGTATGTGGTCAAATATTACCGCCGAGATGATAGGTTGGGTTAGGTTAGGTTATATTACGTTATTGATGTATATAAAGGTCCCACGGAGACGTAGAGGCCAACTCGCCAGGAATTTTGTCAAATATTACCGCCGAGATGTTAGGTTGGGTTAGGTTAGGTTATATTACGTTATTGATGTATATAAAGGTCCCACGGAGACATAGAGGCCAACAAGCCTGGAATGTGGTCAAATATTAACGCCGAGATGAAAGGTTGGGTTAGGTTAGGTTATATTACGTTATTGATGTATATAAAGATCACACGGAGACGTAGAGGCCAACTCGCCAGGAATGATGTCAAATATTACCGCCGATATTTCATGTTGGGTTAGGTTAGGTTATATTACGTTATTGATGTATATAAAGGTCCCACGGAGACGTAGAGGCCAACTCGCCAGGAATGTTGTTAAATACTACCGCCGAGATGATAGGTTGGGTTACGTTAGGTTATACTACGTTATTGATGTATATAAAGGTCCCACGGAGACGTAGAGGCCAACAAGCCAGGAATGTGGTCAAATATTATCGCCATATGTTAGGTTGGTTTGGGTTAGGTTATATTACGTTATAGATGTATATAAAGTTCCCACGGAGACGTAGAGGCCAACTCGCCAGGATTGATGTCAAATATTACCGCCGAGATGTTAGGTTGGGTTAGGTTAGGTTATATTACGTTATTGATGTATATAAAGGTCCCACGGAGACATAGAGGCCAACAAGCCTGGAATGTGGTCAAATATTACCGCCGAGATGAAAGGTTGGGTTAGGTTAGGTTATATTACGTTATTGATGTATATAAAGATCACACGGAGACGTAGAGGCCAATTCGCCAGGTATGTTGTCAAATATTACCGCCGAGACGTTAGGTTGGGTTAGGTTAGGTTATATTACGTTCTTGAAGTATATAAAGGTCCCACGGAGACGTAGAGGCCAACAAGACTGGAATTTGGTCAAATATTACCGCCGAGATGTTAGGTTGGGTTAGGTTAGGTTATATTACGTTACTGATGTATATAAAGGTCCCACGGAGACGTAGAGGCCAACTCGCAAGGTATGTTGTCAAATATTACCGCGGAGATGTTAGGTTGGGTTAGGTTAAGTTATATTACGTTATTGATGTATATAAAGGTCCCACGGAGACGGAGAAGACAACTCGCCAGGAATGTTGTCAAATATTACCGCCGAGATGTTAGGTTGGGTTAGGTTAGGTTATATTACGTTCTTGAAGTATATAAAGGTCCCACGCAGACGTAGAGGCCAACAAGCCAGGAATGTTGTCAAATACTACCGTCGAGATGATAGATTGGGTTACGTTAGGTAATATTACGTTATTGATGTATATAAAGGTCCCACGGAGACGTAGAGGCCAACTCGCCAGGAATGTTGTCAAATACTACCGCCGAGATGATAGGTTGGGTTAGGTTACGTTATATTACGTTATTGATGTATATGAAGGTCCCACGGAGACGCAGAGTCCAACTCGCCAGGTTTGTTGTCACATATTACCGTCGAGATGGTAGGTTGGGTTAGGTCAGGTTATATTACGTTATTGAAGTATATAAAGGTCCCACGCAGACGTAGAGGCCAACAAGCCAGGAATGTGGTCAAATATTACCGCCGAGATGTTAGGTTGGGTTAGGTTAGGTTATATTACGTTATTGATGTATATAAAGGTCCCACGGAGACATAGAGGCCAACAAGCCTGGAATGTGGTCAAATTTTACCGCCGAGATGAAAGGTTGGGTTAGGTTAGGTTATATTACGTTATTGATGTATATAAAGGTCCCACGGAGACGTAGAGGCCAACAAGCCAGGAATGTGGTCAAATATTATCGCCGAGATGTTAGGTTGGTTTAGGTTAGGTTATATTACGTTATAGATGTATATAAAGTTCCCACGGAGACGTAGAGGCCAACTCGCCAGGATTGATGTCAAATATTTCCGCCGAGATGTTAGGTTGGGTTAGGTTAGGTTATATTACGTTATTGATGTATATAAAGGTCCCACGGAGACATAGAGGCCAACAAGCCTGGAATGTGGTCAAATATTACCGCCGAGATGAAAGGTTGGGTTAGGTTAGGTTATATTACGTTATTGATGTATATAAAGATCACACGGAGACGTAGAGGCCAATTCGCCAGGTATGTTGTCAAATATTACCGCCGAGATGTTAGGTTGGGTTAGGTTAGGTTATATTACGTTCTTGAAGTATATAAAGGTCCCACGGAGACGTAGAAGCCAACAAGACAGGAATTTGGTCAAATATTACCGCCGAGATGTTAGGTTGGGTTAGGTTAGGTTATATTACGTTATAGTTCTCTATGACGGCCCCACGGAGACGTAGAGTCCAACAAGCCAGGAATGTGGTCAAATATTACCGCCGAGATGTTATATTGGGTTAGCTTATGTTATATTATGTTATTGATGTATATAAATATCCCACGGAGACGTAGAGGCCACCTCGCCAGGTATGTTTTCAAATATTACCGCCGAGACGTTAGGTTGCGTTAGGTTAGGTTATATTACGTTATTGATGTATATGAAGGTCCCACGGAGACGGAGAAGCCAACTCGCCAGGAATGTGGTCAAATATTACCGCCGAGATGTTAGGTTGGGTTAGGTTAGGTTATATTACGTTACTGATGTATATAAAGGTCCCACGGAGACGTAGAGGCCAACTCGCAAGGTATGTTGTCAAATATTACCGCGGAGATGTTAGGTTGGGTTAGGTTAAGTTATATTACGTTATTGATGTATATAAAGGTCCCATGGAGACGTAGAGGCCAACAAGACAGGAATGTGGTCAAATATTACCGCCGAGATGTTAGGTTGGGTTAGGTTAGGTTATATTACGTTATAGTTCTCTATGACGGCCCCACGGAGACGTAGAGTTCAACAAGCCTGGAATGTGGTCAAATATTACCGCCGAGATGTTATATTGGGTTAGCTTATGTTATATTATGTTATTGATGTATATAAATATCCCACGGAGACGTAGAGGCCACCTCGCCAGGTATGTTTTCAAATATTACCGCCGAGACGTTAGGTTGGGTTAGGTTAGGTTATATTACGTTATTGATGTATATAAAGGTCCCACGGAGACGGAGAAGCCAACTCGCCAGGAATGTTGTCAAATATTACCGCCGAGATGTTAGGTTGGGTTAGGTTAGGTTATATTACGTTCTTGATGTATATAAAGAACACACGGAGACGTAGAGGCCAATTCGCCAGGTATGTTGTCAAATATTACCGCCGAGATGATAGGTTGGGTTAGGTTAGGTTATATTTCGTTACTGATGTATATGAAGGTCCCACGGAGACGTAGAGGCCAACTCGCAAGGTATGTTGTCAAATATTACCGCGGAGATGTTAGGTTGGGTTAGGTTAAGTTATATTACGTTATTGATGTATATAAAGGTCCCACTGAGACGGAGAAGCCAACTCGCCAGGAATGTTGTCAAATATTACCGCCGAGATGTTAGGTTGGGTTAGGTTAGGTTATATTACGTTCTTGAAGTATATAAAGGTCCCACGCAGACGTAGAGGCCAACAAGCCAGGAATGTTGTCAAATACTACCGTCGAGATGATAGGTTGGGTTACGTTAGGTAATACTACGTTATTGATGTATATAAAGATCCCACGGAGACGTAGAGGCCAACTCGCCAGGTATGTGGTCAAATATTACCGCCGAGATGATAGGTTGGGTTAGGTTAGGTTATATTACGTTATTGATGTATATAAAGGTCCCACGGAGACGTAGAGGCCAACTCGCCAGGAATTATGTCAAATATTACCGCCGAGATTTTATGTTGGGTTAGGTTAGGTTATATTACGTTATTGATGTATATAAAGGTCCCACGGAGACGTAGAGGCCAACTCGCCAGGAATGTTGTCAAATACTACCGCCGAGATGATAGGTTGGGTTACGTTAGGTTATATTACGTTATTGATGTATATAAAGGTCCCACGGAGACGTAGAGACCAACAAGCCTGGAATGTGGTCAAATATTACCGCCGAGATGTTAGGTTGGGTTAGGTTAGGTTATATTACGTTATTGATGTATATAAAGGTCCCACGGAGACATAGAGGCCAACAAGCCTGGAATGTGGTCAAATATTAACGCCGAGATGAAAGGTTGGGTTAGGTTAGGTTATATTACGTTATTGATGTATATAAAGATCACACGGAGACGTAGAGGCCAACTCGCCAGGAATGATGTCAAATATTACCGCCGATATTTCATGTTGGGTTAGGTTAGGTTATATTACGTTATTGATGTATATAAAGGTCCCACGGAGACGTAGAGGCCAACTCGCCAGGAATGTTGTTAAATACTACCGCCGAGATGATAGGTTGGGTTACGTTAGGTTATATTACGTTATTGATGTATATAAAGGTCCCACGGAGACGTAGAGGCCAACAAGCCAGGAATGTGGTCAAATATTATCGCCGAGATGTTAGGTTGGTTTGGGTTAGGTTATATTACGTTATAGATGTATATAAAGTTCCCACGGAGACGTAGAGGCCAACTCGCCAGGATTGATGTCAAATATTACCGCCGAGATGTTAGGTTGGGTTAGGTTAGGTTATATTACGTTATTGATGTATATAAAGGTCCCACGGAGACATAGAGGCCAACAAGCCTGGAATGTGGTCAAATATTACCGCCGAGATGAAAGGTTGGGTTAGGTTAGGTTATATTACGTTATTGATGTATATAAAGATCACACGGAGACGTAGAGGCCAATTCGCCAGGTATGTTGTCAAATATTACCGCCGAGATGTTAGGTTGGGTTAGGTTAGGTTATATTACGTTCTTGAAGTATATAAAGGTCCCACGGAGACGTAGAGGCCAACAAGACTGGAATTTGGTCAAATATTACCGCCGAGATGTTAGGTTGGGTTAGGTTAGGTTATATTACGTTACTGATGTATATAAAGGTCCCACGGAGACGTAGAGGCCAACTCGCAAGGTATGTTGTCAAATATTACCGCGGAGATGTTAGGTTGGGTTAGGTTAAGTTATATTACGTTATTGATGTATATAAAGGTCCCACGGAGACGGAGAAGACAACTCGCCAGGAATGTTGTCAAATATTACCGCCGAGATGTTAGGTTGGGTTAGGTTAGGTTATATTACGTTCTTGAAGTATATAAAGGTCCCACGCAGACGTAGAGGCCAACAAGCCAGGAATGTTGTCAAATACTACCGTCGAGATGATAGATTGGGTTACGTTAGGTAATATTACGTTATTGATGTATATAAAGGTCCCACGGAGACGTAGAGGCCAACTCGCCAGGAATGTTGTCAAATACTACCGCCGAGATGATAGGTTGGGTTACGTTAGGTTATATTACGTTATTGATGTATATAAAGGTCCCACGGAGACGTAGAGACCAACAAGCCTGGAATGTGGTCAAATATTATCGCCGAGATGTTAGGTTGGTTTAGGTTAGGTTATATTACGTTATAGATGTATATAAAGGTCCCACGGAGACATAGAAGCCAACAAGCCTGGAATGTGGTCAAATATTACCGCCGAGATGAAAGGTTGGGTTAGGTTAGGTTATATTACGTTATTGATGTATATAAAGATCACACGGAGACGTAGAGGCCAATTCGCCAGGTATGTTGTCAAATATTACCGCCGAGATGATAGGTTGGGTTAGGTTACGTTATATTACGTTATTGATGTATATGAAGGTCCCACGGAGACGCAGAGTCCAACTCGCCAGGTTTGTTGTCACATATTACCGTCGAGATGGTAGGTTGGGTTAGGTCAGGTTATATTACGTTATTGAAGTATATAAAGGTCCCACGCAGACGTAGAGGCCAACAAGCCAGGAATGTGGTCAAATATTACCGCCGAGATGTTAGGTTGGGTTAGGTTAGGTTATATTACGTTATTGATGTATATAAAGGTCCCACGGAGACATAGAGGCCAACAAGCCTGGAATGTGGTCAAATATTACCGCCGAGATGAAAGGTTGGGTTAGGATAGGTTATATTACGTTATTGATGTATATAAAGATCACACGGAGACGTAGAGGCCAACTCGCCAGGAATGATGTCAAATATTACCGCCGATATTTCATGTTGGGTTAGGTTAGGTTATATTACGTTATTGATGTATATAAAGGTCCCACGGAGACGTAGAGGCCAACTCGCCAGGAATGTTGTTAAATACTACCGCCGAGATGATAGGTTGGGTTACGTTAGGTTATATTACGTTATTGATGTATATAAAGGTCCCACGGAGACGTAGAGGCCAACAAGCCAGGAATGTGGTCAAATATTATCGCCGAGATGTTAGGTTGGTTTAGGTTAGGTTATATTACGTTATAGATGTATATAAAGTTCCCACGGAGACGTAGAGGCCAACTCGCCAGGATTGATGTCACATATTTCCGCCGAGATGTTAGGTTGGGTTAGGTTAGGTTATATTACGTTATTGATGTATATAAAGGTCCCACGGAGACATAGAGGCCAACAAGCCTGGAATGTGGTCAAATATTACCGCCGAGATGAAAGGTTGGGTTAGGTTAGGTTATATTACGTTATTGATGTATATAAAGATCACACGGAGACGTAGAGGCCAATTCGCCAGGTATGTTGTCAAATATTACCGCCGAGATGTTAGGTTGGGTTAGGTTAGGTTATATTACGTTCTTGAAGTATATAAAGGTCCCACGGAGACGTAGAAGCCAACAAGACAGGAATTTGGTCAAATATTACCGCCGAGATGTTAGGTTGGGTTAGGTTAGGTTATATTACGTTATTGATGTATATAAAGATCACACGGAGACGTAGAGGCCAATTCGCCAGGTATGTTGTCAAATATTACCGCCGAGATGTTAGGTTGGGTTAGGTTAGGTTATATTACGTTCTTGAAGTATATAAAGGTCCGACGGAGACGTAGAGGCCAACAAGACTGGAATTTGGTCAAATATTACCGCCGAGATGTTAGGTTGGGTTAGGTTAGGTTATATTACGTTACTGATGTATATAAAGGTCCCACGGAGACGTAGAGGCCAACTCGCAAGGTATGTTGTCAAATATTACCGCGGAGATGTTAGGTTGGGTTAGGTTAAGTTATATTACGTTATTGATGTATATAAAGGTCCCACGGAGACGGAGAAGGCAACTCGCCAGGAATGTTGTCAAATATTACCGCCGAGATGTTAGGTTGGGTTAGGTTAGGTTATATTACGTTCTTGAAGTATATAAAGGTCCCACGCAGACGTAGAGGCCAACAAGCCAGGAATGTTGTCAAATACTACCGTCGAGATGATAGATTGGGTTACGTTAGGTAATATTACGTTATTGATGTATATAAAGGTCCCACGGAGACGTAGAGGCCAACTCGCCAGGAATGTTGTCAAATACTACCGCCGAGATGATAGGTTGGGTTACGTTAGGTTATATTACGTTATTGATGTATATAAAGGTCCCACGGAGACGTAGAGACCAACAAGCCTGGAATGTGGTCAAATATTATCGCCGAGATGTTAGGTTGGTTTAGGTTAGGTTATATTACGTTATAGATGTATATAAAGGTCCCACGGAGACATAGAAGCCAACAAGCCTGGAATGTGGTCAAATATTACCGCCGAGATGAAAGGTTGGGTTAGGTTAGGTTATATTACGTTATTGATGTATATAAAGATCACACGGAGACGTAGAGGCCAATTCGCCAGGTATGTTGTCAAATATTACCGCCGAGATGATAGGTTGGGTTAGGTTACGTTATATTACGTTATTGATGTATATGAAGGTCCCACGGAGACGCAGAGTCCAACTCGCCAGGTTTGTTGTCACATATTACCGTCGAGATGGTAGGTTGGGTTAGGTCAGGTTATATTACGTTATTGAAGTATATAAAGGTCCCACGCAGACGTAGAGGCCAACAAGCCAGGAATGTGGTCAAATATTACCGCCGAGATGTTAGGTTGGGTTAGGTTAGGTTATATTACGTTATTGATGTATATAAAGGTCCCACGGAGACATAGAGGCCAACAAGCCTGGAATGTGGTCAAATATTACCGCCGAGATGAAAGGTTGGGTTAGGATAGGTTATATTACGTTATTGATGTATATAAAGATCACACGGAGACGTAGAGGCCAACTCGCCAGGAATGATGTCAAATATTACCGCCGATATTTCATGTTGGGTTAGGTTAGGTTATATTACGTTATTGATGTATATAAAGGTCCCACGGAGACGTAGAGGCCAACTCGCCAGGAATGTTGTTAAATACTACCGCCGAGATGATAGGTTGGGTTACGTTAGGTTATATTACGTTATTGATGTATATAAAGGTCCCACGGAGACGTAGAGGCCAACAAGCCAGGAATGTGGTCAAATATTATCGCCGAGATGTTAGGTTGGTTTAGGTTAGGTTATATTACGTTATAGATGTATATAAAGTTCCCACGGAGACGTAGAGGCCAACTCGCCAGGATTGATGTCACATATTTCCGCCGAGATGTTAGGTTGGGTTAGGTTAGGTTATATTACGTTATTGATGTATATAAAGGTCCCACGGAGACATAGAGGCCAACAAGCCTGGAATGTGGTCAAATATTACCGCCGAGATGAAAGGTTGGGTTAGGTTAGGTTATATTACGTTATTGATGTATATAAAGATCACACGGAGACGTAGAGGCCAATTCGCCAGGTATGTTGTCAAATATTACCGCCGAGATGTTAGGTTGGGTTAGGTTAGGTTATATTACGTTCTTGAAGTATATAAAGGTCCCACGGAGACGTAGAAGCCAACAAGACAGGAATTTGGTCAAATATTACCGCCGAGATGTTAGGTTGGGTTAGGTTAGGTTATATTACGTTATAGTTCTCTATGACGGCCCCACGGAGACGTAGAGTCCAACAAGCCAGGAATGTGGTCAAATATTACCGCCGAGATGTTATATTGGGTTAGCTTATGTTATATTATGTTATTGATGTATATAAATATCCCACGGAGACGTAGAGGCCACCTCGCCAGGTATGTTTTCAAATATTACCGCCGAGACGTTAGGTTGCGTTAGGTTAGGTTATATTACGTTATTGATGTATATAAAGGTCCCACGGAGACGGAGAAGCCAACTCGCCAGGAATGTGGTCAAATATTACCGCCGAGATGTTAGGTTGGGTTAGGTTAGGTTATATTACGTTACTGATGTATATAAAGGTCCCACGGAGACGTAGAGGCCAACTCGCAAGGTATGTTGTCAAATATTACCGCGGAGATGTTAGGTTGGGTTAGGTTAAGTTATATTACGTTATTGATGTATATAAAGGTCCCATGGAGACGTAGAGGCCAACAAGACAGGAATGTGGTCAAATATTACCGCCGAGATGTTAGGTTGGGTTAGGTTAGGTTATATTACGTTATAGTTCTCTATGACGGCCCCACGGAGACGTAGAGTTCAACAAGCCTGGAATGTGGTCAAATATTACCGCCGAGATGTTATATTGGGTTAGCTTATGTTATATTATGTTATTGATGTATATAAATATCCCACGGAGACGTAGAGGCCACCTCGCCAGGTATGTTTTCAAATATTACCGCCGAGACGTTAGGTTGGGTTAGGTTAGGTTATATTACGTTATTGATGTATATAAAGGTCCCACGGAGACGGAGAAGCCAACTCGCCAGGAATGTTGTCAAATATTACCGCCGAGATGTTAGGTTGGGTTAGGTTAGGTTATATTACGTTCTTGATGTATATAAAGAACACACGGGGACGCAGAGGCCAATTCGCCAGGTATGTTGTCAAATATTACCGCCGAGATGATAGGTTGGGTTAGGTTAGGTTATATTTCGTTACTGATGTATATGAAGGTCCCACGGAGACGTAGAGGCCAACTCGCAAGGTATGTTGTCAAATATTACCGCGGAGATGTTAGGTTGGGTTAGGTTAAGTTATATTACGTTATTGATGTATATAAAGGTCCCACTGAGACGGAGAAGCCAACTCGCCAGGAATATTGTTAAATACTACCGCCGAGATGATAGGTTGGGTTACGTTAGGTTATATTACGTTATTGATGTATATAAAGGTCCCACGGAGACGTAGAGGCCAACAAGCCAGGAATGTGGTCAAATATTATCGCCGAGATGTTAGGTTGGTTTGGGTTAGGTTATATTACGTTATAGATGTATATAAAGTTCCCACGGAGACGTAGAGGCCAACTCTCCAGGATTGATGTCAAATATTACCGCCGAGATGTTAGGTTGGGTTAGGTTAGGTTATATTACGTTATTGATGTATATAAAGGTCCCACGGAGACATAGAGGCCAACAAGCCTGGAATGTGGTCAAATATTACCGCCGAGATGAAAGGTTGGGTTAGGTTAGGTTATATTACGTTATTGATGTATATAAAGATCACACGGAGACGTAGAGGTCAATTCGCCAGGTATGTTGTCAAATATTACCGCCGAGATGTTAGGTTGGGTTAGGTTAGGTTATATTACGTTCTTGAAGTATATAAAGGTCCCACGGAGACGTAGAGGCCAACAAGACTGGAATTTGGTCAAATATTACCGCCGAGATGTTAGGTTGGGTTAGGTTAGGTTATATTACGTTACTGATGTATATAAAGGTCCCACGGAGACGTAGAGGCCAACTCGCAAGGTATGTTGTCAAATATTACCGCGGAGATGTTAGGTTGGGTTAGGTTAGGTTATATTACGTTACTGATGTATATAAAGGTCCCACGGAGACGTAGAGGCCAACTCGCAAGGTATGTTGTCAAATATTACCGCGGAGATGTTAGGTTGGGTTAGGTTAAGTTATATTACGTTATTGATGTATATAAAGGTCCCACGGAGACGGAGAAGACAACTCGCCAGGAATGTTGTCAAATATTACCGCCGAGATGTTAGGTTGGGTTAGGTTAGGTTATATTACGTTCTTGAAGTATATAAAGGTCCCACGCAGACGTAGAGGCCAACAAGCCAGGAATGTTGTCAAATACTACCGTCGAGATGATAGATTGGGTTACGTTAGGTAATATTACGTTATTGATGTACATAAAGGTCCCACGGAGACGTAGAGGCCAACTCGCCAGGAATGTTGTCAAATACTACCGCCGAGATGATAGGTTGGGTTACGTTAGGTTATATTACGTTATTGATGTATATAAAGGTCCCACGGAGACGTAGAGACCAACAAGCCTGGAATGTGGTCAAATATTATCGCCGAGATGTTAGGTTGGGTTAGGCTAGGTTATATTACGTTATTGATGTATATAAAGGTCCCACGGAGACATAGAGGCCAACAAGCCTGGAATGTGGTCAAATATTACCGCCGAGATGAAAGGTTGGGTTAGGTTAGGTTATATTACGTTATTGATGTATATAAAGATCACACGGAGACGTAGAGGCCAACTCGCCAGGAATGATGTCAAATATTACCGCCGATATTTCATATTGGGTTAGGTTAGGTTATATTACGTTATTGATGTATATAAAGGTCCCACGGAGACGTAGAGGCCAACTCGCCAGGAATGTTGTTAAATACTACCGCCGAGATGATAGGTTGGGTTACGTTAGGTTATATTACGTTATTGATGTATATAAAGGTCCCACGGAGACGTAGAGGCCAACAAGCCAGGAATGTGGTCAAATATTATCGCCGAGATGTTAGGTTGGTTTAGGTTAGGTTATATTACGTTATAGATGTATATAAAGTTCCCACGGAGACGTAGAGGCCAACTCGCCAGGATTGATGTCAAATATTTCCGCCGAGATGTTAGGTTGGGTTAGGTTAGGTTATATTACGTTATTGATGTATATAAAGGTCCCACGGAGACATAGAGGCCAACAAGCCTGGAATGTGGTCAAATATTACCGCCGAGATGAAAGGTTGGGTTAGGTTAGGTTATATTACGTTATTGATGTATATAAAGATCACACGGAGACGTAGAGGCCAATTCGCCAGGTATGTTGTCAAATATTACCGCCGAGATGTTAGGTTGGGTTAGGTTAGGTTATATTACGTTCTTGAAGTATATAAAGGTCCCACGGAGACGTAGAAGCCAACAAGACAGGAATTTGGTCAAATATTACCGCCGAGATGTTAGGTTGGGTTAGGTTAGTTTATATTACGTTATAGTTCTCTATGACGGCCCCACGGAGACGTAGAGTCCAACAAGCCAGGAATGTGGTCAAATATTACCGCCGAGATGTTATATTGGGTTAGCTTATGTTATATTATGTTATTGATGTATATAAATATCCCACGGAGACGTAGAGGCCACCTCGCCAGGTATGTTTTCAAATATTACCGCCGAGATGTTAGGTTGGGTTAGGTTAAGTTATATTACGTTATTGATGTATATAAAGGTCCCATGGAGACGTAGAGGCCAACAAGACAGGAATGTGGTCAAATATTACCGCCGAGATGTTATATTGGGTTAGCTTATGTTATATTATGTTATTGATGTATATAAATATCCCACGGAGACGTAGAGGCCACCTCGCCAGGTATGTTTTCAAATATTACCGCCGAGACGTTAGGTTGGGTTAGGTTAGGTTATATTACGTTATTGATGTATATAAAGGTCCCACGGAGACGGAGAAGCCAACTCGCCAGGAATGTTGTCAAATATTACCGCCGAGATGTTAGGTTGGGTTAGGTTAGGTTATATTACGTTCTTGATGTATATAAAGAACACACGGGGACGTAGAGGCCAATTCGCCAGGTATGTTGTCAAATATTACCGCCGAGATGATAGGTTGGGTTAGGTTAGGTTATATTTCGTTACTGATGTATATGAAGGTCCCACGGAGACGTAGAGGCCAACTCGCAAGGTATGTTGTCAAATATTACCGCGGAGATGTTAGGTTGGGTTAGGTTAAGTTATATTACGTTATTGATGTATATAAAGGTCCCACGGAGACGTAGAGGCCAACTCGCCAGGAATTATGTCAAATATTACCGCCGAGATTTTATGTTGGGTTAGGTTAGGTTATATTACGTTATTGATGTATATAAGGGTCCCACGGAGACGTAGAGGCCAACTCGCCAGGAATGTTGTCAAATACTACCGCCGAGATGATAGGTTGGGTTACGTTAGGTTATATTACGTTATTGATGTATATAAAGGTCCCACGGAGACGTAGAGACCAACAAGCCTGGAATGTGGTCAAATATTATCGCCGAGATGTTAGGTTGGTTTAGGTTAGGTTATATTACGTTATAGATGTATATAAAGGTCCCACGGAGACATAGAAGCCAACAAGCCTGCAATGTGGTCAAATATTACCGCCGAGATGAAAGGTTGGGTTAGGTTAGGTTATATTACGTTATTGATGTATATAAAGATCACACGGAGACGTAGAGGCCAATTCGCCAGGTATGTTGTCAAATATTACCGCCGAGATGATAGGTTGGGTTAGGTTACGTTATATTACGTTATTGATGTATATGAAGGTCCCACGGAGACGCAGAGTCCAACTCGCCAGATTTGTTGTCAAATATTACCGCCGACATGATAGGTTGGGTTAAGTTACGTTATATTACGTTATTGATGTATACGAGTGTTACACGGAGACGTAGAGGCCAACTCGCCAGTAATGATGGCAAATATTACCGCCGAGATATTAAGTTGGTTTAGGTTAGGTTATATTACGTTATTGAAGTATATAAAGGTCCCACGCAGACGTAGAGGCCAATAAGCCAGGAATGTGGTCAAATATTACCGCCGAGATGTTAGGTTGGGTTAGGTTAGGTTATATTACGTTATTGATGTATATAAAGGTCCTACGGAGACGTAGAGGCCAACTCGCCAGGTATGTTGTCAAATATTACCGCCGAGATGTTCGGTTGGGTTAGGTTAGGTTATATTATGTTATTGATGTATATAAATATCCCACGGAGACGTAGAGGCCACCTCGCCAGGAATGTGGTCAAATATTACCGCCGAGATGTTAGGTTGGGTTAGGTTAGGTTATATTACGTTATTGATGTATATAAAGGTCCTACGGAGACGTAGAGGCCAACTCGCCAGGTATGTTGTCAAATATTACCGCCGAGATGTTCGGTTGGGTTAGGTTAGGTTATATTACGTTATTGATGTATATAAAGGTCCCACGGAGACGTAGAGGCCAACTCGCCAGGAATGTTGTCACATATTACCGCCGAGATGTTCGGTTGGGTTAGGTTAGGTTATATTACGATATTGATGTATATAAAGGTCCCACGGAGACGGAGAAGCCAACTCGCCAGGAATGTTGTCAAATATTACCGCCGAGATGTTAGGTTGGGTTAGGTTAGGTTATATTACGTTATTGAAGTATATAATGGTCCCACGCAGACGTAGAAGCCAACAAGACAGGAATGTGGTCAAATATTACCGCCGAGATGTTAGATTGGGTTAGGCTAGCTTATATTATGTTATTGATATATACGAAGGTTACACGGAGACGTAGCAGCCAACTCGCCAGGAATGTTGTCAAATGTTACCGCCGAGATGTTCGGTTGGGTTAGGTTAGGTTATATTACGATATTGATGTATATAAAGGTCCCACGGAGACGTAGAGGCCAACTCGCCAGGAATTATGTCAAATATTACCGCCGAGATGTTAGGTTGGGTTAGGTTAGGTTATATTACGTTATTGATGTATATAAAGGTCCCACGGAGACATAGAGGCCAACAAGCCTGGAATGTGGTCAAATATTACCGCCGAGATGAAAGGTTGGGTTAGGTTAGGTTATATTACGTTATTGATGTATATAAATATCCCACGGAGACGTAGAGGCCACCTCGCCACGTATGTTTTCAAATATTACCGCCGAGACGTTAGGTTGGATTAGGTTAGGTTATATTACGTTATTGATGTATATAAAGGTCCCACGGAGACGGAGAAGCCAACGCGCCAGGAATGTGGTCAAATATTACCGCCGAGATGATAGGTTGGGTTAGGTTAGGTTATATTACGTTATTGATGTATATGAAGGTCGCACGGAGACGTAGAGGCCAACTCGCGAGGAATGTTGTCAAATACTACCGCCGAGATGATAGGTTGGGTTACGTTAGGTTATATTACGTTATTGATGTATATAAAGGTCCCACGGAGACGTAGAGACCAACAAGCCTGGAATGTGGTCAAATATTATCGCCGAGATGTTAGGTTGGTTTAGGTTAGGTTATATTACGTTATAGATGTATATAAAGGTCCCACGGAGACATAGAAGCCAACAAGCCTGCAATGTGGTCAAATATTACCGCCGAGATGAAAGGTTGGGTTAGGTTAGGTTATATTACGTTATTGATGTATATAAAGATCACACGGAGACGTAGAGGCCAATTCGCCAGGTATGTTGTCAAATATTACCGCCGAGATGATAGGTTGGGTTAGGTTACGTTATATTACGTTATTGATGTATATGAAGGTCCCACGGAGACGCAGAGTCCAACTCGCCAGATTTGTTGTCAAATATTACCGCCGACATGATAGGTTGGGTTAAGTTACGTTATATTACGTTATTGATGTATACGAGTGTTACACGGAGACGTAGAGGCCAACTCGCCAGTAATGATGGCAAATATTACCGCCGAGATATTAAGTTGGTTTAGGTTAGGTTATATTACGTTATTGAAGTATATAAAGGTCCCACGCAGACGTAGAGGCCAATAAGCCAGGAATGTGGTCAAATATTACCGCCGAGATGTTAGGTTGGGTTAGGTTAGGTTATATTACGTTATTGATGTATATAAAGGTCCTACGGAGACGTAGAGGCCAACTCGCCAGGTATGTTGTCAAATATTACCGCCGAGATGTTCGGTTGGGTTAGGTTAGGTTATATTATGTTATTGATGTATATAAATATCCCACGGAGACGTAGAGGCCACCTCGCCAGGAATGTGGTCAAATATTACCGCCGAGATGTTAGGTTGGGTTAGGTTAGGTTATATTACGTTATTGATGTATATAAAGGTCCTACGGAGACGTAGAGGCCAACTCGCCAGGTATGTTGTCAAATATTACCGCCGAGATGTTCGGTTGGGTTAGGTTAGGTTATATTACGTTATTGATGTATATAAAGGTCCCACGGAGACGTAGAGGCCAACTCGCCAGGAATGTTGTCACATATTACCGCCGAGATGTTCGGTTGGGTTAGGTTAGGTTATATTACGATATTGATGTATATAAAGGTCCCACGGAGACGGAGAAGCCAACTCGCCAGGAATGTTGTCAAATATTACCGCCGAGATGTTAGGTTGGGTTAGGTTAGGTTATATTACGTTATTGAAGTATATAATGGTCCCACGCAGACGTAGAAGCCAACAAGACAGGAATGTGGTCAAATATTACCGCCGAGATGTTAGATTGGGTTAGGCTAGCTTATATTATGTTATTGATATATACGAAGGTTACACGGAGACGTAGCAGCCAACTCGCCAGGAATGTTGTCAAATGTTACCGCCGAGATGTTCGGTTGGGTTAGGTTAGGTTATATTACGATATTGATGTATATAAAGGTCCCACGGAGACGTAGAGGCCAACTCGCCAGGAATTATGTCAAATATTACCGCCGAGATGTTAGGTTGGGTTAGGTTAGGTTATATTACGTTATTGATGTATATAAAGGTCCCACGGAGACATAGAGGCCAACAAGCCTGGAATGTGGTCAAATATTACCGCCGAGATGAAAGGTTGGGTTAGGTTAGGTTATATTACGTTATTGATGTATATAAATATCCCACGGAGACGTAGAGGCCACCTCGCCACGTATGTTTTCAAATATTACCGCCGAGACGTTAGGTTGGATTAGGTTAGGTTATATTACGTTATTGATGTATATAAAGGTCCCACGGAGACGGAGAAGCCAACGCGCCAGGAATGTGGTCAAATATTACCGCCGAGATGATAGGTTGGGTTAGGTTAGGTTATATTACGTTATTGATGTATATGAAGGTCGCACGGAGACGTAGAGGCCAACTCGCGAGGAATGTTGTCAAATACTACCGCCGAGATGATAGGTTGGGTTACGTTAGGTTATATTACGTTATTGATGTATATGAAGGTCAAACGGAGACCTAGAGGCCAACTCGATAGGACTGTTGTCAAATATTACAGGCGAGATGTTAGGTTGGGTTTAGGTAAGGTTATTTTACGTTATTGTTGTATATAAAGGTCCCACGGACACGTAGAGCCCAACTCGCCGGGAATGATGTCAAATACTACCGCCGAGATTTCATGTTGGGTTAGGTTAGGTTATATTACGTTATTGATGTATATAAAGGTTCCACGGAGACGTAGAGTCCAACTCGCCAGGAATGTTGTTAAATACTACCGCCGAGATGATAGGTTGGGTTCGGTTAGGTTATATTACGTTATAGTTCTCTATGACGGCCCCACGGAGACGTAGAGTCCAACAAGCCAGGAATGTGGTCAAATATTACCGCCGAGATGTTATATTGGGTTAGCTTATGTTATATTACGTTATTGATGTATATAAATATCCCACGGAGACGTAGAGGCCACCTCGCCAGGTATGTTTTCAAATATTACCGCCGAGACGTTAGGTTGGGTTAGGTTGGGTTACATTACGTTATTGATGTATATAAAGGTCCCACGGATACGGAGAAGCCAACTCGCCAGGAATGTGGTCAAATATTACCGCCGGGATGTTAGGTTGGGTTAGGTTAGGCTATATTACGTTATTGATGTATATAAAGGTCCCACGGAGACGTAGAGGCCAACAAGCCAGGAATGTGGTCAAATATTATCGCCGAGATGTTAGGTTGGTTTAGGTTAGGTTATATTACGTTATAGATGTATATAAAGTTCCCACGGAGACGTAGAGGCCAACTCGCCAGGATTGATGTCAAATATTACCGCCGAGATGTTAGGTTGGGTTAGGTTAGGTTATATTACGTTATTGATGTATATAAAGGTCCCACGGAGACGTAGAGGCCAACAAGACAGGAATGTGGTCAAATATTACCGCCGAGACGTTAGGTTGGGTTAGGTTAGGTTATATTACGTTATTGATGTATATAAAGGTCCCACGGAGACGGAGAAGCCAACTCGCCAGGAATGTGGTCAAATATTACCGCCGGGATGTTAGGTTGGGTTAGGTTAGGCTATATTACGTTATTGATGTATATAAAGGTCCCACGGAGACGTAGAGGCCAACAAGCCAGGAATGTGGTCAAATATTATCGCCGAGATGTTAGGTTGGTTTAGGTTAGGTTATATTACGTTATAGATGTATATAAAGTTCCCACGGAGACGTAGAGGCCAACTCGCCAGGATTGATGTCAAATATTACCGCCGAGATGTTAGGTTGGGTTAGGTTAGGTTATATTACGTTATTGATGTATATAAAGGTCCCACGGAGACGTAGAGGCCAACAAGACAGGAATGTGGTCAAATATTACCGCCGAGACGTTAGGTTGGGTTAGGTTAGGTTATATTACGTTATTGATGTATATAAAGGTCCCACGGAGACGGAGAAGCCAACTCGCCAGGAATGTGGTCGAATATTATCGCCGAGATGTTAGGTTGGGTTAGGTTAGGTTATATTACGTTATTGATGTATATAAAGATCCCACGGAGACGTAGAGGGCAACTCGCCAGGAATGTTGTCAAATATTACCGCCGCGATGATAGGTTGGGTTAGGTTACGTTATATTACGTTATTGATGTATATAAAGGTCCCACGGAGACGGAGAAGCCAACTCGCCAGGAATGTTGTCAAATATTACCGCCGAGATGTTAGGTTGGGTTAGGTTAGGTTATATTACGTTCTTCATGTATTAAAAGAACACACGGAGACGTAGAGGCCAATTCGCCAGGTATGTTGTCAAATATTACCGCCGAGATGATAGGTTGGGTTAGGTTAGGTTATATTTCGTTACTGATGTATATGAAGGTCCCACGGAGACGTAGAGGCCAACTCGCAAGGTATGTTGTCAAATATTACCGCGGAGATGTTAGGTTGGTTTAGGTTAAGTTATATTACGTTATTGATGTATATAAAGGTCCCATGGAGACGTAGAGGCCAACTCGCCAGGAATTATGTCAAATATTACCGCCGAGATTTTATCTTGGGTTAGGTTAGGTTATATTACGTTATTGATGTATATAAAGGTCCCACGGAGACGTAGAGGCCAACTCGCCAGGAATGTTGTCAAATACTACCGCCGAGATGATAGGTTGGGTTACGATAGGTTATATTACGTTATTGATGTATATAAAGGTCCCACGGAGACGTAGAGGCCAACAAGCCAGGAATGTGGTCAAATATTATCGCCGAGATGTTAGGTTGGTTTAGGTTAGGTTATATTACGTTATAGATGTATATAAAGTTCCCACGGAGACGTAAAGGCCAACTCGCCAGGATTGATGTCAAATATTACCGCCGAGATGTTAGGTTGGGTTAGGTTAGGTTATATTACGTTATTGATGTATATAAAGGTCCCACGGAGACATAGAGGCCGACAAGCCTGGAATGTGGTCAAATATTACCGCCGAGATGAAAGGTTGGGTTAGGTTAGGTTATATTACGTTATTGATGTATATAAAGATCACACGGAGACGTAGAGGCCAATTCGCCAGTTATATTGTCAAATATTACCGCCGAGATGTTAGGTTGGGTTAGGTTAGGTTATATTACGTTCTTGAAGTATATAAAGGTCCCACGGAGACGTAGAGGCCAACAAGACAGGAATTTGGTCAAATATTACCGCCGAGACGTTAGGTTGCGTTAGGTTAGGTTATATTACGTTATTGATGTATATAAAGGTCCCACGGAGACCGAGAAGCCAACTCGCCAGGAATGTGGTCATATATTACCGCCGAGATGTTAGGTTGGGTTAGGTTACGTTATATTACGTTATTGATGTATACGAGTGTTACACGGAGACGTAGAGGCCAACTCGCCAGTAATGATGGCAAATTTTACCGCCGAGATATTAAGTTGGTTTAGGTTAGGTTATATTACGTTATTGAAGTATATAAAGGTCCCACGCAGACGTAGAGGCCAATAAGCCAGGAATGTGGTCAAATATTACCGCCGAGATGTTAGGTTGGGTTAGGTTAGGTTATATTACGTTATTGATGTATATAAAGGTCCTACGGAGACGTAGAGGCCAACTCGCCAGGTATGTTGTCAAATATTACCGCCGAGATGTTCGGTTGGGTTAGGTTAGGTTATATTATGTTATTGATGTATATAAATATCCCACGGAGACGTAGAGGCCACCTCGCCAGGAATGTGGTCAAATATTAACGCCGAGATGTTAGGTTGGGTTAGGTTAGGTTATATTACGTTATTGATGTATATAAAGGTCCTACGGAGACGTAGAGGCCAACTCGCCAGGTATGTTGTCAAATATTACCGCCGAGATGTTCGGTTGGGTTAGGTTAGGTTATATTACGTTATTGATGTATATAAAGGTCCCACGGAGACGTAGAGGCCAACTCGCCAGGAATGTTGTCACATATTACCGCCGAGATGTTCGGTTGGGTTAGGTTAGGTTATATTACGATATTGATGTATATAAAGGTCCCACGGAGACGGAGAATCCAACTCGCCAGGAATGTTGTCAAATATTACCGCCGAGATGTTAGGTTGGGTTAGGTTAGGTTATATTACGTTATTGAAGTATATAAAGGTCCCACGCAGACGTAGAAGCCAACAAGACAGGATTGATGTCAAATATTACCGCCGAGATGTTAGGTTGGGTTAGGTAAGGTTATATTACGTTATTGAAGTATATAAAGGTCCCACGCAGACGTAGAAGCCAACAAGACAGGAATGTGGTCAAATATTACCGCCGAGATGTTAGATTGGGTTAGGCTAGCTTATATTATGTTATTGATATATACGAAGGTTACACGGAGACGTAGCAGCCAACTCGCCAGGAATGTTGTCAAATGTTACCGCCGAGATGTTAGGTTGGGTTAGGTTACGTTATATTATGTTATTGATGTATATAAATATCCCACGGAGACGTAGAGGCCACCTCGCCAGGAATGTGGTCAAATATTATCGCCGAGATGTTAGGTTGGTTTAGGTTAGGTTATATTACGTTATAGATGTATATAAAGTTCCCACGGAGACGTAGAGGCCAACTCGCCAGGATTGATGTCAAATATTACCGCCGAGATGTTAGGTTGGGTTAGGTTAGGTTATATTACGTTATTGATGTATATAAAGGTCCCACGGAGACATAGAGGCCAACAAGCCTGGAATGTGGTCAAATATTACCGCCGAGATGAAAGGTTGGGTTAGGTTAGGTTATATTACGTTATTGATGTATATAAAGATCACACGGAGACGTAGAGGCCAACTCGCCAGGAATGATGTCAAATATTACCGCCGATATTTCATGTTGGGTTAGGTTAGGTTATATTACGTTATTGATGTATATAAAGGTCCCACGGAGACGTAGAGTCCAACTCGCCAGGAATGTTGTTAAATACTACCGCCGAGATGATAGGTTGGGTTACGTTAGGTTATATTACGTTATTGATGTATATAAAGGTCCCACGGAGACGTAGAGGCCAACAAGCCAGGAATGTGGTCAAATATTATCGCCGAGATGTTAGGTTGGTTTAGGTTAGGTTATATTACGTTATAGATGTATATAAAGGTCCCACGGAGACGTAAAGGCCAACTCGCCAGGATTGATGTCAAATATTACCGCCGGGACGTTAGGTTGCGTTAGGTTAGGTTATATTACGTTATTGATGTATATAAAGGTCCCACGGAGACGGAGAAGCCAACTCGCCAGGAATGTGGTCAAATATTACCGCCGAGATGTTAGGTTGGGTTAGGTTAGGTTATATTACGTTACTGATGTATATAAAGGTCCCACGGAGACGTAGAGGCCAACTCGCAAGGTATGTTGTCAAATATTACCGCGGAGATGTTAGGTTGGGTTAGGTTAAGTTATATTACGTTATTGATGTATATAAAGGTCCCACGGAGACGGAGAAGACAACTCGCCAGGAATGTTGTCACATATTACCGTCGAGATGGTAGGTTGGGTTAGGTTAGGTTATATTACGTTATTGATGTATATAAAGGTCCCACGGAGACGGAGAAGCCAACAAGACAGGAATGTGGTCAAATATTACCGCCGAGATGTTAGGTTGGGTTAGGTTAGGTTATATTACGTTCTTGAAGTATATAAAGGTCCCACGCAGACGTAGAGGCCAACAAGCCAGGAATGTTGTCAAATACTACCGTCGAGATGATAGGTTGGGTTACGTTAGGTAATATTACGTTATTGATGTATATAAAGATCCCACGGAGACGTAGAGGCCAACTCGCCAGGTATGTGGTCAAATATTACCGCCGAGATGATAGGTTGGGTTAGGTTACGTTATATTACGTTATTGATGTATATAAAGATCCCACGGAGACGCAGAGTCCAACTCGCCAGGTATGTTGTCACATATTACCGTCGAGATGGTAGGTTGGGTTATGTTAGGTTATATTACGTTATTGATGTATATAAAGGTCCCACGGAGACGGAGAAGCCAACAAGACAGGAATGTGGTCAAATATTACCACCGAGATGTTAGGTTGGGTTAGGTTAGGTTATATTACGTTATTGAAGTATATAAAGGTCCCACGCAGACGTAGAAGCCAACAAGACAGGATTGATGTCAAATATTACCGCCGAGATGTTAGGTTGGGTTAGGTAAGGTTATATTACGTTATTGAAGTATATAAAGGTCCCACGCAGACGTAGAAGCCAACAAGACAGGAATGTGGTCAAATATTACCGCCGAGATGTTAGATTGGGTTAGGCTAGCTTATATTATGTTATTGATATATACGAAGGTTACACGGAGACGTAGCAGCCAACTCGCCAGGAATGTTGTCAAATGTTACCGCCGAGATGTTAGGTTGGGTTAGGTTACGTTATATTATGTTATTGATGTATATAAATATCCCACGGAGACGTAGAGGCCACCTCGCCAGGAATGTGGTCAAATATTATCGCCGAGATGTTAGGTTGGTTTAGGTTAGGTTATATTACGTTATAGATGTATATAAAGTTCCCACGGAGACGTAGAGGCCAACTCGCCAGGATTGATGTCAAATATTACCGCCGAGATGTTAGGTTGGGTTAGGTTAGGTTATATTACGTTATTGATGTATATAAAGGTCCCACGGAGACATAGAGGCCAACAAGCCTGGAATGTGGTCAAATATTACCGCCGAGATGAAAGGTTGGGTTAGGTTAGGTTATATTACGTTATTGATGTATATAAAGATCACACGGAGACGTAGAGGCCAACTCGCCAGGAATGATGTCAAATATTACCGCCGATATTTCATGTTGGGTTAGGTTAGGTTATATTACGTTATTGATGTATATAAAGGTCCCACGGAGACGTAGAGTCCAACTCGCCAGGAATGTTGTTAAATACTACCGCCGAGATGATAGGTTGGGTTACGTTAGGTTATATTACGTTATTGATGTATATAAAGGTCCCACGGAGACGTAGAGGCCAACAAGCCAGGAATGTGGTCAAATATTATCGCCGAGATGTTAGGTTGGTTTAGGTTAGGTTATATTACGTTATAGATGTATATAAAGGTCCCACGGAGACGTAAAGGCCAACTCGCCAGGATTGATGTCAAATATTACCGCCGGGACGTTAGGTTGCGTTAGGTTAGGTTATATTACGTTATTGATGTATATAAAGGTCCCACGGAGACGGAGAAGCCAACTCGCCAGGAATGTGGTCAAATATTACCGCCGAGATGTTAGGTTGGGTTAGGTTAGGTTATATTACGTTACTGATGTATATAAAGGTCCCACGGAGACGTAGAGGCCAACTCGCAAGGTATGTTGTCAAATATTACCGCGGAGATGTTAGGTTGGGTTAGGTTAAGTTATATTACGTTATTGATGTATATAAAGGTCCCACGGAGACGGAGAAGACAACTCGCCAGGAATGTTGTCACATATTACCGTCGAGATGGTAGGTTGGGTTAGGTTAGGTTATATTACGTTATTGATGTATATAAAGGTCCCACGGAGACGGAGAAGCCAACAAGCCTGGAATCTGATCAAATATTACCGCCGAGTTAAAAGGTTGGGTTAGGTTAGGTTATATTACGTTATTGATGTATATAAAAATCACACGGAGACGTAGAGGCCAATTCGCCAGGTATGTTGTCAAATATTACCGCCGAGATGATAGGTTGGGTTAGGTTACGTTATATTACGTTATTGATGTATATGAAGGTCCCACGGAGACGTAGAGGCCAACAAGCCAGGAATGTGGTCAAATATTACCGCCGAGATGTTAGGTTGGGTTAGGTTAAGTTATATTACGTTATTGATGTATATAAAGGTCCCAGGAAGACGTAGAGGCCAACTCGCCAGGAATGTTGTCAAATATTACCGCCGACATGATAGGTTGGGTTAAGTTACGTTATATTACGTTATTGATGTATACGAGTGTTACACGGAGACGTAGAGGCCAACTCGCCAGTAATGATGGCAAATATTACCGCCGAGATATTAAGTTGGCTTAGGTTAGGTTATATTACGTTATTGAAGTATATAAAGGTCCCACGCAGACGTAGAGGCCAATAAGCCAGGAATGTGGTCAAATATTACCGCCGAGATGTTAGGTTGGGTTAGGTTAGGTTATATTACGTTATTGATGTATATAAAGGTCCTACGGAGACGTAGAGGCCAACACGCCAGGTATGTTGTCAAATATTACCGCCGAGATGTTCGGTTGGGTTAGGTTAGGTTATATTATGTTATTGATGTATATAAATATCCCACGGAGACGTAGAGGCCACCTCGCCTGGAATGTGGTCAAATATTACCGCCGAGATGTTAGGTTGGGTTAGGTTAGGTTATATTACGTTATTGAAGTATATAAAGGTCCCACGCAGACGTAGAAGCCAACAAGACAGGAATGTGGTCAAATATTACCGCCGAGATGTTAGATTGGGTTAGGCTAGCTTATATTATGTTATTGATATACACGAAGGTTACACGGAGACGTAGCAGCCAACTCGCCAGGAATGTTGTCAAATGTTACCGCCGAGATTTTAGGTTGGGTTAGGTTAGGTTATATTACGTTATTGATGTATATAAAGGTCCCGCGGAGACGTAGAGGCCAACTCGCCAGGAATGTTGTCAAATATTACCGCCGAGATGTTAGGTTGGGTTAGGTTAGGTTCTATTACGTTATTGAAGTATATAAAGGTCCCACGCAGACGTAGAAGCCAACAAGACAGGAATGTGGTCAAATATTACCGGCGAGATGTTAGATTGGGTTAGGATAGCTTATATTATGTTATTGATATATACGAAAGTTACACGGAGACGTAGAGGCCAACTCGACAGGAATGATGTCAAATATTACGGCCGAGATGTTAGGTTGCGATAGGTTAGGTTATATTGCGTTATAGATGTATATAAAGGTCCCACGGAAACGTAGAGGCCAACAAGACAGGAATGTGGTCAAATATTACCGCCGAGATGTTAGGTTGGGTTAGGTAAGGTTATATTACGTTATTTATGTATTTAAAGGTCCCACGGGGACGTAGAGGCCAACTCGACAGTAATGTTGTCAAATATTACCGCCGAGATGATATGTTGGGTTAGGTTACGTTATATTACGTTATTGATGTATATGAAGGTCCCACGGAGACGTAGAGTCCAACTCGCCAGGTATGTTGTCAAATATTACCGCCGAGATGTTCGGTTGGGTTAGGTTAGGTTATATTACGATATTGATGTATATAAAGGTCCCACGGAGACGGAGAAGCCAACTCGCCAGGAATGTTGTCAAATATTACCGCCGAGATGTTAGGTTGGGTTAGGTTAGGTTATATTACGTTATTGAAGTATATAAAGGTCCCACGCAGACGTAGAAGCCAACAAGACAGGAATGTGGTCAAATATTACCGCCGAGATGTTAGATTGGGTTAGGCTAGCTTATATTATGTTATTGATATATACGAAGGTTACACGGAGACGTAGCAGCCAACTCGCCAGGAATGTTGTCAAATGTTACCGCCGAGATTTTAGGTTGGGTTAGGTTAGGTTATATTACGTTATTGATGTATATGAAGGTCCCACGGAGACGTAGAGGCCAACTCGCCAGGAATGTTGTCAAATATTACGGCCGAGATGTTATGTTGGGTTAGGTTAGGTTATATTACGTTATTGAAGTATATAAAGGTCCCACGGAGACGGAGAAGCCAACTCGCCAGGAATGTTGTCAAATATTACCGCCGAGATGTTAGGTTGGGTTAGGTTAGGTTATATTACGTTCTTGATGTATTAAAAGAACACACGGAGACGTAGAGGCCAATTCGCCAGGTATGTTGTCAAATATTACCGCCGAGATGATAGGTTGGGTTAGGTTACGTTATATTACGTTATTGATGTATACGAGTGTTACACGGAGACGGAGAAGCCAACTCGCCAGGAATGTTGTCAAATATTACCGCCGAGATGTTAGGTTGGGTTAGGTTAGGTTATATTACGTTCTTGATGTATATAAAGAACACACGGAGACGTAGAGGCCAATTCGCCAGGTATGTTGTCAAATATTACCGCCGAGATGATAGGTTGGGTTAGGTTAGGTTATATTTCGTCACTGATGTATATGAAGGTCCCACGGAGACGTAGAGGCCAACTCGCAAGGTATGTTGTCAAATATTACCGCGGAGATGTTAGGTTGGGTTAGGTTAAGTCATATTACGTTATTGATGTATATAAAGGTCCCACGGAGACGTAGAGGCCAACTCGCCAGGAATTATGTCAAATATTACCGCCGAGATTTTATGTTGTGTTAGGTTAGGTTATATTACGTTATTGATGTATATAAAGGTCCCACGGAGACGTAGAGGCCAACTCGCCAGAAATGTTGTCAAATACTACCGCCGAGATGATAGGTTGGGTTACGTTAGGTTATATTACGTTATTGATGTATATAAAGGTCCCACGGAGACGTAGAGACCAACAAGCCAGGTATGTTGTCAAATATTACCGCCGAGATGTTCGGTTGGGTTAGGTTAGGTTATATTATGTTATTGATGTATATAAATATCCCACGGAGACGTAGAGGCCACCTCGCCTGGAATGTGGTCAAATATTACCGCCGAGATGTTAGGTTGGGTTAGGTTAGGTTATATTACGTTATTGAAGTATATAAAGGTCCCACGCAGACGTAGAAGCCAACAAGACAGGAATGTGGTCAAATATTACCGCCGAGATGTTAGATTGGGTTAGGCTAGCTTATATTATGTTATTGATATACACGAAGGTTACACGGAGACGTAGCAGCCAACTCGCCAGGAATGTTGTCAAATGTTACCGCCGAGATTTTAGGTTGGGTTAGGTTAGGTTATATTACGTTATTGATGTATATAAAGGTCCCGCGGAGACGTAGAGGCCAACTCGCCAGGAATGTTGTCAAATATTACCGCCGAGATGTTAGGTTGGGTTAGGTTAGGTTCTATTACGTTATTGAAGTATATAAAGGTCCCACGCAGACGTAGAAGCCAACAAGACAGGAATGTGGTCAAATATTACCGGCGAGATGTTAGATTGGGTTAGGATAGCTTATATTATGTTATTGATATATACGAAAGTTACACGGAGACGTAGAGGCCAACTCGACAGGAATGATGTCAAATATTACGGCCGAGATGTTAGGTTGCGATAGGTTAGGTTATATTGCGTTATAGATGTATATAAAGGTCCCACGGAAACGTAGAGGCCAACAAGACAGGAATGTGGTCAAATATTACCGCCGAGATGTTAGGTTGGGTTAGGTAAGGTTATATTACGTTATTTATGTATTTAAAGGTCCCACGGGGACGTAGAGGCCAACTCGACAGTAATGTTGTCAAATATTACCGCCGAGATGATATGTTGGGTTAGGTTACGTTATATTACGTTATTGATGTATATGAAGGTCCCACGGAGACGTAGAGTCCAACTCGCCAGGTATGTTGTCAAATATTACCGCCGAGATGTTCGGTTGGGTTAGGTTAGGTTATATTACGATATTGATGTATATAAAGGTCCCACGGAGACGGAGAAGCCAACTCGCCAGGAATGTTGTCAAATATTACCGCCGAGATGTTAGGTTGGGTTAGGTTAGGTTATATTACGTTATTGAAGTATATAAAGGTCCCACGCAGACGTAGAAGCCAACAAGACAGGAATGTGGTCAAATATTACCGCCGAGATGTTAGATTGGGTTAGGCTAGCTTATATTATGTTATTGATATATACGAAGGTTACACGGAGACGTAGCAGCCAACTCGCCAGGAATGTTGTCAAATGTTACCGCCGAGATTTTAGGTTGGGTTAGGTTAGGTTATATTACGTTATTGATGTATATGAAGGTCCCACGGAGACGTAGAGGCCAACTCGCCAGGAATGTTGTCAAATATTACGGCCGAGATGTTATGTTGGGTTAGGTTAGGTTATATTACGTTATTGAAGTATATAAAGGTCCCACGGAGACGGAGAAGCCAACTCGCCAGGAATGTTGTCAAATATTACCGCCGAGATGTTAGGTTGGGTTAGGTTAGGTTATATTACGTTCTTGATGTATTAAAAGAACACACGGAGACGTAGAGGCCAATTCGCCAGGTATGTTGTCAAATATTACCGCCGAGATGATAGGTTGGGTTAGGTTACGTTATATTACGTTATTGATGTATACGAGTGTTACACGGAGACGGAGAAGCCAACTCGCCAGGAATGTTGTCAAATATTACCGCCGAGATGTTAGGTTGGGTTAGGTTAGGTTATATTACGTTCTTGATGTATATAAAGAACACACGGAGACGTAGAGGCCAATTCGCCAGGTATGTTGTCAAATATTACCGCCGAGATGATAGGTTGGGTTAGGTTAGGTTATATTTCGTCACTGATGTATATGAAGGTCCCACGGAGACGTAGAGGCCAACTCGCAAGGTATGTTGTCAAATATTACCGCGGAGATGTTAGGTTGGGTTAGGTTAAGTCATATTACGTTATTGATGTATATAAAGGTCCCACGGAGACGTAGAGGCCAACTCGCCAGGAATTATGTCAAATATTACCGCCGAGATTTTATGTTGTGTTAGGTTAGGTTATATTACGTTATTGATGTATATAAAGGTCCCACGGAGACGTAGAGGCCAACTCGCCAGAAATGTTGTCAAATACTACCGCCGAGATGATAGGTTGGGTTACGTTAGGTTATATTACGTTATTGATGTATATAAAGGTCCCACGGAGACGTAGAGACCAACAAGCCAGGAATGTGGTCAAATATTATCGCCGAGATATTAGGTTGGTTTAGGTTAGGTTATATTACGTTATAGATGTATATAAAGGTCCCACGGAGACATAGAAGCCAACAAGCCTGGAATGTGGTCAAATATTACCGCCGAGATGTTAGGTTGGGTTAGGTTAAGTTATATTACGTTATTGATGTATATAAAGGTCCCAGGAAGACGTAGAGGCCAACTCGCCAGGAATGTTGTCAAATATTACCGCCGACATGATAGGTTGGGTTAAGTTACGTTATATTACGTTATTGATGTATACGAGTGTTACACGGAGACGTAGAGGCCAACTCGCCAGTAATGATGGCAAATATTACCGCCGAGATATTAAGTTGGCTTAGGTTAGGTTATATTACGTTATTGAAGTATATAAAGGTCCCACGCAGACGTAGAGGCCAATAAGCCAGGAATGTGGTCAAATATTACCGCCGAGATGTTAGGTTGGGTTAGGTTAGGTTATATTACGTTATTGAAGTATATAAAGGTCCCACGCAGACGTAGAAGCCAACAAGACAGGAATGTGGTCAAATATTACCGCCGAGATGTTAGATTGGGTTAGGCTAGCTTATATTATGTTATTGATATACACGAAGGTTACACGGAGACGTAGCAGCCAACTCGCCAGGAATGTTGTCAAATGTTACCGCCGAGATTTTAGGTTGGGTTAGGTTAGGTTATATTACGTTATTGATGTATATAAAGGTCCCGCGGAGACGTAGAGGCCAACTCGCCAGGAATGTTGTCAAATATTACCGCCGAGATGTTAGGTTGGGTTAGGTTAGGTTCTATTACGTTATTGAAGTATATAAAGGTCCCACGCAGACGTAGAAGCCAACAAGACAGGAATGTGGTCAAATATTACCGGCGAGATGTTAGATTGGGTTAGGCTAGCTTATATTATGTTATTGATATATACGAAAGTTACACGGAGACGTAGAGGCCAACTCGCCAGGAATGATGTCAAATATTACGGCCGAGATGTTAGGTTGCGATAGGTTAGGTTATATTGCGTTATAGATGTATATAAAGGTCCCACGGAAACGTAGAGGCCAACAAGACAGGAATGTGGTCAAATATTACCGCCGAGATGTTAGGTTGGGTTAGGTAAGGTTATATTACGTTATTTATGTATTTAAAGGTCCCACGGGGACGTAGAGGCCAACTCGACAGTAATGTTGTCAAATATTACCGCCGAGATGATAGGTTGGGTTAGGTTACGTTATATTACGTTATTGATGTATATGAAGGTCCCACGGAGACGTAGAGTCCAACTCGCCAGGTATGTTGTCAAATATTACCGCCGAGATGTTCGGTTGGGTTAGGTTAGGTTATATTACGATATTGATGTATATAAAGGTCCCACGGAGACGGAGAAGCCAACTCGCCAGGAATGTTGTCAAATATTACCGCCGAGATGTTAGGTTGGGTTAGGTTAGGTTATATTACGTTATTGAAGTATATAAAGGTCCCACGCAGACGTAGAAGCCAACAAGACAGGAATGTGGTCAAATATTACCGCCGAGATGTTAGATTGGGTTAGGCTAGCTTATATTATGTTATTGATATATACGAAGGTTACACGGAGACGTAGCAGCCAACTCGCCAGGAATGTTGTCAAATGTTACCGCCGAGATTTTAGGTTGGGTTAGGTTAGGTTATATTACGTTATTGATGTATATGAAGGTCCCACGGAGACGTAGAGGCCAACTCGCCAGGAATGTTGTCAAATATTACGGCCGAGATGTTATGTTGGGTTAGGTTAGGTTATATTACGTTATTGAAGTATATAAAGGTCCCACGGAGACGGAGAAGCCAACTCGCCAGGAATGTTGTCAAATATTACCGCCGAGATGTTAGGTTGGGTTAGGTTAGGTTATATTACGTTCTTGATGTATTAAAAGAACACACGGAGACGTAGACGCCAATTCGCCAGGTATGTTGTCAAATATTACCGCCGAGATGATAGGTTGGGTTAGGTTACGTTATATTACGTTATTGATGTATACGAGTGTTACACGGAGACGGAGAAGCCAACTCGCCAGGAATGTTGTCAAATATTACCGCCGAGATGTTAGGCTGGGTTAGGTTAGGTTATATTACGTTCTTGATGTATATAAAGAACACACGGAGACGTAGAGGCCAATTCGCCAGGTATGTTGTCAAATATTACCGCCGAGATGATAGGTTGGGTTAGGTTAGGTTATATTTCGTCACTGATGTATATGAAGGTCCCACGGAGACGTAGAGGCCAACTCGCAAGGTATGTTGTCAAATATTACCGCGGAGATGTTAGGTTGGGTTAGGTTAAGTCATATTACGTTATTGATGTATATAAAGGTCCCACGGAGACGTAGAGGCCAACTCGCCAGGAATTATGTCAAATATTACCGCCGAGATTTTATGTTGTGTTAGGTTAGGTTATATTACGTTATTGATGTATATAAAGGTCCCACGGAGACGTAGAGGCCAACTCGCCAGAAATGTTGTCAAATACTACCGCCGAGATGATAGGTTGGGTTACGTTAGGTTATATTACGTTATTGATGTATATAAAGGTCCCACGGAGACGTAGAGACCAACAAGCCAGGAATGTGGTCAAATATTATCGCCGAGATGTTAGGTTGGTTTAGGTTAGGTTATATTACGTTATAGATGTATATAAAGGTCCCACGGAGACATAGAAGCCAACAAGCCTGGAATGTGGTCAAATATTACCGCCGAGATGAAAGGTTGGGTTAGGTTAGGTTATATTACGTTATTGATGTATATAAAGATCACACGGAGACGTAGAGGCCAATTCGCCAGGTATGTTGTCAAATATTACCGCCGAGATGATAGGTTGGGTTAGGTTACGTTATATTACGTTATTGATGTATACGAGTGTTACACGGAGACGGAGAAGCCAACTCGCCAGGAATGTTGTCAAATATTACCGCCGAGATGTTAGGTTGGGTTAGGTTAGGTTATATTACGTTCTTGATGTATATAAAGAACACACGGAGACGTAGAGGCCAATTCGCCAGGTATGTTGTCAAATATTACCGCCGAGATGATAGGTTGGGTTAGGTTAGGTTATATTTCGTTACTGATGTATATGAAGGTCCCACGGAGACGTAGAGGCCAACTCGCAAGGTATGTTGTCAAATATTACCGCGGAGATGTTAGGTTGGGTTAGGTTAAGTTATATTACGTTATTGATGTATATAAAGGTCCCACGGAGACGTAGAGGCCAACTCGCCAGGAATTATGTCAAATATTACCGCCGAGATTTTATGTTGTGTTAGGTTAGGTTATATTACGTTATTGATGTATATAAAGGTCCCACGGAGACGTAGAGGCCAACTCGCCAGAAATGTTGTCAAATACTACCGCCGAGATGATAGGTTGGGTTACGTTAGGTTATATTACGTTATTGATGTATATAAAGGTCCCACGGAGACGTAGAGACCAACAAGCCAGGAATGTGGTCAAATATTATCGCCGAGATGTTAGGTTGGTTTAGGTTAGGTTATATTACGATATAGATGTATATAAAGGTCCCACGGAGACATAGAAGCCAACAAGCCTGGAATGTGGTCAAATATTACCGCCGAGATGAAAGGTTGGGTTAGGTTAGGTTATATTACGTTATAGATGTATATAAAGGTCCCACGGAGACATAGAAGCCAACAAGCCTGGAATGTGGTCAAATATTACCGCCGAGATGAAAGGTTGGGTTAGGTTAGGTTATATTACGTTATTGAAGTATATAAAGGTCCCACGCAGACGTAGAGGCCAATAAGCCAGGAATGTGGTCAAATATTACCGCCGAGATGTTAGGTTGGGTTAGGTTAGGTTATATTACGTTATTGATGTATATAAAGGTCCTACGGAGACGTAGAGGCCAACACGCCAGGTATGTTGTCAAATATTACCGCCGAGATGTTCGGTTGGGTTAGGTTAGGTTATATTATGTTATTGATGTATATAAATATCCCACGGAGACGAAGAGGCCACCTCGCCTGGAATGTGGTCAAATATTACCGCCGAGATGTTAGATTGGGTTAGGTTAGGTTATATTACGTTATTGAAGTATATAAAGGTCCCACGCAGACGTAGAAGCCAACAAGACAGGAATGTGGTCAAATATTACCGCCGAGATGTTAGATTGGGTTAGGCTAGCTTATATTATGTTATTGATATACACGAAGGTTACACGGAGACGAAACAGCCAACTCGCCAGGAATGTTGTCAAATGTTACCGCCGAGATTTTAGGTTGGGTTAGGTTAGGTTATATTACGATATTGATGTATATAAAGGTCCCGCGGAGACGTAGAGGCCAACTCGCCAGGAATGTTGTCAAATATTACCGCCGAGATGTTAGGTTGGGTTAGGTTAGGTTCTATTACGTTATTGAAGTATATAAAGGTCCCACGCAGACGTAGAAGCCAACAAGACAGGAATGTGGTCAAATATTACCGGCGAGATGTTAGATTGGGTTAGGCTAGCTTATATTATGTTATTGATATATACGAAAGTTACACGGAGACGTAGAGGCCAACTCGCCAGGAATGATGTCAAATATTACGGCCGAGATGTTAGGTTGCGATAGGTTAGGTTATATTGCGTTATAGATGTATATAAAGGTCCCACGGAAACGTAGAGGCCAACAAGACAGGAATGTGGTCAAATATTACCGCCGAGATGTTAGGTTGGGTTAGGTAAGGTTATATTACGTTATTTATGTATTTAAAGGTCCCACGGGGACGTAGAGGCCAACTCGACAGTAATGTTGTCAAATATTACCGCCGAGATGATAGGTTGGGTTAGGTTACGTTATATTACGTTATTGATGTATATGAAGGTCCCACGGAGACGTAGAGTCCAACTCGCCAGGTATGTTGTCAAATATTACCGCCGAGATGTTCGGTTGGGTTAGGTTAGGTTATATTACGATATTGATGTATATAAAGGTCCCACGGAGACGGAGAAGCCAACTCGCCAGGAATGTTGTCAAATATTACCGCCGAGATGTTAGGTTGGGTTAGGTTAGGTTATATTACGTTATTGAAGTATATAAAGGTCCCACGCAGACGTAGAAGCCAACAAGACAGGAATGTGGTCAAATATTACCGCCGAGATGTTAGATTGGGTTAGGCTAGCTTATATTATGTTATTGATATATACGAAGGTTACACGGAGACGTAGCAGCCAACTCGCCAGGAATGTTGTCAAATGTTACCGCCGAGATTTTAGGTTGGGTTAGGTTAGGTTATATTACGTTATTGATGTATATGAAGGTCCCACGGAGACGTAGAGGCCAACTCGCCAGGAATGTTGTCAAATATTACGGCCGAGATGTTAGGTTGGGTTAGGTTAGGTTATATTACGTTATTGAAGTATATAAAGGTCCCACGCAGACGTAGAAGCCAACAAGACAGGAATGTGGTCAAATATTACCGGCGAGATGTTAGATTGGGTTAGGCTAGCTTATATTATGTTATTGATATATACGAAGGTTACACGGAGACGTAGAGGCCAACTCGCCAGGAATGATGTCAAATATTACGGCCGAGATGTTAGGTTGCGATAGGTTAGGTTATATTGCGTTATAGATGTATATAAAGGTCCCACGGAAACGTAGAGGCCAACAAGACAGGAATATGGTCAAATATTACCGCCGAGATGTTAGGTTGGTTTAGGTTAGGTTATATTACGTTATAGTTCTCTATGACGGCCCCACGGAGACGTAGAGTTCAACAAGCCTGGAATGTGGTCAAATATTACCGCCGAGATGTTATATTGGGTTAGCTTATGTTATATTATGTTATTGATGTATATAAATATCCCACGGAGACGTAGAGGCCACCTCGCCAGGTATGTTTTCAAATATTACCACCGAGACGTTATGTTGGGTTAGGTTAGGTTATATTACGTTATTGATGTATATAAAGGTCCCACGGAGACGGAGAAGCCAACTCGCCAGGAATGTGGTCGAATATTATCGCCGAGATGTTGGGTTGGGTTAGGTTAGGTTATATTACGTTATTGATGTATATAAAGATCCCACGGAGACGTAGAGGGCAACTCGCCAGGAATGTTGTCAAATATTACCGCCGCGATGATAGGTTGGGTTAGGTTACGTTATATTACGTTATTGGTGTATATAAAGGTCCCACGGAGACGGAGAAGCCAACTCGCCAGGAATGTTGTCAAATATTACCGCCGAGATGTTAGGTTGGGTTAGGTTAGGTTATATTACGTTCTTGATGTATTAAAAGAACACACGGAGACGTAGAGGCCAATTCGCCAGGTATGTTGTCAAATATTACCGCCGAGATGATAGGTTGGGTTAGGTTAGGTTATATTTCGTTACTGATGTATATGAAGGTCCCACGGAGACGTAGAGGCCAACTCGCAAGGTATGTTGTCAAATATTACCGCGGAGATGTTAGGTTGGTTTAGGTTAAGTTATATTACGTTATTGATGTATATAAAGGTCCCATGGAGACGTAGAGGCCAACTCGCCAGGAATTATGTCAAATATTACCGCCGAGATTTTATCTTGGGTTAGGTTAGGTTATATTACGTTATTGATGTATATAAAGGTCCCACGGAGACGTAGAGGCCAACTCGCCAGGAATGTTGTCAAATACTACCGCCGAGATGATAGGTTGGGTTACGATAGGTTATATTACGTTATTGATGTATATAAAGGTCCCACGGAGACGTAGAGACCAACAAGCCAGGAATGTGGTCAAATATTATCGCCGAGATGTTAGGTTGGTTTAGGTTAGGTTATATTACGTTATAGATGTATATAAAGGTCCCACCGAGACATAGAAGCCAACAAGCCTGGAATGTGGTCAAATATTACCGCCGAGATGAAAGGTTGGGTTAGGTTAGGTTATATTACGTTATTGATGTATATAAAGATCACACGGAGACGTAGAGGCCAATTCGCCAGGTATGTTGTCAAATATTACCGCCGAGATGATAGGTTGGGTTAGGTTACGTTATATTACGTTATTGATGTATACGAGTGTTACACGGAGACATAGAGGCCAACTCGCCCGTAATGATGGCAAATATTACCGCCGAGATATTAAGTTGGTTTAGGTTAGGTTATATTACGTTATTGAAGTATATAAAGGTCCCACGCAGACGTAGAGGCCAATAAGCCAGGAATGTGGTCAAATATTACCGCCGAGATGTTAGGTTGGGTTAGGTTAGGTTATATTACGTTATTGATGTATATAAAGGTCCTACGGAGACGTAGAGGCCAACTCGACAGGTATGTTGTCAAATATTACCGCCGAGATGTTCGATTGGGTTAGGTTACGTTATATTATGTTATTGATGTATATAAATATCCCACGGAGACGTAGAGGCCACCTCGCCAGGAATGTGGTCAAATATTATCGCCGAGATGTTAGGTTGGTTTAGGTTAGGTTATATTACGTTATAGATGTATATAAAGTTCCCACGGAGACGTAGAGGCCAACTCGCCAGGATTGATGTCAAATATTACCGCCGAGATGTTAGGTTGGGTTAGGTTAGGTTATATTACGTTATTGATGTATATAAAGGTCCCACGGAGACATAGAGGCCAACAAGCCTGGAATGTGGTCAAATATTACCGCCGAGATGAAAGGTTGGGTTAGGTTAGGTTATATTACGTTATTGATGTATATAAAGATCACACGGAGACGTAGAGGCCAACTCGCCAGGAATGATGTCAAATATTACCGCCGAGATTTCATGTTGGGTTAGGTTAGGTTATATTACGTTATTGATGTATATAAAGGTCCCACGGAGACGTAGAGTCCAACTCGCCAGGAATGTTGTTAAATACTACCGCCGAGATGATAGGTTGGGTTACGTTAGGTTATATTACGTTATTGATGTATATAAAGGTCCCACGGAGACGTAGAGGCCAACAAGCCAGGAATGTGGTCAAATATTATCGCCGAGATGTTAGGTTGGTTTAGGTTAGGTTATATTACGTTATAGATGTATATAAAGTTCCCACGGAGACGTAAAGGCCAACTCGCCAGGATTGATGTCAAATATTACCGCCGAGATGTTAGGTTGGGTTAGGTTAGGTTATATTACGTTATTGAAGTATATAAAGGTCCCACGCAGACGTAGAAGCCAACAAGACAGGAATGTGGTCAAATATTACCGCCGAGATGTTAGGTTGGGTTAGGTAAGGTTATATTACGTTATTGAAGTATATAAAGGTCCCACGCAGACGTAGAAGCCTACAAGACAGGAATGTGGTCAAATATTACCGCCGAGATGTTAGATTGGGTTAGGCTAGCTTATATTATGTTATTGATATATACGAAGGTTACACGGAGACGTAGCAGCCAACTCGCCAGGAATGTTGTCAAATGTTACCGCCGAGATGTTAGGTTGGGTTAGGTTAGGTTATATTACGTTATTGATGTATATAAAGGTCCTACGGAGACGTAGAGGCCAACTCGCCAGGTATGTTGTCAAATATTACCGCCGAGATGTTCGGTTGGGTTAGGTTAGGTTATATTACGATATTGATGTATATAAAGGTCCCACGGAGACGTAGAGGCCAACTCGCCAGGAATTATGTCAAATATTACCGCCGAGATGTTAGGTTGGGTTAGGTTAGGTTATATTACGTTATTGATGTATATAAAGGTCCCACGGAGACATAGAGGCCAACAAGCCTGGAATGTGGTCAAATATTACCGCCGAGATGAAAGGTTGGGTTAGGTTAGGTTATATTACGTTATTGATGTATACGAGTGTTACACGGAGACATAGAGGCCAACTCGCCAGTAATGATGGCAAATATTACCGCCGAGATATTAAGTTGGTTTAGGTTAGGTTATATTACGTTATTGAAGTATATAAAGGTCCCACGCAGACGTAGAGGCCAATAAGCCAGGAATGTGGTCAAATATTACCGCCGAGATGTTAGGTTGGGTTAGGTTAGGTTATATTACGTTATTGATGTATATAAAGGTCCTACGGAGACGTAGAGGCCAACTCGCCAGGTATGTTGTCAAATATTACCGCCGAGATGTTCGGTTGGGTTAGGTTACGTTATATTATGTTATTGATGTATATAAATATCCCACGGAGACGTAGAGGCCACCTCGCCAGGAATGTGGTCAAATATTATCGCCGAGATGTTAGGTTGGTTTAGGTTAGGTTATATTACGTTATAGATGTATATAAAGTTCCCACGGAGACGTAGAGGCCAACTCGCCAGGATTGATGTCAAATATTACCGCCGAGATGTCAGGTTGGGTTAGGTTAGGTTATATTACGTTATTGATGTATATAAAGGTCCCACGGAGACATAGAGGCCAACAAGCCTGGAATGTGGTCAAATATTACCGCCGAGATGAAAGGTTGGGTTAGGTTAGGTTATATTACGTTATTGATGTATATAAAGATCACACGGAGACGTAGAGGCCAACTCGCCAGGAATGATGTCAAATATTACCGCCGAGATTTCATGTTGGGTTAGGTTAGGTTATATTACGTTATTGATGTATATAAAGGTCCCACGGAGACGTAGAGTCCAACTCGCCAGGAATGTTGTTAAATACTACCGCCGAGATGATAGGTTGGGTTACGTTAGGTTATATTACGTTATTGATGTATATAAAGGTCCCACGGAGACGTAGAGGCCAACAAGACAGGAATTTGGTCAAATATTACCGCCGAGACGTTAGGTTGCGTTAGGTTAGGTTATATTACGTTATTGATGTATATAAAGGTCCCACGGAGACGGAGAAGCCAACTCGCCAGGAATGTGGTCAAATATTACCGCCGAGATGTTAGGTTGGGTTAGGTTAGGTTATATTACGTTACTGATGTATATAAAGGTCCCACGGAGACGTAGAGGCCAACTCGCAAGGTATGTTGTCAAATATTACCGCGGAGATGTTAGGTTGGGTTAGGTTAAGTTATATTACGTTATTGATGTATATAAAGGTCCCACGGAGACGGAGAAGACAACTCGCCAGGAATGTTGTCACATATTACCGTCGAGATGGTAGGTTGGGTTAGGTTAGGTTATATTACGTTATTGATGTATATAAAGGTCCCACGGAGACGGAGAAGCCAACAAGACAGGAATGTGGTCAAATATTACCGCTGAGATGTTAGGTTGGGTTAGGTTAGGTTATATTACGTTCTTGAAGTATATAAAGGTCCCACGCAGACGTAGAGGCCAACAAGCCAGGAATGTTGTCAAATACTACCGTCGAGATGATAGGTTGGGTTACGTTAGGTAATATTACGTTATTGATGTATATAAAGATCCCACGGAGACGTAGAGGCCAACTCGCCAGGTATGTGGTCAAATATTACCGCCGAGATGATAGGTTGGGTTAGGTTACGTTATATTACGTTATTGATGTATATAAAGATCCCACGGAGACGCAGAGTCCAACTCGCCAGGTATGTTGTCACATATTACCGTCGAGATGGTAGGTTGGGTTAGGTTAGGTTATATTACGTTATTGATGTATATAAAGGTCCCACGGAGACGGAGAAGCCAACAAGACAGGAATGTGGTCAAATATTACCGCCGAGATGTTAGGTTGGGTTAGGTTAGGTTATATTACGTTCTTGATGTATTAAAAGAACACACGGAGACGTAGAGGCCAATTCGCCAGGTATGTTGTCAAATATTACCGCCGAGATGATAGGTTGGGTTAGGTTAGGTTATATTTCGTTACTGATGTATATGAAGGTCCCACGGAGACGTAGAGGCCAACTCGCAAGGTATGTTGTCAAATATTACCGCGGAGATGTTAGGTTGGTTTAGGTTAAGTTATATTACGTTATTGATGTATATAAAGGTCCCATGGAGACGTAGAGGCCAACTCGCCAGGAATTATGTCAAATATTACCGCCGAGATTTTATGTTGGGTTAGGTTAGGTTATATTACGTTATTGATGTATATAAAGGTCCCACGGAGACATAGAGGCCAACTCGCCAGGAATGTTGTCAAATACTACCGCCGAGATGATAGGTTGGCTTACGTTAGGTTATATTACGTTATTGATGTATATAAAGGTCCCACGGAGACGTAGAGACCAACAAGACAGGAATGTGGTCAAATATTATCGCCGAGATGTTAGGTTGGTTTAGGTTAGGTTATATTACGTTATAGATGTATATAAAGGTCCCACGGAGACATAGAAGCCAACAAGCCTGGAATGTGGTCAAATATTACCGCCGAGATGAAAGGTTGGGTTAGGTTAGGTTATATTACGTTATTGATGTATATAAAGATCACACGGAGACGTAGAGGCCAATTCGCCAGGTATGTTGTCAAATATTACCGCCGAGATGATAGGTTGGGTTAGGTTACGTTATATTACGTTATTGATGTATACGAGTGTTACACGGAGACGGAGAAGCCAACTCGCCAGGAATGTTGTCAAATATTACCGCCGAGATGTTAGGTTGGGTTAGGTTAGGTTATATTACGTTCTTGATGTATATAAAGAACACACGGAGACGTAGAGGCCAATTCGCCAGGTATGTTGTCAAATATTACAGCCGAGATGATAGGTTGGGTTAGGTTAGGTTATATTTCGTCACTGATGTATATGAAGGTCCCACGGAGACGTAGAGGCCAACTCGCAAGGTATGTTGTCAAATATTACCGCGGAGATGTTAGGTTGGTTTAGGTTAGGTTATATTACGTTATAGATGTATATAAAGTTCCCACGGAGACGTAAAGGCCAACTCGCCAGGATTGATGTCAAATATTACCGCCGAGATGTTAGGTTGGGTTAGGTTAGGTTATATTACGTTATTGAAGTATATAAAGGTCCCACGCAGACGTAGAAGCCAACAAGACAGGAATGTGGTCAAATATTACCGCCGAGATGTTAGGTTGGGTTAGGTAAGGTTATATTACGTTATTGAAGTATATAAAGGTCCCACGCAGACGTAGAAGCCTACAAGACAGGAATGTGGTCAAATATTACCGCCGAGATGTTAGATTGGGTTAGGCTAGCTTATATTATGTTATTGATATATACGAAGGTTACACGGAGACGTAGCAGCCAACTCGCCAGGAATGTTGTCAAATGTTACCGCCGAGATGTTAGGTTGGGTTAGGTTAGGTTATATTACGTTATTGATGTATATAAAGGTCCTACGGAGACGTAGAGGCCAACTCGCCAGGTATGTTGTCAAATATTACCGCCGAGATGTTCGGTTGGGTTAGGTTAGGTTATATTACGATATTGATGTATATAAAGGTCCCACGGAGACGTAGAGGCCAACTCGCCAGGAATTATGTCAAATATTACCGCCGAGATGTTAGGTTGGGTTAGGTTAGGTTATATTACGTTCTTGATGTATATAAAGGTCCCACGGAGACATAGAGGCCAACAAGCCTGGAATGTGGTCAAATATTACCGCCGAGATGAAAGGTTGGGTTAGGTTAGGTTATATTACGTTATTGATGTATACGAGTGTTACACGGAGACATAGAGGCCAACTCGCCAGTAATGATGGCAAATATTACCGCCGAGATATTAAGTTGGTTTAGGTTAGGTTATATTACGTTATTGAAGTATATAAAGGTCCCACGCAGACGTAGAGGCCAATAAGCCAGGAATGTGGTCAAATATTACCGCCGAGATGTTAGGTTGGGTTAGGTTAGGTTATATTACGTTATTGATGTATATAAAGGTCCTACGGAGACGTAGAGGCCAACTCGCCAGGTATGTTGTCAAATATTACCGCCGAGATGATAGGTTGGGTTAGGTTAAGTTATATTACGTTATTGATGTATATAAAGGTCCCACGGAGACGTAGAGGCCAACTCGCCAGGAATTATGTCAAATATTACCGACGAGATTTTATGTTGTGTTAGGTTAGGTTATATTACGTTATTGATGTATATAAAGGTCCCACGGAGACGTAGAGGCCAACTCGCCAGAAATGTTGTCAAATACTACCGCCGAGATGATAGGTTGGGTTACGTTAGGTTATATTACGTTATTGATGTATATAAAGGTCCCACGGAGACGTAGAGACCAACAAGCCAGGAATGTGGTCAAATATTATCGCCGAGATGTTAGGTTGGTTTAGGTTAGGTTATATTACCTTATAGATGTATATAAAGGTCCCACGGAGACATAGAAGCCAACAAGCCTGGAATCTGATCAAATATTACCGCCGAGTTAAAAGGTTGGGTTAGGTTAGGTTATATTACGTTATTGATGTATATAAAAATCACACGGAGACGTAGAGGCCAATTCGCCAGGTATGTTGTCAAATATTACCGCCGAGATGATAGGTTGGGTTAGGTTACGTTATATTACGTTATTGATGTATATGAAGGTCCCACGGAGACGCAGAGTCCAACTCGCCAGGTATGTTGTCACATATTACCGTCGATATGGTAGGTTGGGTTAGGTCAGGTTATATTACGTTATTGAAGTATATAAAGGTCCCACGCAGACGTAGAGGCCAACAAGCCAGGAATGTGGTCAAATATTACCGCCGAGATGTTAGGTTGGGTTAGGTTAAGTTATATTACGTTATTGATGTATATAAAGGTCCCAGGAAGACGTAGAGGCCAACTCGCCAGGAATGTTGTCAAATGTTACCGCCGAGATGTTAGGTTGGGTTAGGTTAGGTTATATTACGTTATTGATGTATATAAAGGTCCTACGGAGACGTAGAGGCCAACTCGCCAGGTATGTTGTCAAATATTACCGCCGAGATGTTCGGTTGGGTTAGGTTAGGTTATATTACGATATTGATGTATATAAAGGTCCCACGGAGACGTAGAGGCCAACTCGCCAGGAATTATGTCAAATATTACCGCCGAGATGTTAGGTTGGGTTAGGTTAGGTTATATTACGTTATTGAAGTATATAAAGGTCCCACGCAGACGTAGAAGCCAACAAGACAGGAATGTGGTCAAATATTACCTCCGAGATGTTAGATTGGGTTAGGCTAGCTTATATTATGTTATTGATATATACGAAGGTTACACGGAGACGTAGCAGCCAACTCGCCAGGAATGTTGTCAAATGTTACCGCCGAGATTTTAGGTTGGGTTAGGTTAGGTTATATTACGTTATTGATGTATATGAAGGTCCCACGGAGACGTAGAGGCCAACTCGCCAGGAATGTTGTCAAATATTACGGCCGAGATGTTAGGTTGGGTTAGGTTAGGTTATATTACGTTATTGAAGTATATAAAGGTCCCACGCAGACGTAGAAGCCAACAAGACAGGAATGTGGTCAAATATTACCGGCGAGATGTTAGATTGGGTTAGGCTAGCTTATATTATGTTATTGATATATACGAAGGTTACACGGAGACGTAGAGGCCAACTCGCCAGGAATGATGTCAAATATTACGGCCGAGATGTTAGGTTGCGATAGGTTAGGTTATATTGCGTTATAGATGTATATAAAGGTCCCACGGAAACGTAGAGGCCAACAAGACAGGAATATGGTCAAATATTACCGCCGAGATGTTAGGTTGGTTTAGGTTAGGTTATATTACGTTATAGTTCTCTATGACGGCCCCACGGAGACGTAGAGTTCAACAAGCCTGGAATGTGGTCAAATATTACCGCCGAGATGTTATATTGGGTTAGCTTATGTTATATTATGTTATTGATGTATATAAATATCCCACGGAGACGTAGAGGCCACCTCGCCAGGTATGTTTTCAAATATTACCACCGAGACGTTATGTTGGGTTAGGTTAGGTTATATTACGTTATTGATGTATATAAAGGTCCCACGGAGACGGAGAAGCCAACTCGCCAGGAATGTGGTCGAATATTATCGCCGAGATGTTAGGTTGGGTTAGGTTAGGTTATATTACGTTATTGATGTATATAAGGATCCCACGGAGACGTAGAGGCCAACTCGCCAGGAATGTTGTCAAATATTACCGCCGCGATGATAGGTTGGGTTAGGTTACGTTATATTACGTTATTGATGTATATAAAGGTCCCACGGAGACGGAGAAGCCAACTCTCCAGGAATGTTGTCAAATATTACCGCCGATATGTTAGGTTGGGTTAGGTTAGGTTATATTACGTTCTTGATGTATATAAAGAACACACGGAGACGTAGAGGCCAATTCGCCAGGTATGTTGTCAAATATTACCGCCGAGATGATAGGTTGGGTTAGGTTAGGTTATATTTCGTTACTGATGTATATGAAGGTCCCACGGAGACGTAGAGGCCAACTCGCCAGGAATGTTGTCAAATACTACCGCCGAGATGATAGGTTGGGTTACGTTAGGTTATATTACGTTATTGATGTATATAAAGGTCCCACGGAGACGTAGAGACCAACAAGCCAGGAATGTGGTCAAATATTATCGCCGAGATGTTAGGTTGGTTTAGGTTAGGTTATATTACGTTATAGATGTATATAAAGGTCCCACGGAGACATAGAAGCCAACAAGCCTGGAATCTGATCAAATATTACCGCCGAGTTAAAAGGTTGGGTTAGGTTAGGTTATATTACGTTATTGATGTATATAAAGATCACACGGAGACGTAGAGGCAAATTCGCCAGGTATGTTGTCAAATATTACCGCCGAGATGATAGGTTGGGTTAGGTTACGTTATATTACGTTATTGATGTATATGAAGGTCCCACGGAGACGCAGAGTCCAACTCGATAGGAATGTTGTCAAATATCACCGGCGAGATGTTAGGTTGGGTTAGGTAAGGTTATATTACGTTATTGATGTATATAAAGGTCCCACGGGGACGTAGAGGCCAACTCGCCAGTAATGTTGTCAAATATTACCGCCGAGATGATAGGTTGGGTTATGTTACGTTATATTAAGTTATTGATGTATATGAAGGTACCACGGAGACGTAGAGGCCAACTCGACAGTAATGTTGTCAAATATTACCGCCGAGATGATAGGTTGGGTTAGGTTACGTTATATTACGTTATTGATGTATATGAAGGTCCCACGGAGACGTAGAGTCCAACTCGCCAGGTATGTTGTCAAATATTACCGCCGAGATGTTAGGTTGGGTTAGGTTAGGTTATATTCCGTTATTGATGTATATAAAGGTTACACGGAGACGTAGAGGCCAACTCGCCAGGAATGATGTCAAATATTTCCGCCGAGATGTTAGGTTGCGTTAGGTTAGGTTATATTGCGTTATTGATGTATATAAAGGTCCCACGGAGACGTAGAGGCCAACAAGCCAGGAATGTGGTCAAATATTACCGCCGAGACGTTAGGTTGGGTTAGGTTAGGTTATATTACGTTATTGATGTATATAAAGGTCACACGGAGAAGCAGAGGCCAACAAGACAGGAATGTGGTCAAATATTACCGCCGAGATGTTAGGTTGGGTTAGGTTAGGTTATATTACGATATTGATGTATATAAAGCTCCCACGGAGACGTAGAGGCCAACACGCCAGGAATGATGTCAAATATTACCGCCGAGATGTTATATTGGGTTAGCTTATGTTATATTATGTTATTGATGTATATAAATATCCCACGGAGACGTAGAGGCCACCTCGCCAGGTATGTTTTCAAATATTACCGCCGAGACGTTATGTTGGGTTAGGTTAGGTTATATTACGTTATTGATGTATATAAAGGTCCCACGGAGACGGAGAAGCCAACTCGCCAGGAATGTGGTCATATATTACCGCCGAGATGTTAGGTTGGGTTAGGTTACGTTATATTACGTTCTTGATGTATATAAAGAACACACGGAGACGTAGAGGCCAATTCGCCAGGTATGTTGTCAAATATTACCGCCGAGATGATAGGTTGGGTTAGGTTAGGTTATATTTCGTTACTGATGTATATGAAGGTCCCACGGAGACGTAGAGGCCAACTCGCCAGGAATGTTGTCAAATACTACCGCCGAGATGATAGGTTGGGTTACGTTAGGTTATATTACGTTATTGATGTATATAAAGGTCCCACGGAGACGTAGAGGCCAACTCGCCAGGAATGTTGTCACATATTACCGCCGAGATGTTTGGTTGGGTTAGGTTAGGTTATATTACGTTATTGATGTATATGAAGGTCCCACGGAGACGCAGAGTCCAACTCGCCAGGTATGTTGTCACATATTACCGTCGATATGGTAGGTTGGGTTAGGTCAGGTTATATTACGTTATTGAAGTATATAAAGGTCCCACGCAGACGTAGAGGCCAACAAGCCAGGAATGTGGTCAAATATTACCGCCGAGATGTTAGGTTGGGTTAGGTTAAGTTATATTACATTATTGATGTATATAAAGGTCCCAGGAAGACGTAGAGGCCAACTCGCCAGGAATGTTGTCAAATATTACCGCCGACATGATAGGTTGGGTTAAGTTACGTTATATTACGTTATTGATGTATACGAGTGTTACACGGAGACGTAGAGGCCAACTCGCCAGTAATGATGGCAAATATTACCGCCGAGATATTAAGTTGGCTTAGGTTAGGTTATATTACGTTATTGAAGTATATAAAGGTCCCACGCAGACGTAGAGGCCAATAAGCCAGGAATGTGGTCAAATATTACCGCCGAGATGTTAGGTTGGGTTAGGTTAGGTTATATTACGTTATTGATGTATATAAAGGTCCTACGGAGACGTAGAGGCCAACACGCCAGGTATGTTGTCAAATATTACCGCCGAGATGTTCGGTTGGGTTAGGTTAGGTTATATTACGTTATTGATGTATATAAAGGTCCCACGGAGACGTAGAGGCCAACTCGCCAGGAATTATGTCAAATATTACCGCCGAGATTTTATGTTGGGTTAGGTTAGGTTATATTACGTTATTGATGTATATAAAGGTCCCACGGAGACGTAGAGGCCATCTCGCCAGGAATGTTGTCAAATACTACCGCCGAGATGATAGGTTGGGTTACGTTAGGTTATATTACGTTATTGATGTATATAAAGGTCCCACGGAGACGTAGAGACCAACAAGCCAGGAATGTGGTCAAATATTATCGCCGAGATGTTAGGTTGGTTTAGGTTAGGTTATATTACGTTATAGATGTATATAAAGGTCCCACGGAGACATAGAAGCCAACAAGCCTGGAATCTGATCAAATATTACCGCCGAGTTAAAAGGTTGGGTTAGGTTAGGTTATATTACGTTACTGATGTATATAAAGATCACACGGAGACGTAGAGGCCAATTCGCCATGTATGTTGTCAAATATTACCGCCGAGATGATAGGTTGGGTTAGGTTACGTTATATTACGTTATTGATGTATATGAAGGTCCCACGGAGACGCAGAGTCCAACTCGCCAGGTATGTTGTCACATATTACCGTCGATATGGTAGGTTGGGTTAGGTCAGGTTATATTACGTTATTGAAGTATATAAAGGTCCCACGCAGACGTAGAGGCCAACAAGCCAGGAATGTGGTCAAATATTACCGCCGAGATGTTAGGTTGGGTTAGGTTAAGTTATATTACGTTATTGATGTATATAAAGGTCCCAGGAAGACGTAGAGGCCAACTCGCCAGGTATGTGGTCAAATATTACCGCGGAGATGTAAGGTTGGGTTAGGTTACGTTATATTACGTTATTGATGTATATGATGGTCAAACGGAGACGTAGAAGCCATCTCGCCAGGAATAATGTAAAATATTACCGCCGAGATGTTAGGTTGGGTTAGGTTAGGTTATATTACGTTATTGATGTATATAAAGGTCCCACGCAGACGTAGAGGCCAATAAGCCAGGAATGTGGTCAAATATTACCGCCGAGATGTTAGGTTGGGTTAGGTTAGGTTATATTACGTTATTGATGTATATAAAGGTCCTACGGAGACGTAGAGGCCAACTCGCCAGGTATGTTGTCAAATATTACCGCCGAGATGTTCGGTTGGGTTAGGTTAGGTTATATTATGTTATTGATGTATATAAATATCCCACGGAGACGTAGAGGCCACCTCGCCTCGAATGTGGTCAAATATTACCGCCGAGATGTTAGGTTGGGTTAGGTTAGGTTATATTACGTTATTGATGTATATAAAGGTCCTACGGAGACGTAGAGGCCAACTCGCCAGGTATGTTGTCAAATATTACCGCCGAGATGTTCGGTTGGGTTAGGTTAGGTTATATTACGTTATTGATGTATATAAAGGTCCCACGGAGACGTAGAGGCCAACTCGCCAGGAATGTTGTCACATATTACAGCCGAGATGTTCGTTTGGGTTAGGTTAGGTTATATTACGATATTGATGTATATAAAGGTCCCACGGAGACGGAGAAGTCAACTCGCCAGGAATGTTGTCAAATATTACCGCCGAGATGTTAGGTTGGGCTAGGTTAGGTTATATTACGTTATTGAAGTATATAAAGGTCCCACGCAGACGTAGAAGCCAACAAGACAGGAATGTGGTCAAATATTACCGCCGAGATGTTAGATTGGGTTAGGCTAGCTTATATTATGTTATTGATATACACGAAGGTTACACGGAGACGTAGCAGCCAACTCGCCAGGAATGTTGTCAAATGTTACCGCCGAGATTTTAGGTTGGGTTAGGTTAGGTTATATTACGTTATTGATGTATATAAAGGTCCCGCGGAGACGTAGAGGCCAACTCGCCAGGAATGTTGTCAAATATTACCGCCGAGATGTTAGGTTGGGTTAGGTTAGGTTATATTACGTTATTGAAGTATATAAAGGTCCCACGCAGACGTAGAAGCCAACAAGACAGGAATGTGGTCAAATATTACCGGCGAGATGTTAGATTGGGTTAGGCTAGCTTATATTATGTTATTGATATATACGAAGGTTACACGGAGACATAGAGGCCAACTCGCCAGGAATGATGTCAAATATTACGGCCGAGATGTTAGGTTGGGTTAGGTTAGGTTATATTCCGTTATTGATGTATATAAAGGCTACACGGAGAAGCAGAGGCCAACAAGACAGGAATGTGGTCAAATATTACCGCCGAGATGTTAGGTTGGGTTAGGTTAGGTTATATTACGATATTGATGTATATAAAGCTCCCACGGAGACGTAGAGGCCAACACGCCAGGAATGATGTCAAATATTACCGCCGAGATGTTATATTGGGTTAGCTTATGTTATATTATGTTATTGATGTATATAAAGGTCCCACGGAGACGGAGAAGCCAACTCGCCAGGAATGTGGTCGAATATTATCGCCGAGATGTTAGGTTGGGTTAGGTTAGGTTATATTACGTTATTGATGTATATAAAGATCCCACGGAGACGTAGAGGCCAACTTGCCAGGAATGTTGTCAAATATTACCGCCGCGATGATAGGTTGGGTTAGGTTACGTTATATTACGTTATTGATGTATATAAAGGCCCCACGGAGACGGAGAAGCCAACTCGCCAGGAATGTTGTCAAATATTACCGCCGATATGTTAGGTTGGGTTAGGTTAGGTTATATTACGTTCTTGATGTATATAAAGAACACACGGAGACGTAGAGGCCAATTCGCCAGGTATGTTGTCAAATATTACCGCCGAGATGATAGGTTGGGTTAGGTTAGGTTATATTTCGTTACTGATGTATATGAAGGTCCCACGGAGACGTAGAGGCCAACTCGCAAGGTATGTTGTCAAATATTACCGCGGAGATGTTAGGTTGGGTTAGGTTAAGTTATATTACGTTATTGATGTATATAAAGGTCCCACGGAGACGGAGAAGCCAACTCGCCAGGAATGTTGTCAAATATTACCGCCGAGATGTTAGGTTGGGTTAGGTTAGGTTATATTACGTTCTTGAAGTATATAAAGGTCCCACGCAGACGTAGAGGCCAACAAGCCAGGAATGTTGTCAAATACTACCGTCGAGATGATAGGTTGGGTTACGTTAGGTAATACTACGTTATTGATGTATATAAAGATCCCACGGAGACGTAGAGGCCAACTCGCCAGGTATGTGGTCAAATATTACCGCCGAGATGATAGGTTGGGTTAGGTTAGGTTATATTACGTTATTGATGTATATAAAGGTCCCACGCAGACGTAGAGGCCAACAAGCCAGGAATGTGGTCAAATATTACCGCCGAGATGTTAGGTTGGGTTAGGTTAAGTTATATTACGTTATTGATGTATATAAAGGTCCCAGGAAGACGTAGAGGCCAACTCGCCAGGTATGTGGTCAAATATTACCGCGGAGATGTAAGGTTGGGTTAGGTTACGTTATATTACGTTATTGATGTATATGATGGTCAAACGGAGACGTAGAAGCCATCTCGCCAGGAATAATGTCAAATATTACCGCCGAGATGTTAGGTTGGGTAAGGTTAGGTTATATTACGTTATTGATGTATATAAAGGTCCCACGCAGACGTAGAGGCCAATAAGCCAGGAATGTGGTCAAATATTACCGCCGAGATGTTAGGTTGGGTTAGGTTAGGTTATATTACGATATTGATGTATATAAAGCTCCCACGGAGACGTAGAGGCCAACACGCCAGGAATGATGTCAAATATTACCGCCGAGATGTTATATTGGGTTAGCTTATGTTATATTATGTGATTGATGTATATAAATATCCCACGGAGACGTAGAGGCCACCTCGCCAGGTATGTTTTCAAATATTACCGCCGAGACGTTATGTTGGGTTAGGTTAGGTTATATTACGTTATTGATGTATATAAAGGTCCCACAGAGACGGAGAAGCCAACTCGCCAGGAATGTGGTCGAATATTATCGCCGAGATGTTAGGTTGGGTTAGGTTAGGTTATATTACGTTATTGATGTATATAAAGATCCCACGGAGACGTAGAGGCCAACTCGCCAGGAATGTTGTCAAATATTACCGCCGCGATGATAGGTTGGGTTAGGTTACGTTATATTACGTTATTGATGTATATAAAGGTCCCACGGAGACGGAGAAGCCAACTCGCCAGGAATGTTGTCAAATATTACCGCTGATATGTTAGGTTGGGTTAGGTTAGGTTATATTACGTTCTTGATGTATATAAAGAACACACGGAGACGTAGAGGCCAATTCGCCAGGTATGTTGTCAAATATTACCGCCGAGATGATAGGTTGGGTTAGGTTAGGTTATATTTCGTTACTGATGTATATGAAGGTCCCACGGAGACGTAGAGGCCAACTCGCAAGGTATGTTGTCAAATATTACCGCGGAGATGTTAGGTTGGGTTAGGTTAAGTTATATTACGTTATTGATGTATATAAAGGTCCCACGGAGACGGAGAAGCCAACTCGCCAGGAATGTTGTCAAATATTACCGCCGAGATGTTAGGTTGGGTTAGGTTAGGTTATATTACGTTCTTGAAGTATATAAAGGTCCCACGCAGACGTAGAGGCCAACTCGCCAGGAATGTTGTCAAATACTACCGCCGAGATGATAGGTTGGGTTACGTTAGGTTATATTACGTTATTGATGTATATAAAGGTCCCACGGAGACGTAGAGACCAACAAGCCAGGAATGTGGTCAAATATTATCGCCGAGATGTTAGGTTGGTTTAGGTTAGGTTATATTACGTTATTGATGTATATAAAGGTCCCACGGAGACGTAGAGGCCAACTCGCCAGGAATTATGTCAAATATTACCGCCGAGATTTTATGTTGGGTTAGGTTAGGTTATATTACGTTATTGATGTATATAAAGGTCCCACGGAGACGTAGAGGCCATCTCGCCAGGAATGTTGTCAAATACTACCGCCGAGATGATAGGTTGGGTTACGTTAGGTTATATTACGTTATTGATGTATATAAAGGTCCCACGGAGACGTAGAGACCAACAAGCCAGGAATGTGGTCAAATATTATCGCCGAGATGTTAGGTTGGTTTAGGTTAGGTTATATTACGTTATAGATGTATATAAAGGTCCCACGGAGACATAGAAGCCAACAAGCCTGGAATCTGATCAAATATTACCGCCGAGTTAAAAGGTTGGGTTAGGTTAGGTTATATTACGTTACTGATGTATATAAAGATCACACGGAGACGTAGAGGCCAATTCGCCAGGTATGTTGTCAAATATTACCGCCGAGATGATAGGTTGGGTTAGGTTACGTTATATTACGTTATTGATGTATATGAAGGTCCCACGGAGACGCAGAGTCCAACTCGCCAGGTATGTTGTCACATATTACCGTCGATATGGTAGGTTGGGTTAGGTCAGGTTATATTACGTTATTGAAGTATATAAAGGTCCCACGCAGACGTAGAGGCCAACAAGCCAGGAATGTGGTCAAATATTACCGCCGAGATGTTAGGTTGGGTTAGGTTAAGTTATATTACGTTATTGATGTATATAAAGGTCCCAGGAAGACGTAGAGGCCAACTCGCCAGGTATGTGGTCAAATATTACCGCGGAGATGTAAGGTTGGGTTAGGTTACGTTATATTACGTTATTGATGTATATGATGGTCAAACGGAGACGTAGAAGCCATCTCGCCAGGAATAATGTAAAATATTACCGCCGAGATGTTAGGTTGGGTTAGGTTAGGTTATATTACGTTATTGATGTATATAAAGGTCCCACGCAGACGTAGAGGCCAATAAGCCAGGAATGTGGTCAAATATTACCGCCGAGATGTTAGGTTGGGTTAGGTTAGGTTATATTACGTTATTGATGTATATAAAGGTCCTACGGAGACGTAGAGGCCAACTCGCCAGGTATGTTGTCAAATATTACCGCCGAGATGTTCGGTTGGGTTAGGTTAGGTTATATTATGTTATTGATGTATATAAATATCCCACGGAGACGTAGAGGCCACCTCGCCTCGAATGTGGTCAAATATTACCGCCGAGATGTTAGGTTGGGTTAGGTTAGGTTATATTACGTTATTGATGTATATAAAGGTCCTACGGAGACGTAGAGGCCAACTCGCCAGGTATGTTGTCAAATATTACCGCCGAGATGTTCGGTTGGGTTAGGTTAGGTTATATTACGTTATTGATGTATATAAAGGTCCCACGGAGACGTAGAGGCCAACTCGCCAGGAATGTTGTCACATATTACCGCCGAGATGTTCGTTTGGGTTAGGTTAGGTTATATTACGATATTGATGTATATAAAGGTCCCACGGAGACGGAGAAGCCAACTCGCCAGGAATGTTGTCAAATATTACCGCCGAGATGTTAGGTTGGGCTAGGTTAGGTTATATTACGTTATTGAAGTATATAAAGGTCCCACGCAGACGTAGAAGCCAACAAGACAGGAATGTGGTCAAATATTACCGCCGAGATGTTAGATTGGGTTAGGCTAGCTTATATTATGTTATTGATATACACGAAGGTTACACGGAGACGTAGCAGCCAACTCGCCAGGAATGTTGTCAAATGTTACCGCCGAGATTTTAGGTTGGGTTAGGTTAGGTTATATTACGTTATTGATGTATATAAAGGTCCCGCGGAGACGTAGAGGCCAACTCGCCAGGAATGTTGTCAAATATTACCGCCGAGATGTTAGGTTGGGTTAGGTTAGGTTATATTACGTTATTGAAGTATATAAAGGTCCCACGCAGACGTAGAAGCCAACAAGACAGGAATGTGGTCAAATATTACCGGCGAGATGTTAGATTGGGTTAGGCTAGCTTATATTATGTTATTGATATATACGAAGGTTACACGGAGACGTAGAGGCCAACTCGCCAGGAATGATGTCAAATATTACGGCCGAGATGTTAGGTTGCGATAGGTTAGGTTATATTGCGTTATAGATGTATATAAAGGTCCCACGGAAACGTAGAGGCCAACAAGACAGGAATATGGTCAAATATTACCGCCGAGATGTTAGGTTGGGTTAGGTTAGGTTATATTACGATATTGATGTATATAAAGCTCCCACGGGGGCGTAGAGGCCAACTCGACAGTAATGTTGTCAAATATTACCGCCGAGATGATAGGTTGGGTTAGGTTACGTTATATTACGTTATTGATGTATATGAAGGTCCCACGGAGACGTAGAGTCCAACTCGCCAGGTATGTTGTCAAATATTACCGCCGAGATGTTAGGTTGGGTTAGGTTAGGTTATATTCCGTTATTGAAGTATATAAAGGCTACACGGAGACGTAGAGGCCAACTCGCCAGGAATGATGTCAAATATTTCCGCCGAGATGTTAGGTTGCGTTAGGTTAGGTTATATTGCGTTATTGATGTATATAAAGGTCCCACGGAGACGTAGAGGCCAACAAGCCAGGAATGTGGTCAAATATTACCGCCGAGACGTTAGGTTGGGTTAGGTTAGGCTATATTACGTTATTGATGTATATAAAGGTCACACGGAGAAGCAGAGGCCAACAAGACAGGAATGTGGTCAAATATTACCGCCGAGATGTTAGGTTGGGTTAGGTTAGGTTATATTACGATATTGATGTATATAAAGCTCCCACGGAGACGTAGAGGCCAACACGCCAGGAATGATGTCAAATATTACCGCCGAGATGTTATATTGGGTTAGCTTATGTTATATTATGTTATTGATGTATATAAAGGTCCCACGGAGACGGAGAAGCCAACTCGCCAGGAATGTGGTCGAATATTATCGCCGAGATGTTAGGTTGGGTTAGGTTAGGTTATATTACGTTATTGATGTATATAAAGATCCCACGGAGACGTAGAGGCCAACTTGCCAGGAATGTTGTCAAATATTACCGCCGCGATGATAGGTTGGGTTAGGTTACGTTATATTACGTTATTGATGTATATAAAGGCCCCACGGAGACGGAGAAGCCAACTCGCCAGGAATGTTGTCAAATATTACCGCCGATATGTTAGGTTGGGTTAGGTTAGGTTATATTACGTTCTTGATGTATATAAAGAACACACGGAGACGTAGAGGCCAATTCGCCAGGTATGTTGTCAAATATTACCGCCGAGATGATAGGTTGGGTTAGGTTAGGTTATATTTCGTTACTGATGTATATGAAGGTCCCACGGAGACGTAGAGGCCAACTCGCAAGGTATGTTGTCAAATATTACCGCGGAGATGTTAGGTTGGGTTAGGTTAAGTTATATTACGTTATTGATGTATATAAAGGTCCCACGGAGACGGAGAAGCCAACTCGCCAGGAATGTTGTCAAATATTACCGCCGAGATGTTAGGTTGGGTTAGGTTAGGTTATATTACGTTCTTGAAGTATATAAAGGTCCCACGCAGACGTAGAGGCCAACAAGCCAGGAATGTTGTCAAATACTACCGTCGAGATGATAGGTTGGGTTACGTTAGGTAATACTACGTTATTGATGTATATAAAGATCCCACGGAGACGTAGAGGCCAACTCGCCAGGTATGTGGTCAAATATTACCGCCGAGATGATAGGTTGGGTTAGGTTAGGTTATATTACGTTATTGATGTATATAAAGGTCCCACGGAGACGTAGAGGCCAACTCGCCCGGAATTATGTCAAATATTACCGCCGAGATTTTATGTTGGGTTAGGTTAGGTTATATTACGTTATTGATGTATATAAAGGTCCCACGGAGACGTAGAGGCCAACTCGCCAGGAATTATGTCAAATATTACCGCCGAGATGATAGGTTGGGTTAGGTTACGTTATATTACGTTATTGATGTATATGAAGGTCCCACGGAGACGCAGAGTCCAACTCGCCAGGTATGTTGTCACATATTACCGTCGATATGGTACGTTGGGTTAGGTCAGGTTATATTACGTTATTGAAGTATATAAAGGTCCCACGCAGACGTAGAGGCCAACAAGCCAGGAATGTGGTCAAATATTACCGCCGAGATGTTAGGTTGGGTTAGGTTAAGTTATATTACGTTATTGATGTATATAAAGGTCCCAGGAAGACGTAGAGGCCAACTCGCCAGGTATGTGGTCAAATATTACCGCGGAGATGTAAGGTTGGGTTAGGTTACGTTATATTACGTTATTGATGTATATGATGGTCAAACGGAGACGTAGAAGCCATCTCGCCAGGAATAATGTCAAATATTACCGCCGAGATGTTAGGTTGGGTTAGGTTAGGTTATATTACGTTATTGATGTATATAAAGGTCCCACGCAGACGTAGAGGCCAATAAGCCAGGAATGTGGTCAAATATTACCGCCGAGATGTTAGGTTGGGTTAGGTTAGGTTATATTACGATATTGATGTATATAAAGCTCCCACGGAGACGTAGAGGCCAACACGCCAGGAATGATGTCAAATATTACCGCCGAGATGTTATATTGGGTTAGCTTATGTTATATTATGTTATTGATGTATATAAATATCCCACGGAGACGTAAAGGCCACCTCGCCAGGTATGTTTTCAAATATTACCGCCGAGACGTTATGTTGGGTTAGGTTAGGTTATATTACGTTATTGATGTATATAAAGGTCCCACGGAGACGGAGAAGCCAACTCGCCAGGAATGTGGTCGAATATTATCGCCGAGATGTTAGGTTGGGTTAGGTTAGGTTATATTACGTTATTGATGTATATAAAGATCCCACGGAGACGTAGAGGCCAACTCGCCAGGAATGTTGTCAAATATTACCGCCGCGATGATAGGTTGGGTTAGGTTACGTTATATTACGTTATTGATGTATATAAAGGTCCCACGGAGACGGAGAAGCCAACTCGCCAGGAATGTTGTCAAATATTACCGCCGAGATGTTAGGTTGGGCTAGGTTAGGTTATATTACGTTATTGAAGTATATAAAGGTCCCACGCAGACGTAGAAGCCAACAAGACAGGAATGTGGTCAAATATTACCGCCGAGATGTTAGATTGGGTTAGGCTAGCTTATATTATGTTATTGATATACACGAAGGTTACACGGAGACGTAGCAGCCAACTCGCCAGGAATGTTGTCAAATATTACCGCCGAGATGTTAGGTTGGGTTAGGTTAAGTTATATTACGTTATTGATGTATATAAAGGTCCCAGGAAGACGTAGAGGCCAACTCGCCAGGTATGTGGTCAAATATTACCGCGGAGATGTAAGGTTGGGTTACGTTACGTTATATTACGTTATTGATGTATATGATGGTCAAACGGAGACGTAGAAGCCATCTCGCCAGGAATAATGTCAAATATTACCGCCGAGATGTTATGTTGGGTTAGGTTAGGTTATATTACGTTATTGATGTATATAAAGGTCCCACGCAGACGTAGAGGCCAATAAGCCAGGAATGTGGTCATATATTACCGCCGAGATGTTAGGTTGGGTTAGGTTAGGTTATATTACGTTATTGATGTATATAAAGGTCCTACGGAGACGTAGAGGCCAACTCGCCAGGTATGTTGTCAAATATTACCGCCGAGATGTTCGGTTGGGTTAGGTTAGGTTATATTATGTTATTGATGTATATAAATATCCCACGGAGACGTAGAGGCCACCTCGCCTCGAATGTGGTCAAATATTACCGCCGAGATGTTAGGTTGGGTTAGGTTAGGTTATATTACGTTATTGATGTATATAAAGGTCCTACGGAGACGTAGAGGCCAACTCGCCAGGTATGTTGTCAAATATTACCGCCGAGATGTTCGGTTGGGTTAGGTTAGGTTATATTACGTTATTGATGTATATAAAGGTCCCACGGAGACGTAGAGGCCAACTCGCCAGGAATGTTGTCACATATTACCGCCGAGATGTTCGTTTGGGTTAGGTTAGGTTATATTACGATATTGATGTATATAAAGGTCCCACGGAGACGGAGAAGCCAACTCGCCAGGAATGTTGTCAAATATTACCGCCGAGATGTTAGGTTGGGTTAGGTTAGGTTATATTACGTTATTGAAGTATATAAAGGTCCCACGCAGACGTAGAAGCCAACAAGACAGGAATGTGGTCAAATATTACCGCCGAGATGTTAGATTGGGTTAGGCTAGCTTATATTATGTTATTGATATACACGAAGGTTACACGGAGACGTAGCAGCCAACTCGCCAGGAATGTTGTCAAATGTTACCGCCGAGATTTTAGGTTGGGTTAGGTTAGGTTATATTACGTTATTGATGTATATAAAGGTCCCGCGGAGACGTAGAGGCCAACTCGCCAGGAATGTTGTCAAATATTACCGCCGAGATGTTAGGTTGGGTTAGGTTAGGTTATATTACGTTATTGAAGTATATAAAGGTCCCACGCAGACGTAGAAGCCAACAAGACAGGAATGTGGTCAAATATTACCGGCGAGATGTTAGATTGGGTTAGGCTAGCTTATATTATGTTATTGATATATACGAAGGTTACACGGAGACGTAGAGGCCAACTCGCCAGGAATGATGTCAAATATTACGGCCGAGATGTTAGGTTGCGATAGGTTAGGTTATATTGCGTTATAGATGTATATAAAGGTCCCACGGAAACGTAGAGGCCATCAAGACAGGAATATGGTCAAATATTACCGCCGAGATGTTAGGTTGGGTTAGGTTAGGTTATATTACGATATTGATGTATATAAAGCTCCCACGGAGACGTAGAGGCCAACTCGCCAGGAATGATGCCAAATATTACCGCCGAGATTTTAGGTTGGGTTAGGTTAGGTTATATTACGTTATTGATGTATATAAAGGTCCCACGGAGACGGAGAAGCCAACTCGCCAGGAATGTGGTCGAATATTATCGCCGAGATGTTAGGTTGGGTTAGGTTAGGTTATATTACGTTATTGATGTATATAAAGATCCCACGGAGACGTAGAGGCCAACTCGCCAGGAATGTTGTCAAATATTACCGCCGCGATGATAGGTTGGGTTAGGTTACGTTATATTACGTTATTGATGTATATAAAGGTCCCACGGAGACGGAGAAGCCAACTCGCCAGGAATGTTGTCAAATATTACCGCCGATATGTTAGGTTGGGTTAGGTTAGGTTATATTACGTTCTTGATGTATATAAAGAACACACGGAGACGTAGAGGCCAATTCGCCAGGTATGTTGTCAAATATTACCGCCGAGATGATAGGTTGGGTTAGGTTAGGTTATATTTCGTTACTGATGTATATGAAGGTCCCACGGAGACGTAGAGGCCAACTCGCAAGGTATGTTGTCAAATATTACCGCGGAGATGTTAGGTTGGGTTAGGTTAAGTTATATTACGTTATTGATGTATATAAAGGTCCCACGGAGACGGAGAAGCCAACTCGCCAGGAATGTTGTCAAATATTACCGCCGAGATGTTAGGTTGGGTTAGGTTAAGTTATATTACGTTATTGATGTATATAAAGGTCCCAGGAAGACGTAGAGGCCAACTCGCCAGGTATGTGGTCAAATATTACCGCGGAGATGTAAGGTTGGGTTAGGTTACGTTATATTACGTTATTGATGTATATGATGGTCAAACGGAGACGTAGAAGCCATCTCGCCAGGAATAATGTCAAATATTACCGCCGAGATGTTATGTTGGGTTAGGTTAGGTTATATTACGTTATTGATGTATATAAAGGTCCCACGCAGACGTAGAGGCCAATAAGCCAGGAATGTGGTCATATATTACCGCCGAGATGTTAGGTTGGGTTAGGTTAGGTTATATTACGTTATTGATGTATATAAAGGTCCTACGGAGACGTAGAGGCCAACTCGCCAGGTATGTTGTCAAATATTACCGCCGAGATGTTCGGTTGGGTTAGGTTAGGTTATATTATGTTATTGATGTATATAAATATCCCACGGAGACGTAGAGGCCACCTCGCCTCGAATGTGGTCAAATATTACCGCCGAGATGTTAGGTTGGGTTAGGTTAGGTTATATTACGTTATTGATGTATATAAAGGTCCTACGGAGACGTAGAGGCCAACTCGCCAGGTATGTTGTCAAATATTACCGCCGAGATGTTCGGTTGGGTTAGGTTAGGTTATATTACGTTATTGATGTATATAAAGGTCCCACGGAGACGTAGAGGCCAACTCGCCAGGAATGTTGTCACATATTACCGCCGAGATGTTCGTTTGGGTTAGGTTAGGTTATATTACGATATTGATGTATATAAAGGTCCCACGGAGACGGAGAAGCCAACTCGCCAGGAATGTTGTCAAATATTACCGCCGAGATGTTAGGTTGGGTTAGGTTAGGTTATATTACGTTATTGAAGTATATAAAGGTCCCACGCAGACGTAGAAGCCAACAAGACAGGAATGTGGTCAAATATTACCGCCGAGATGTTAGATTGGGTTAGGCTAGCTTATATTATGTTATTGATATACACGAAGGTTACACGGAGACGTAGCAGCCAACTCGCCAGGAATGTTGTCAAATGTTACCGCCGAGATTTTAGGTTGGGTTAGGTTAGGTTATATTACGTTATTGATGTATATAAAGGTCCCGCGGAGACGTAGAGGCCAACTCGCCAGGAATGTTGTCAAATATTACCGCCGAGATGTTAGGTTGGGTTAGGTTAGGTTATATTACGTTATTGAAGTATATAAAGGTCCCACGCAGACGTAGAAGCCAACAAGACAGGAATGTGGTCAAATATTACCGGCGAGATGTTAGATTGGGTTAGGCTAGCTTATATTATGTTATTGATATATACGAAGGTTACACGGAGACGTAGAGGCCAACTCGCCAGGAATGATGTCAAATATTACGGCCGAGATGTTAGGTTGCGATAGGTTAGGTTATATTGCGTTATAGATGTATATAAAGGTCCCACGGAAACGTAGAGGCCATCAAGACAGGAATATGGTCAAATATTACCGCCGAGATGTTAGGTTGGGTTAGGTTAGGTTATATTACGATATTGATGTATATAAAGCTCCCACGGAGACGTAGAGGCCAACTCGCCAGGAATGATGCCAAATATTACCGCCGAGATTTTAGGTTGGGTTAGGTTAGGTTATATTACGTTATTGATGTATATAAAGGTCCCACGGAGACGGAGAAGCCAACTCGCCAGGAATGTGGTCGAATATTATCGCCGAGATGTTAGGTTGGGTTAGGTTAGGTTATATTACGTTATTGATGTATATAAAGATCCCACGGAGACGTAGAGGCCAACTCGCCAGGAATGTTGTCAAATATTACCGCCGCGATGATAGGTTGGGTTAGGTTACGTTATATTACGTTATTGATGTATATAAAGGTCCCACGGAGACGGAGAAGCCAACTCGCCAGGAATGTTGTCAAATATTACCGCCGATATGTTAGGTTGGGTTAGGTTAGGTTATATTACGTTCTTGATGTATATAAAGAACACACGGAGACGTAGAGGCCAATTCGCCAGGTATGTTGTCAAATATTACCGCCGAGATGATAGGTTGGGTTAGGTTAGGTTATATTTCGTTACTGATGTATATGAAGGTCCCACGGAGACGTAGAGGCCAACTCGCAAGGTATGTTGTCAAATATTACCGCGGAGATGTTAGGTTGGGTTAGGTTAAGTTATATTACGTTATTGATGTATATAAACGTCCCACGGAGACGGAGAAGCCAACTCGCCAGGAATGTTGTCAAATATTACCGCCGAGATGTTAGGTTGGGTTAGGTTAGGTTATATTACGTTCTTGAAGTATATAAAGGTCCCACGCAGACGTAGAGGCCAACTCGCCAGGAATGTTGTCAAATACTACCGCCGAGATGATAGGTTGGGTTACGTTAGGTTATATTACGTTATTGATGTATATAAAGGTCCCACGGAGACGTAGAGACCAACAAGCCAGGAATGTGGTCAAATATTATCGCCGAGATGTTAGGTTGGTTTAGGTTAGGTTATATTACGTTATTGATGTATATAAAGGTCCCACGGAGACGTAGAGGCCAACTCGCCAGGAATTATGTCAAATATTACCGCCGAGATTTTATGTTGGGTTAGGTTAGGTTATATTACGTTATTGATGTATATAAAGGTCCCACAGAGACGTAGAGGCCATCTCGCCAGGAATGTTGTCAAATACTACCGCCGAGATGATAGGTTGGGTTACGTTAGGTTATATTACGTTATTGATGTATATAAAGGTCCCACGGAGACGTAGAGACCAACAAGCCAGGAATGTGGTCAAATATTATCGCCGAGATGTTAGGTTGGTTTAGGTTAGGTTATATTACGTTATAGATGTATATAAAGGTCCCACGGAGACATAGAAGCCAACAAGCCTGGAATCTGATCAAATATTACCGCCGAGTTAAAAGGTTGGGTTAGGTTAGGTTATATTACGTTACTGATGTATATAAAGATCACACGGAGACGTAGAGGCCAATTCGCCAGGTATGTTGTCAAATATTACCGCCGAGATGATAGGTTGCGTTAGGTTACGTTATATTACGTTATTGATGTATATGAAGGTCCCACGGAGACGCAGAGTCCAACTCGCCAGGAATGTTGTCAAATATTACCGCCGAGATGTTAGGTTGGGTTAGGTTAGGTTATATTACGTTCTTGAAGTATATAAAGGTCCCACGCAGACGTAGAGGCCAACTCGCCAGGAATGTTGTCAAATACTACCGCCGAGATGATAGGTTGGGTTACGTTAGGTTATATTACGTTATTGATGTATATAAAGGTCCCACGGAGACGTAGAGACCAACAAGCCAGGAATGTGGTCAAATATTATCGCCGAGATGTTAGGTTGGTTTAGGTTAAGTTATATTACGTTATTGATGTATATAAAGGTCCCACGGAGACGTAGAGGCCAACTCGCCAGGAATTATGTCAAATATTACCGCCGAGATTTTATGTTGGGTTAGGTTAGGTTATATTACGTTATTGATGTATATAAAGGTCCCACGGAGACGTAGAGGCCATCTCGCCAGGAATGTTGTCAAATACTACCGCCGAGATGATAGGTTGGGTTACGTTAGGTTATATTACGTTATTGATGTATATAAAGGTCCCACGGAGACGTAGAGACCAACAAGCCAGGAATGTGGTCAAATATTATCGCCGAGATGTTAGGTTGGTTTAGGTTAGGTTATATTACGTTATAGATGTATATAAAGGTCCCACGGAGACATAGAAGCCAACAAGCCTGGAATCTGATCAAATATTACCGCCGAGTTAAAAGGTTGGGTTAGGTTAGGTTATATTACGTTACTGATGTATATAAAGATCACACGGAGACGTAGAGGCCAATTCGCCAGGTATGTTGTCAAATATTACCGCCGAGATGATAGGTTGCGTTAGGTTACGTTATATTACGTTATTGATGTATATGAAGGTCCCACGGAGACGCAGAGTCCAACTCGCCAGGTATGTTGTCACATATTACCGTCGATATGGTAGGTTGGGTTAGGTCAGGTTATATTACGTTATTGAAGTATATAAAGGTCCCACGCAGACGTAGAGGCCAACAAGCCAGGAATGTGGTCAAATATTACCGCCGAGATGTTAGGTTGGGTTAGGTTAAGTTATATTACGTTATTGATGTATATAAAGGTCCCAGGAAGACGTAGAGGCCAACTCGCCAGGTATGTGGTCAAATATTACCGCGGAGATGTAAGGTTGGGTTAGGTTACGTTATATTACGTTATTGATGTATATGATGGTCAAACGGAGACGTAGAAGCCATCTCGCCAGGAATAATGTCAAATATTACCGTCGAGATGTTATGTTGGGTTAGGTTAGGTTATATTACGTTATTGATGTATATAAAGGTCCCACGCAGACGTAGAGGCCAATAAGCCAGGAATGTGGTCATATATTACCGCCGAGATGTTAGGTTGGGTTAGGTTAGGTTATATTACGTTATTGATGTATATAAAGGTCCTACGGAGACGTAGAGGCCAACTCGCCAGGTATGTTGTCAAATATTACCGCCGAGATGTTCGGTTGGGTTAGGTTAGGTTATATTATGTTATTGATGTATATAAATATCCCACGGAGACGTAGAGGCCACCTCGCCTCGAATGTGGTCAAATATTACCGCCGAGATGTTAGGTTGGGTTAGGTTAGGTTATATTACGTTATTGATGTATATAAAGGTCCTACGGAGACGTAGAGGCCAACTCGCCAGGTATGTTGTCAAATATTACCGCCGAGATGTTCGGTTGGATTAGGTTAGGTTATATTACGTTATTGATGTATATAAAGGTCCCACGGAGACGTAGAGGCCAACTCGCCAGGAATGTTGTCACATATTACCGCCGAGATGTTCGTTTGGGTTAGGTTAGGTTATATTACGATATTGATGTATATAAAGGTCCCACGAAGACGGAGAAGCCAACTCGCCAGGAATGTTGTCAAATATTACCGCCGAGATGTTAGGTTGGGTTAGGTTAGGTTATATTACGTTATTGAAGTATATAAAGGTCCCACGCAGACGTAGAAGCCAACAAGACAGGAATGTGGTCAAATATTACCGCCGAGATGTTAGATTGGGTTAGGCTAGCTTATATTATGTTATTGATATACACGAAGGTTACACGGAGACGTAGCAGCCAACTCGCCAGGAATGTTGTCAAATGTTACCGCCGAGATTTTAGGTTGGGTTAGGTTAGGTTATATTACGTTATTGATGTATATAAAGGTCCCGCGGAGACGTAGAGGCCAACTCGCCAGGAATGTTGTCAAATATTACCGCCGTGATGTTAGGTTGGATTAGGTTAGGTTATATTACGTTATTGAAGTATATAAAGGTCCCACGCAGACGTAGAAGCCAACAAGACAGGAATGTGGTCAAATATTACCGGCGAGATGTTAGATTGGGTTAGGCTAGCTTATATTATGTTATTGATATATACGAAGGTTACACGGAGACGTAGAGGCCAACTCGCCAGGAATGATGTCAAATATTACGGCCGAGATGTTAGGTTGCGATAGGTTAGGTTATATTGCGTTATAGATGTATATAAAGGTCCCACGGAAACGTAGAGGCCATCAAGACAGGAATATGGTCAAATATTACCGCCGAGATGTTAGGTTGGGTTAGGTTAGGTTATATTACGATATTGATGTATATAAAGCTCCCACGGAGACGTAGAGGCCAACTCGCCAGGAATGATGCCAAATATTACCGCCGAGATTTTAGGTTGGGTTAGGTTAGGTTATATTACGTTATTGATGTATATAAAGGTCCCACGGAGACATAGAAGCCAACAAGCCTGGAATCTGATCAAATATTACCGCCGAGTTAAAAGGTTGGGTTAGGTTAGGTTATATTACGTTACTGATGTATATAAAGATCACACGGAGACGTAGAGGCCAATTCGCCAGGTATGTTGTCAAATATTACCGCCGAGATGATAGGTTGGGTTAGGTTACGTTATATTACGTTATTGATGTATATGAAGGTCCCACGGAGACGCAGAGTCCAACTCGCCAGGTATGTTGTCACATATTACCGTCGATATGGTAGGTTGGGTTAGGTCAGGTTATATTACGTTATTGAAGTATATAAAGGTCCCACGCAGACGTAGAGGCCAACAAGCCAGGAATGTGGTCAAATATTACCGCCGAGATGTTAGGTTGGGTTAGGTTAAGTTATATTACGTTATTGATGTATATAAAGGTCCCAGGAAGACGTAGAGGCCAACTCGCCAGGTATGTGGTCAAATATTACCGCGGAGATGTAAGGTTGGGTTACGTTACGTTATATTACGTTATTGATGTATATGATGGTCAAACGGAGACGTAGAAGCCATCTCGCCAGGAATAATGTCAAATATTACCGCCGAGATGTTATGTTGGGTTAGGTTAGGTTATATTACGTTATTGATGTATATAAAGGTCCCACGCAGACGTAGAGGCCAATAAGCCAGGAATGTGGTCATGTATTACCGCCGAGATGTTAGGTTGGGTTAGGTTAGGTTATATTACGTTATTGATGTATATAAAGGTCCTACGGAGACGTAGAGGCCAACTCGCCAGGTATGTTGTCAAATATTACCGCCGAGATGTTCGGTTGGGTTAGGTTAGGTTATATTATGTTATTGATGTATATAAATATCCCACGGAGACGTAGAGGCCACCTCGCCTCGAATGTGGTCAAATATTACCGCCGAGATGTTAGGTTGGGTTAGGTTAGGTTATATTACGTTATTGATGTATATAAAGGTCCTACGGAGACGTAGAGGCCAACTCGCCAGGTATGTTGTCAAATATTACCGCCGAGATGTTCGGTTGGGTTAGGTTAGGTTATATTACGTTATTGATGTATATAAAGGTCCCACGGAGACGTAGAGGCCAACTCGCCAGGAATGTTGTCACATATTACCGCCGAGATGTTCGTTTGGGTTAGGTTAGGTTATATTACGATATTGATGTATATAAAGGTCCCACGGAGACGGAGAATCCAACTCGCCAGGAGTGTTGTCAAATATTACCGCCGAGATGTTAGGTTGGGTTAGGTTAGGTTATATTACGTTATTGAAGTATATAAAGGTCCCACGCAGACGTAGAAGCCAACAAGACAGGAATGTGGTCAAATATTACCGCCGAGATGTTAGATTGGGTTAGGCTAGCTTATATTATGTTATTGATATACACGAAGGTTACACGGAGACGTAGCAGCCAACTCGCCAGGAATGTTGTCAAATGTTACCGCCGAGATTTTAGGTTGGGTTAGGTTAGGTTATATTACGTTATTGATGTATATAAAGGTCCCGCGGAGACGTAGAGGCCAACTCGCCAGGAATGTTGTCAAATATTACCGCCGAGATGTTAGGTTGGGTTAGGTTAGGTTATATTACGTTATTGAAGTATATAAAGGTCCCACGCAGACGTAGAAGCCAACAAGACAGGAATGTGGTCAAATATTACCGGCGAGATGTTAGATTGGGTTAGGCTAGCTTATATTATGTTATTGATATATACGAAGGTTACACGGAGACGTAGAGGCCAACTCGCCAGGAATGATGTCAAATATTACGGCCGAGATGTTAGGTTGCGATAGGTTAGGTTATATTGCGTTATAGATGTATATAAAGGTCCCACGGAAACGTAGAGGCCATCAAGACAGGAATATGGTCAAATATTACCGCCGAGATGTTAGGTTGGGTTAGGTTAGGTTATATTACGATATTGATGTATATAAAGCTCCCACGGAGACGTAGAGGCCAACTCGCCAGGAATGATGCCAAATATTACCGCCGAGATTTTAGGTTGGGTTAGGTTAAGTTATATTACGTTATTGATGTATATAAAGGTCCCAGGAAGACGTAGAGGCCAACTCGCCAGGTATGTGGTCAAATATTACCGCGGAGATGTAAGGTTGGGTTAGGTTACGTTATATTACGTTATTGATGTATATGATGGTCAAACGGAGACGTAGAAGCCATCTCGCCAGGAATAATGTCAAATATTACCGTCGAGATGTTATGTTGGGTTAGGTTAGGTTATATTACGTTATTGATGTATATAAAGGTCCCACGCAGACGTAGAGGCCAATAAGCCAGGAATGTGGTCATATATTACCGCCGAGATGTTAGGTTGGGTTAGGTTAGGTTATATTACGTTATTGATGTATATAAAGGTCCTACGGAGACGTAGAGGCCAACTCGCCAGGTATGTTGTCAAATATTACCGCCGAGATGTTCGGTTGGGTTAGGTTAGGTTATATTATGTTATTGATGTATATAAATATCCCACGGAGACGTAGAGGCCACCTCGCCTCGAATGTGGTCAAATATTACCGCCGAGATGTTAGGTTGGGTTAGGTTAGGTTATATTACGTTATTGATGTATATAAAGGTCCTACGGAGACGTAGAGGCCAACTCGCCAGGTATGTTGTCAAATATTACCGCCGAGATGTTCGGTTGGATTAGGTTAGGTTATATTACGTTATTGATGTATATAAAGGTCCCACGGAGACGTAGAGGCCAACTCGCCAGGAATGTTGTCACATATTACCGCCGAGATGTTCGTTTGGGTTAGGTTAGGTTATATTACGATATTGATGTATATAAAGGTCCCACGAAGACGGAGAAGCCAACTCGCCAGGAATGTTGTCAAATATTACCGCCGAGATGTTAGGTTGGGTTAGGTTAGGTTATATTACGTTATTGAAGTATATAAAGGTCCCACGCAGACGTAGAAGCCAACAAGACAGGAATGTGGTCAAATATTACCGCCGAGATGTTAGATTGGGTTAGGCTAGCTTATATTATGTTATTGATATACACGAAGGTTACACGGAGACGTAGCAGCCAACTCGCCAGGAATGTTGTCAAATGTTACCGCCGAGATTTTAGGTTGGGTTAGGTTAGGTTATATTACGTTATTGATGTATATAAAGGTCCCGCGGAGACGTAGAGGCCAACTCGCCAGGAATGTTGTCAAATATTACCGCCGTGATGTTAGGTTGGATTAGGTTAGGTTATATTACGTTATTGAAGTATATAAAGGTCCCACGCAGACGTAGAAGCCAACAAGACAGGAATGTGGTCAAATATTACCGGCGAGATGTTAGATTGGGTTAGGCTAGCTTATATTATGTTATTGATATATACGAAGGTTACACGGAGACGTAGAGGCCAACTCGCCAGGAATGATGTCAAATATTACGGCCGAGATGTTAGGTTGCGATAGGTTAGGTTATATTGCGTTATAGATGTATATAAAGGTCCCACGGAAACGTAGAGGCCATCAAGACAGGAATATGGTCAAATATTACCGCCGAGATGTTAGGTTGGGTTAGGTTAGGTTATATTACGATATTGATGTATATAAAGCTCCCACGGAGACGTAGAGGCCAACTCGCCAGGAATGATGCCAAATATTACCGCCGAGATTTTAGGTTGGGTTAGGTTAGGTTATATTACGTTATTGATGTATATAAAGGTCCCACGGAGACATAGAAGCCAACAAGCCTGGAATCTGATCAAATATTACCGCCGAGTTAAAAGGTTGGGTTAGGTTAGGTTATATTACGTTACTGATGTATATAAAGATCACACGGAGACGTAGAGGCCAATTCGCCAGGTATGTTGTCAAATATTACCGCCGAGATGATAGGTTGGGTTAGGTTACGTTATATTACGTTATTGATGTATATGAAGGTCCCACGGAGACGCAGAGTCCAACTCGCCAGGTATGTTGTCACATATTACCGTCGATATGGTAGGTTGGGTTAGGTCAGGTTATATTACGTTATTGAAGTATATAAAGGTCCCACGCAGACGTAGAGGCCAACAAGCCAGGAATGTGGTCAAATATTACCGCCGAGATGTTAGGTTGGGTTAGGTTAAGTTATATTACGTTATTGATGTATATAAAGGTCCCAGGAAGACGTAGAGGCCAACTCGCCAGGTATGTGGTCAAATATTACCGCGGAGATGTAAGGTTGGGTTACGTTACGTTATATTACGTTATTGATGTATATGATGGTCAAACGGAGACGTAGAAGCCATCTCGCCAGGAATAATGTCAAATATTACCGCCGAGATGTTATGTTGGGTTAGGTTAGGTTATATTACGTTATTGATGTATATAAAGGTCCCACGCAGACGTAGAGGCCAATAAGCCAGGAATGTGGTCATGTATTACCGCCGAGATGTTAGGTTGGGTTAGGTTAGGTTATATTACGTTATTGATGTATATAAAGGTCCTACGGAGACGTAGAGGCCAACTCGCCAGGTATGTTGTCAAATATTACCGCCGAGATGTTCGGTTGGGTTAGGTTAGGTTATATTATGTTATTGATGTATATAAATATCCCACGGAGACGTAGAGGCCACCTCGCCTCGAATGTGGTCAAATATTACCGCCGAGATGTTAGGTTGGGTTAGGTTAGGTTATATTACGTTATTGATGTATATAAAGGTCCTACGGAGACGTAGAGGCCAACTCGCCAGGTATGTTGTCAAATATTACCGCCGAGATGTTCGGTTGGGTTAGGTTAGGTTATATTACGTTATTGATGTATATAAAGGTCCCACGGAGACGTAGAGGCCAACTCGCCAGGAATGTTGTCACATATTACCGCCGAGATGTTCGTTTGGGTTAGGTTAGGTTATATTACGATATTGATGTATATAAAGGTCCCACGGAGACGGAGAATCCAACTCGCCAGGAGTGTTGTCAAATATTACCGCCGAGATGTTAGGTTGGGTTAGGTTAGGTTATATTACGTTATTGAAGTATATAAAGGTCCCACGCAGACGTAGAAGCCAACAAGACAGGAATGTGGTCAAATATTACCGCCGAGATGTTAGATTGGGTTAGGCTAGCTTATATTATGTTATTGATATACACGAAGGTTACACGGAGACGTAGCAGCCAACTCGCCAGGAATGTTGTCAAATGTTACCGCCGAGATTTTAGGTTGGGTTAGGTTAGGTTATATTACGTTATTGATGTATATAAAGGTCCCGCGGAGACGTAGAGGCCAACTCGCCAGGAATGTTGTCAAATATTACCGCCGAGATGTTAGGTTGGGTTAGGTTAGGTTATATTACGTTATTGAAGTATATAAAGGTCCCACGCAGACGTAGAAGCCAACAAGACAGGAATGTGGTCAAATATTACCGGCGAGATGTTAGATTGGGTTAGGCTAGCTTATATTATGTTATTGATATATACGAAGGTTACACGGAGACGTAGAGGCCAACTCGCCAGGAATGATGTCAAATATTACGGCCGAGATGTTAGGTTGCGATAGGTTAGGTTATATTGCGTTATAGATGTATATAAAGGTCCCACGGAAACGTAGAGGCCATCAAGACAGGAATATGGTCAAATATTACCGCCGAGATGTTAGGTTGGGTTAGGTTAGGTTATATTACGATATTGATGTATATAAAGCTCCCACGGAGACGTAGAGGCCAACTCGCCAGGAATGATGCCAAATATTACCGCCGAGATTTTAGGTTGGGTTAGGTTAGGTTATATTACGTTATTGATGTATATAAAGGTCCCACGGAGACGGAGAAGCCAACTCGCCAGGAATGTGGTCGAATATTATCGCCGAGATGTTAGGTTGGGTTAGGTTAGGTTATATTACGTTATTGATGTATATAAAGATCCCACGGAGACGTAGAGGCCAACTCGCCAGGAATGTTGTCAAATATTACCGCCGCGATGATAGGTTGGGTTAGGTTACGTTATATTACGTTATTGATGTATATAAAGGTCCCACGGAGACGGAGAAGCCAACTCGCCAGGAATGTTGTCAAATATTACCGCCGATATGTTAGGTTGGGTTAGGTTAGGTTATATTACGTTCTTGATGTATATAAAGAACACACGGAGACGTAGAGGCCAATTCGCCAGGTATGTTGTCAAATATTACCGCCGAGATGATAGGTTGGGTTAGGTTAGGTTATATTTCGTTACTGATGTATATGAAGGTCCCACGGAGACGTAGAGGCCAACTCGCAAGGTATGTTGTCAAATATTACCGCGGAGATGTTAGGTTGGGTTAGGTTAAGTTATATTACGTTATTGATGTATATAAAGGTCCCACGGAGACGGAGAAGCCAACTCGCCAGGAATGTTGTCAAATATTACCGCCGAGATGTTAGGTTGGGTTAGGTTAAGTTATATTACGTTATTGATGTATATAAAGGTCCCAGGAAGACGTAGAGGCCAACTCGCCAGGTATGTGGTCAAATATTACCGCGGAGATGTAAGGTTGGGTTAGGTTACGTTATATTACGTTATTGATGTATATGATGGTCAAACGGAGACGTAGAAGCCATCTCGCCAGGAATAATGTCAAATATTACCGCCGAGATGTTATGTTGGGTTAGGTTAGGTTATATTACGTTATTGATGTATATAAAGGTCCCACGCAGACGTAGAGGCCAATAAGCCAGGAATGTGGTCATATATTACCGCCGAGATGTTAGGTTGGGTTAGGTTAGGTTATATTACGTTATTGATGTATATAAAGGTCCTACGGAGACGTAGAGGCCAACTCGCCAGGTATGTTGTCAAATATTACCGCCGAGATGTTCGGTTGGGTTAGGTTAGGTTATATTATGTTATTGATGTATATAAATATCCCACGGAGACGTAGAGGCCACCTCGCCTCGAATGTGGTCAAATATTACCGCCGAGATGTTAGGTTGGGTTAGGTTAGGTTATATTACGTTATTGATGTATATAAAGGTCCTACGGAGACGTAGAGGCCAACTCGCCAGGTATGTTGTCAAATATTACCGCCGAGATGTTCGGTTGGGTTAGGTTAGGTTATATTACGTTATTGATGTATATAAAGGTCCCACGGAGACGTAGAGGCCAACTCGCCAGGAATGTTGTCACATATTACCGCCGAGATGTTCGTTTGGGTTAGGTTAGGTTATATTACGATATTGATGTATATAAAGGTCCCACGGAGACGGAGAAGCCAACTCGCCAGGAATGTTGTCAAATATTACCGCCGAGATGTTAGGTTGGGTTAGGTTAGGTTATATTACGTTATTGAAGTATATAAAGGTCCCACGCAGACGTAGAAGCCAACAAGACAGGAATGTGGTCAAATATTACCGCCGAGATGTTAGATTGGGTTAGGCTAGCTTATATTATGTTATTGATATACACGAAGGTTACACGGAGACGTAGCAGCCAACTCGCCAGGAATGTTGTCAAATGTTACCGCCGAGATTTTAGGTTGGGTTAGGTTAGGTTATATTACGTTATTGATGTATATAAAGGTCCCGCGGAGACGTAGAGGCCAACTCGCCAGGAATGTTGTCAAATATTACCGCCGAGATGTTAGGTTGGGTTAGGTTAGGTTATATTACGTTATTGAAGTATATAAAGGTCCCACGCAGACGTAGAAGCCAACAAGACAGGAATGTGGTCAAATATTACCGTCGAGATGTTAGATTGGGTTAGGCTAGCTTATATTATGTTATTGATATATACGAAGGTTACACGGAGACGTAGAGGCCAACTCGCCAGGAATGATGTCAAATATTACGGCCGAGATGTTAGGTTGCGATAGGTTAGGTTATATTGCGTTATAGATGTATATAAAGGTCCCACGGAAACGTAGAGGCCATCAAGACAGGAATATGGTCAAATATTACCGCCGAGATGTTAGGTTGGGTTAGGTTAGGTTATATTACGATATTGATGTATATAAAGCTCCCACGGAGACGTAGAGGCCAACTCGCCAGGAATGATGCCAAATATTACCGCCGAGATTTTAGGTTGGGTTAGGTTAGGTTATATTACGTTATTGATGTATATAAAGGTCCCACGGAGACGGAGAAGCCAACTCGCCAGGAATGTGGTCGAATATTATCGCCGAGATGTTAGGTTGGGTTAGGTTAGGTTATATTACGTTATTGATGTATATAAAGATCCCACGGAGACGTAGAGGCCAACTCGCCAGGAATGTTGTCAAATATTACCGCCGCGATGATAGGTTGGGTTAGGTTACGTTATATTACGTTATTGATGTATATAAAGGTCCCACGGAGACGGAGAAGCCAACTCGCCAGGAATGTTGTCAAATATTACCGCCGATATGTTAGGTTGGGTTAGGTTAGGTTATATTACGTTCTTGATGTATATAAAGAACACACGGAGACGTAGAGGCCAATTCGCCAGGTATGTTGTCAAATATTACCGCCGAGATGATAGGTTGGGTTAGGTTAGGTTATATTTCGTTACTGATGTATATGAAGGTCCCACGGAGACGTAGAGGCCAACTCGCAAGGTATGTTGTCAAATATTACCGCGGAGATGTTAGGTTGGGTTAGGTTAAGTTATATTACGTTATTGATGTATATAAAGGTCCCACGGAGACGGAGAAGCCAACTCGCCAGGAATGTTGTCAAATATTACCGCCGAGATGTTAGGTTGGGTTAGGTTAGGTTATATTACGTTCTTGAAGTATATAAAGGTCCCACGCAGACGTAGAGGCCAACTCGCCAGGAATGTTGTCAAATACTACCGCCGAGATGATAGGTTGGGTTACGTTAGGTTATATTACGTTATTGATGTATATAAAGGTCCCACGGAGACGTAGAGACCAACAAGCCAGGAATGTGGTCAAATATTATCGCCGAGATGTTAGGTTGGTTTAGGTTAGGTTATATTACGTTATTGATGTATATAAAGGTCCCACGGAGACGTAGAGGCCAACTCGCCAGGAATTATGTCAAATATTACCGCCGAGATTTTATGTTGGGTTAGGTTAGGTTATATTACGTTATTGATGTATATAAAGGTCCCACGGAGACGTAGAGGCCATCTCGCCAGGAATGTTGTCAAATACTACCGCCGAGATGATAGGTTGGGTTACGTTAGGTTATATTACGTTATTGATGTATATAAAGGTCCCACGGAGACGTAGAGACCAACAAGCCAGGAATGTGGTCAAATATTATCGCCGAGATGTTAGGTTGGTTTAGGTTAGGTTATATTACGTTATAGATGTATATAAAGGTCCCACGGAGACATAGAAGCCAACAAGCCTGGAATCTGATCAAATATTACCGCCGAGTTAAAAGGTTGGGTTAGGTTAGGTTATATTACGTTACTGATGTATATAAAGATCACACGGAGACGTAGAGGCCAATTCGCCAGGTATGTTGTCAAATATTACCGCCGAGATGATAGGTTGCGTTAGGTTACGTTATATTACGTTATTGATGTATATGAAGGTCCCACGGAGACGCAGAGTCCAACTCGCCAGGTATGTTGTCACATATTACCGTCGATATGGTAGGTTGGGTTAGGTCAGGTTATATTACGTTATTGAAGTATATAAAGGTCCCACGCAGACGTAGAGGCCAACAAGCCAGGAATGTGGTCAAATATTACCGCCGAGATGTTAGGTTGGGTTAGGTTAAGTTATATTACGTTATTGATGTATATAAAGGTCCCAGGAAGACGTAGAGGCCAACTCGCCAGGTATGTGGTCAAATATTACCGCGGAGATGTAAGGTTGGGTTAGGTTACGTTATATTACGTTATTGATGTATATGATGGTCAAACGGAGACGTAGAAGCCATCTCGCCAGGAATAATGTCAAATATTACCGTCGAGATGTTATGTTGGGTTAGGTTAGGTTATATTACGTTATTGATGTATATAAAGGTCCCACGCAGACGTAGAGGCCAATAAGCCAGGAATGTGGTCATATATTACCGCCGAGATGTTAGGTTGGGTTAGGTTAGGTTATATTACGTTATTGATGTATATAAAGGTCCTACGGAGACGTAGAGGCCAACTCGCCAGGTATGTTGTCAAATATTACCGCCGAGATGTTCGGTTGGGTTAGGTTAGGTTATATTATGTTATTGATGTATATAAATATCCCACGGAGACGTAGAGGCCACCTCGCCTCGAATGTGGTCAAATATTACCGCCGAGATGTTAGGTTGGGTTAGGTTAGGTTATATTACGTTATTGATGTATATAAAGGTCCTACGGAGACGTAGAGGCCAACTCGCCAGGTATGTTGTCAAATATTACCGCCGAGATGTTCGGTTGGATTAGGTTAGGTTATATTACGTTATTGATGTATATAAAGGTCCCACGGAGACGTAGAGGCCAACTCGCCAGGAATGTTGTCACATATTACCGCCGAGATGTTCGTTTGGGTTAGGTTAGGTTATATTACGATATTGATGTATATAAAGGTCCCACGAAGACGGAGAAGCCAACTCGCCAGGAATGTTGTCAAATATTACCGCCGAGATGTTAGGTTGGGTTAGGTTAGGTTATATTACGTTATTGAAGTATATAAAGGTCCCACGCAGACGTAGAAGCCAACAAGACAGGAATGTGGTCAAATATTACCGCCGAGATGTTAGATTGGGTTAGGCTAGCTTATATTATGTTATTGATATACACGAAGGTTACACGGAGACGTAGCAGCCAACTCGCCAGGAATGTTGTCAAATGTTACCGCCGAGATTTTAGGTTGGGTTAGGTTAGGTTATATTACGTTATTGATGTATATAAAGGTCCCGCGGAGACGTAGAGGCCAACTCGCCAGGAATGTTGTCAAATATTACCGCCGAGATGTTAGGTTGGGTTAGGTTAGGTTATATTACGTTATTGAAGTATATAAAGGTCCCACGCAGACGTAGAAGCCAACAAGACAGGAATGTGGTCAAATATTACCGGCGAGATGTTAGATTGGGTTAGGCTAGCTTATATTATGTTATTGATATATACGAAGGTTACACGGAGACGTAGAGGCCAACTCGCCAGGAATGATGTCAAATATTACGGCCGAGATGTTAGGTTGCGATAGGTTAGGTTATATTGCGTTATAGATGTATATAAAGGTCCCACGGAAACGTAGAGGCCATCAAGACAGGAATATGGTCAAATATTACCGCCGAGATGTTAGGTTGGGTTAGGTTAGGTTATATTACGATATTGATGTATATAAAGCTCCCACGGAGACGTAGAGGCCAACTCGCCAGGAATGATGCCAAATATTACCGCCGAGATTTTAGGTTGGGTTAGGTTAGGTTATATTACGTTATTGATGTATATAAAGGTCCCACAGAGACGTAGAGGCCAACAAGACAGGAATGTGGTCAAATATTACCGCCGAGATGTTAGGTTGGGTTAGGTAAGGTTATATTACGTTATTTATGTATTTAAAGGTCCCACGGGGACGTAGAGGCCAACTCGACAGTAATGTTGTCAAATATTACCGCCGAGATGATAGGTTGGGTTAGGTTACGTTATATTACGTTATTGATGTATATGAAGGTCCCACGGAGACGTAGAGTCCAACTCGCCAGGTATGTTGTCAAATATTACCGCCGAGATGTTAGGTTGGGTTAGGTTAGGTTATATTCCGTTATTGATGTATATAAAGGTTACACGGAGACGTAGAGGCCAACTCGCCAGGAATGATGTCAAATATTTCCGCCGAGATGTTAGGTTGCGTTAGGTTAGGTTATATTGCGTTATTGATGTATATAAAGGTCCCACGGAGACGTAGAGGCCAACAAGCCAGGAATGTGGTCAAATATTACCGCCGAGACGTTAGGTTGGGTTAGGTTAGGTTATATTACGTTATTGATGTATATAAAGGTCACACGGAGAAGCAGAGGCCAACAAGACAGGAATGTGGTCAAATATTACCGCCGAGATATTAGGTTGGGTTAGGTTAGGTTATATTACGATATTGATGTATATAAAGCTCCCACGGAGACGTAGAGGCCAACACGCCAGGAATGATGTCAAATATTACCGCCGAGATTTTAGGTTGGGTTAGGTTAGGTTATATTACGTTATTGATGTATATAAAGGTCCCACGGAGACGTAGAGGCCAACAAGACAGGAATGTGGTCAAATATTACTGCCGAGATGTTAGGTTGGGTTAGGTTAGGTTATATTACGTTATTGATGTATATAAAGGTCCCACGGAGACGTAGAGGCCAACAAGCCAGGAATGTGGTCGAATATTACCGCCGAGATGTTAGGTTGGGTTAGGTTAGATTATATTACGTTATTGATGTATATAAATGTCCCACGGAGACGTAGAGGCCAACAAGCCAGGAATGTGGTCAAATATTATCGCCGAGATGTTAGGTTGGTTTAGGTTAGGTTATATTACGTTATAGATGTATATAAAGGTCCCACGGAGACGTAGTGGCCAACTCGCCAGGAATGTTGTCAAATACTACCGCCGAGATGATAGGTTGGGTTACGTTAGGTTATATTACGTTATTGATGTATATGAAGGTCAAACGGAGACCTAGAGGCCAACTCGATAGGAATGTTGTCAAATATTACCGGCGAGATGTTAGGTTGGGTTAGGTAAGGTTATATTACGTTATTGGTGTATATAAAAGTCCCACGGGGACGTAGAGGCCAACTCGCCAGGAATGTTGTCACATATTACCGCCGAGATGTTCGTTTGGGTTAGGTTAGGTTATATTACGATATTGATGTATATAAAGGTCCCACGAAGACGGAGAAGCCAACTCGCCAGGAATGTTGTCAAATATTACCGCCGAGATGTTAGGTTGGGTTAGGTTAGGTTATATTACGTTATTGAAGTATATAAAGGTCCCACGCAGACGTAGAAGCCAACAAGACAGGAATGTGGTCAAATATTACCGCCGAGATGTTAGATTGGGTTAGGCTAGCTTATATTATGTTATTGATATACACGAAGGTTACACGGAGACGTAGCAGCCAACTCGCCAGGAATGTTGTCAAATGTTACCGCCGAGATTTTAGATTGGGTTAGGTTAGGTTATATTACGTTATTGATGTATATAAAGGTCCCGCGGAGACGTAGAGGCCAACTCGCCAGGAATGTTGTCAAATATTACCGCCGAGATGTTAGGTTGGGTTAGGTTAGGTTATATTACGTTATTGAAGTATATAAAGGTCCCACGCAGACGTAGAAGCCAACAAGACAGGAATGTGGTCAAATATTACCGGCGAGATGTTAGATTGGGTTAGGCTAGCTTATATTATGTTATTGATATATACGAAGGTTACACGGAGACGTAGAGGCCAACTCGCCAGGAATGATGCCAAATATTACGGCCGAGATGTTAGGTTGCGATAGGTTAGGTTATATTGCGTTATAGATGTATATAAAGGTCCCACGGAAACGTAGAGGCCATCAAGACAGGAATATGGTCAAATATTACCGCCGAGATGTTAGGTTGGGTTAGGTTAGGTTATATTACGATATTGATGTATATAAAGCTCCCACGGAGACGTAGAGGCCAACTCGCCAGGAATGATGCCAAATATTACCGCCGAGATTTTAGGTTGGGTTAGGTTAGGTTATATTACGTTATTGATGTATATAAAGGTCCCACAGAGACGTAGAGGCCAACAAGACAGGAATGTGGTCAAATATTACCGCCGAGATGTTAGGTTGGGTTAGGTAAGGTTATATTACGTTATTTATGTATTTAAAGGTCCCACGGGGACGTAGAGGCCAACTCGACAGTAATGTTGTCAAATATTACCGCCGAGATGATAGGTTGGGTTAGGTTACGTTATATTACGTTATTGATGTATATGAAGGTCCCACGGAGACGTAGAGTCCAACTCGCCAGGTATGTTGTCAAATATTACCGCCGAGATGTTAGGTTGGGTTAGGTTAGGTTATATTCCGTTATTGATGTATATAAAGGTTACACGGAGACGTAGAGGCCAACTCGCCAGGAATGATGTCAAATATTTCCGCCGAGATGTTAGGTTGCGTTAGGTTAGGTTATATTGCGTTATTGATGTATATAAAGGTCCCACGGAGACGTAGAGGCCAACAAGCCAGGAATGTGGTCAAATATTACCGCCGAGACGTTAGGTTGGGTTAGGTTAGGTTATATTACGTTATTGATGTATATAAAGGTCACACGGAGAAGCAGAGGCCAACAAGACAGGAATGTGGTCAAATATTACCGCCGAGATGTTAGGTTGGGTTAGGTTAGGTTATATTACGATATTGATGTATATAAAGCTCCCACGGAGACGTAGAGGCCAACACGCCAGGAATGATGTCAAATATTACCGCCGAGATTTTAGGTTGGGTTAGGTTAGGTTATATTACGTTATTGATGTATATAAAGGTCCCACGGAGACGTAGAGGCCAACAAGACAGGAATGTGGTCAAATATTACTGCCGAGATGTTAGGTTGGGTTAGGTTAGGTTATATTACGTTATTGATGTATATAAAGGTCCCACGGAGACGTAGAGGCCAACAAGCCAGGAATGTGGTCGAATATTACCGCCGAGATGTTAGGTTGGGTTAGGTTAGATTATATTACGTTATTGATGTATATAAATGTCCCACGGAGACGTAGAGGCCAACAAGCCAGGAATGTGGTCAAATATTATCGCCGAGATGTTGGGTTGGTTTAGGTTAGGTTATATTACGTTATAGATGTATATAAAGGTCCCACGGAGACGTAGAGGCCAACTCGCCAGGAATGTTGTCAAATACTACCGCCGAGATGATAGGTTGGGTTACGTTAGGTTATATTACGTTATTGATGTATATGAAGGTCAAACGGAGACCTAGAGGCCAACTCGATAGGAATGTTGTCAAATATTACCGGCGAGATGTTAGGTTGGGTTAGGTAAGGTTATATTACGTTATTGGTGTATATAAAAGTCCCACGGGTACGTAGAGGCCAACTCGACAGTAATGTTGTCAAATATTACCGCCGAGATGATAGGTTGGGTTAGGTTACGTTATATTACGTTATTGATGTATATAAAGGTCCCACGGGGACGTAGAGGCCAACTCGTCAGTAATGTTGTCAAATATTACTGCCGAGATGATAGGTTGGGTTAGGTTACGTTATATTGCGTTATTGATGTATATAAAGGTCCCACGGAGACGTAGAGTCCAACAAGCCAGGAATGTGGTCAAATATTACCGCCGAGACGTTAGGTTGGGTTAGGTTAGGTTATATTACGTTATTGATGTATATAAAGGTCCCACGGAGACGGAGAAACCAACTCGCCAGGTATGTTGTCAAATATTACCGCCGAGATGTTAGGTTGGGTTAGGTTAGGTTATATTACGATATTGATGTATATAAAGCTCCCACGGAGACGTAGAGGCCAACTCGCCAGGAATGATGTCAAATATTACCGCCGAGATTTTAGGTTGGGTTAGGTTAGGTTATATTACGTTATTGATGTATATAAAGGTCCCATGGAGACGTAGAGGCCAACTCGCCAGGAATGTTGTCAAATACTACCGCCGAGATGATAGGTTGGGTTACGTTAGGTTATATTACGTTATTGATGTATATGAAGGTCAAACGGAGACCTAGAGGCCAACTCGATAGGAATGTTGTCAAATATTACCGGCGAGATGTTAGGTTGGGTTAGGTAAGGTTATATTACGTTATTGGTGTATATAAAGGTCCCACGGGGACGTAGATGCCAACTCGACAGTAATGTTGTCAAATATTACCGCCGAGATGATAGGTTGGGTTAGGTTACGTTATATTACGTTATTGATGTATATAAAGGTCCCACGTTGACGTAGATGTAAACTCGCCAGGAATGTTTTCAAATATTACCGCCGAGATGTTAGGTTGGGTTAGGTTAGGTTATATTACGTTGTTGATGTGTATAAAGCTCCCACGCAGACGTAGAGGCCAACAAGCCAGGAATGTGGTCAAATATTACCGCCGAGATGTTAGATTGGGTTAGGCTAGCTTATATTATGTTACTGATGTATACGAAGGTTACACGGAGACGTAGAGGCCAACTCGCCAGGAATGATGTCAAATATTACCGCCGAGATGTTAGGTTGCGTTAGGTTAGGTTATATTGCGTTATTGATGTATATAAAGGTCCCACGGAGACGTAGAGGCCAACAAGTCAGGATTGTGGTCAAATATTACCGCCGAGATGTTAGATTGGGTTAGGCCAGCTTATATTATGTTATTGATGTATATAGGTCCCACGGAGACGTAGAGGCCAACTCGCCAGGAATGTTGTCAAATACTACCGTCGAGATGATAGGTTGGGTTACTTTAGGTTATATTACGTTATTGATGTATATGAAGGTCAAACGGAGACCTAGAGGCCAACTCGATAGGAATGTTGTCAAATATTACCGGCGAGATGTTAGGTTGGGTTAGGTAAGGTTATATTACGTTATTGATGTATATGAAGGTCCCACGGGGACGTAGAGGCCAACTCCGCAGTAATGTTGTCAAATATTACCGCCGAGATGATAGGTTGGGTTAGGTTACGTTATATTAAGTTATTGATGTATATGAAGGTCCCACGGAGACGTAGAGTCCAACTCACCAGGTATGTTGTCAAATATTACAGCCGAGATGTTAGGTTGGGTTAGGTTAGGTTATATTACGTTATTGATGTATATAAAGGTCCCACGGAGACGGAGAAGCCAACTCGCCAGGAATGTTGTCAAATATTACCGCCGAGATGTTAGGTTGGGTTAGGTTAGGTTATATTACGTTATTGATGTATATAAAGATCGCACAGAGACGTAGAGGCCAACTCGCCAGGTATGTTGTCACATATTACCGCCGAGATGTTCAGTTGGGTTAGGTAAGGTTATATTACGTTACTGATGTATATAAAGGTCCCACGGAGACGTAGAGGCCAACAAGCCAGGAATGTGTTCAAATATTACCGCCGAGTTGTTAGATTGGGTTAGGCCAGCTTATATTATGTTATTGATGTATATAAAGGTCCCACGGAGACGTAGAGGCCAACTCGCCAGGTATGTTGTCACATATTACCGCCGAGATGTTAGATTGGGTTAGGCTAGCTTATATTATGTTACTGATGTATACGAAGGTTACACGGAGACGTAGAGGCCAACTCGCCAGGAATGATGTCAAATATTACCGCCGAGATGTTAGGTTGCGTTAGGTTAGGTTATATTGCGTTATTGATGTATATGAAGGTCCCACGGAGACGTAGAGGCCAACAAGTCAGGAATGTGGTCAAATATTACCGCCGAGATGTTAGATTGGGTTAGGCCAGCTTATATTATGTTATTGATTTATACAGGTCCCACGGAGACGTAGAGGCCAACCCGCTAGGAATGTTGTCAAATACTACCGTCGAGATGATAGGTTGGGTTACGTTAGGTTATATTACGTTATTGATGTATATGAAGGTCAAACGGAGACCTAGAGGCCAACTCGATAGGAATGTTGTCAAATATTACCGGCGAGATGTTAGGTTGGGTTAGGTAAGGTTATATTACGTTATTGATGTATATAAAGGTCCCACGGGGACGTACAGGCCAACTCGCCAGTAATGTTGTCAAATATTACCGCCGAGATGATAGGTTGGGTTAGGTTACGTTATATTAAGTTATTGATGTATATGAAGGTCCCACTGAGACGTAGAGTCCAACTCGCCAGGAATGTTGTCAAATACTACCGCCGAGATGCTAGGTTGGGTTACGTTAGGTTATATTACGTTATTGATGTATATGAAGGTCAAACGGAGACCTAGAGGCCAACTCGATAGGAATGTTGTCAAATATTACCGGCGAGATGTTAGGTTGGGTTAGGTAAGGTTATATTACGTTATTGGTGTATATAAAGGTCCCACGGGGACGTAGATGCCAACTCGACAGTAATGTTGTCAAATATTACCGCCGAGATGATAGGTTGGGTTAGGTTACGTTATATTACGTTATTGATGTATATAAAGGTCCCACGTTGACGTAGATGTAAACTGGCCAGGAATGTTTTCAAATATTACCGCCGAGATGTTAGGTTGGGTTAGGTTAGGTTATATTACGTTGTTGATGTGTATAAAGCTCCCACGCAGACGTAGAGGCCAACAAGCCAGGAATGTGGTCAAATATTACCGCCGAGATGTTAGATTGGGTTAGGCTAGCTTATATTATGTTACTGATGTATACGAAGGTTACACGGAGACGTAGAGGCCAACTCGCCAGGAATGATGTCAAATATTACCGCCGAGATGTTAGGTTGCGTTAGGTTAGGTTATATTGCGTTATTGATGTATATAAAGGTCCCACGGAGACGTAGAGGCCAACAAGTCAGGATTGTGGTCAAATATTACCGCCGAGATGTTAGATTGGGTTAGGCCAGCTTATATTATGTTATTGATTTATACAGGTCCCACGGAGACGTAGAGGCCAACCCGCTAGGAATGTTGTCAAATACTACCGTCGAGATGATAGGTTGGGTTACGTTAGGTTATATTACGTTATTGATGTATATGAAGGTCAAACGGAGACCTAGAGGCCAACTCGATAGGAATGTTGTCAAATATTACCGGCGAGATGTTAGGTTGGGTTAGGTAAGGTTATATTACGTTATTGATGTATATAAAGGTCCCACGGGGACGTACAGGCCAACTCGCCAGTAATGTTGTCAAATATTACCGCCGAGATGATAGGTTGGGTTAGGTTACGTTATATTAAGTTATTGATGTATATGAAGGTCCCACGGAGACGTAGAGTCCAACTCGCCAGGTATGTTGTCAAATATTACAGCCGAAATGTTAGGTTGGGTTAGGTTAGGTTATATTACGTTATTGATGTATATAAAGGTCCCACGGAGACGGAGAAGCCAACTCGCCAGGAATGTTGTCAAATATTACCGCCGAGATCTTAGGTTGGGTTAGGTTAGGTTATATTACGTTGTTGATGTGTATAAAGCTCCCACGCAGACGTAGAGGCCAACAAGCCAGGAATGTGGTCAAATATTACCGCCGAGATGTTAGATTGGGTTAGGCTAGCTTATATTATGTTACTGATGTATACGAAGGTTACACGGAGACGTAGAGGCCAACTCGCCAGGAATGATGTCAAATATTACCGCCGAGATGTTAGGTTGCGTTAGGTTAGGTTATATTGCGTTATTGATGTATATAAAGGTCCCACGGAGACGTAGAGGCCAACAAGTCAGGAATGTGGTCAAATATTACCGCCGAGATGTTAGATTGGGTTAGGCCAGCTTATATTATGTTATTGATTTATATAGGTCCCACGGAGACGTAGAGGCCAACCCGCTAGGAATGTTGTCAAATACTACCGTCGAGATGATAGGTTGGGTTACGTTAGGTTATATTACGTTATTGATGTATATGAAGGTCAAACGGAGACCTAGAGGCCAACTCGATAGGAATGTTGTCAAATATTACCGGCGAGATGTTAGGTTGGGTTAGGTAAGGTTATATTACGTTATTGATGTATATAAAGGTCCCACGGGGACGTACAGGCCAACTCGCCAGTAATGTTGTCAAATATTACCGCTCAGATGATAGGTTGGGTTAGGTTACGTTACATTAAGTTATTGATGTATATGAAGGTCCCACGGAGACGTAGAGTCCAACTCGCCAGGTATGTTGTCAAATATTACAGCCGAGATGTTAGGTTGGGTTAGGTTAGGTTATATTACGTTATTGATATATATAAAGGTCCCACGGAGACGGAGAAGCCAACTCGCCAGGAATGTTGTCAAATATTACCTCCGAGATCTTAGGTTGGGTTAGGTTAGGTTATATTACGTTGTTGATGTGTATAAAGCTCCCACGCAGACGTAGAGGCCAACAAGCCAGAAATGTGGTCAAATATTACCGCCGAGATGTTAGATTGGGTTAGGCCAGCTTATATTATGTTATTGATGTATATAGATCCCACGGAGACGTAGAGGCCAACTCGCCAGGAATGTTGTCAAATACTACCGTCGAGATGATAGGTTGGGTTACGTTAGGTTATATTACGTTATTGATGTATATGAATGTCAAACGGAGACCTAGAGGCCAACTCGATAGGAATGTTGTCAAATATTACCGGCGAGATGTTAGGTTGGGTTAGGTAAGGTTATATTACGTTATTGATGTATATAAAGGTCCCACGGGGACGTAGAGGCCAACTCGCCAGTAATGTTGTCAAATGTTACCGCCGAGATGATAGGTTGGGTTATGTTACGTTATATTAAGTTATTGATGTATATGAAGGTCCCACGGAGACTTAGAGTCCAACTCGCCAGGTATGTTGTCACATATTACCGCCGAGATGTTCGGTTGGGTTAGGTTAGGTTATATTACGTTATTGATGTATATAAAGGTCCCACGCAGACGTAGAGGTCAACAAGCCAGGAATGTGGTCAAATATTACCGCCGAGATGTTAGATTGGGTTAGGCTAGCTTATATTATGTTATTGATGTATACGAAGGTTACACGGAGACGTAGAGGCCAACTCGCCAGGTATGTTGTCAAATATTACCGCCGAGATGTTAGGTTGGGTTAGGTTAGGTTATATTACGTTATTGATGTATATAAAGGTCACACGGAGACGTAGAGGCCAACAAGACAGGAATGTGGTCAAATATTACCGCCGAGATGTTAGGTTGGGTTAGGTTAGGTTATATTACGATATTGATGTATATAAAGCTCCCACGGAGACGTAGAGGCCAACTCGCCAGGAATGATGTCAAATATTACCGCCGAGATTTTAGGTTGGCTTAGGTTAGGTTATATTACGTTATTGATGTATATAAAGGCCCCACGGAGACGTACAGGCCAACAAGACAGGAATGTGGTCGAATATTACCGCCGAGATGTTAGGTTCGGTTAGGTTAGGTTATATTACGTTATTGATGTATATAAAGGTCCCACGGAGACGTAGAGGCCAACAAGCCAGAAATGTGGTCAAATACTACCGTCGAGATGATAGGTTGGGTTACGTTAGGTTATATTACGTTATTGATGTATATGAATGTCAAACGGAGACCTAGAGGCCAACTCGATAGGAATGTTGTCAAATATCACCGGCGAGATGTTAGGTTGGGTTAGGTAAGGTTATATTACGTTATTGATGTATATAAAGGTCCCACGGGGACGTAGAGGCCAACTCGCCAGTAATGTTGTCAAATATTACCGCCGAGATGATAGGTTGGGTTATGTTACGTTATATTAAGTTATTGATGTATATGAAGGTCCCACGGAGACGTAGAGTCCAACTCGCCAGGTATGTTGTCGCATATTACCGCCGAGATGTTCGGTTGGGTTAGGTTAGGTTATATTACGTTATTGATGTATATAAACGTCCCACGGAGACGGAGAAGCCAACTCGCCAGGAATGTTGTCAAATATTACCGCCGAGATGTTAGGTTGGGTTAGGTTAGGTTATATTACGTTGTTGAAGTGTATAAAGGTCCCACGCAGACGTAGAGGCCAACAAGCCAGGAATGTGGTCAAATATTACCGTCGAGATGTTAGTTTGGGTTAGGCTAGCTTATATTATGTTATTGATGTATACGAAGGTTACACGGAGACGTAGAGGCCAACTCGCCAGGAATGATGTCAAATACTACCGCCGAGATTTTAGGTTGGGTTAGGTTAGGTTATATTACGTTATTGATGTATATGAAGGTCCCACGGAGACGTAGAGGCCAACTCGCTAGGAATGTTGTCAAATACTACCGTCGAGATGATAGGTTGGGTTACGTTAAGTTATATTACGTTATTGATGTATATGAAGGTCAAACGGAGACCTAGAGGCCAACTCGATAGGAATGTTGTCAAATATTACCGGCGAGATGTTAGGTTGGGTTAGGTAAGGTTATATTACGTTATTGATGTATATAAAGGTCCCACGGGGACGTACAGGCCAACTCGCCAGTAATGTTGTCAAATATTACCGCCGAGATGATAGGTTGGGTTAGGTTACGTTATATTAAGTTATTGATGTATATGAAGGTCCCACGGAGACGTAGAGTCCAACTCGCCAGGTATGTTGTCAAATATTACAGCCGAGATGTTAGGTTGGGTTAGGTTAGGTTATATTACGTTAATGATGTATATAAAGGTCCCACGGAGACGGAGAAGCCAACTCGCCAGGAATGTTGTCAAATATTACCGCCGAGATCTTAGGTTGGGTTAGGTTAGGTTATATTACGTTGTTGATGTGTATAAAGCTCCCACGCAGACGTAGAGGCCAACAAGCCAGGAATGTGGTCAAATATTACCGCCGAGATGTTAGATTGGGTTAGGCTAGCTTATATTATGTTACTGATGTATACGAAGGTTACACGGAGACGTAGAGGCCAACTCGCCAGGAATGATGTCAAATATTACCGCCGAGATGTTAGGTTGCGTTAGGTTAGGTTATATTGCGTTATTGATGTATATAAAGGTCCCACGGAGACGTAGAGGCCAACAAGTCAGGAATGTGGTCAAATATTACCGCCGAGATGTTAGATTGGGTTAGGCCAGCTTATATTATGTTATTGATGTATATAGATCCCACGGAGACGTAGAGGCCAACAAGTCAGGAATGTGGTCAAATATTACCGCCCAGATGTTAGATTGGGTTAGGCCAGCTTATATTATGTTATTGATGTATATAGATCCCACGGAGACGTAGAGGCCAACTCGCCAGGAATGTTGTCAAATACTACCGTCGAGATGATAGGTTGGGTTACGTTAGGTTATATTACGTTATTGATGTATATGAATGTCAAACGGAGACCTAGAGGCCAACTCGATAGGAATGTTGTCAAATATCACCGGCGAGATGTTAGGTTGGGTTAGGTAAGGTTATATTACGTTATTGATGTATATAAAGGTCCCACGGGGACGTACAGGCCAACTCGCCAGTAATGTTGTCAAATATTACCGCCGAGATGATAGGTTGGGTTAGGTTACGTTATATTAAGTTATTGATGTATATGAAGGTCCCACGGAGACGTAGAGTCCAACTCGCCAGGTATGTTGTCAAATATTACAGCCGAGATGTTAGGTTGGGTTAGGTTAGGTTATATTACGTTATTGATGTATATAAAGGTCCCACGGAGACGGAGAAGCCAACTCGCCAGGAATGTTGTCAAATATTACCGCCGAGATCTTAGGTTGGGTTAGGTTAGGTTATATTACGTTGTTGATGTGTATAAAGCTCCCACGCAGACGTAGAGGCCAACAAGCCAGGAATGTGGTCAAATATTACCGCCGAGATGTTAGATTGGGTTAGGCTAGCTTATATTATGTTACTGATGTATACGAAGGTTACACGGAGACGTAGAGGCCAACTCGCCAGGAATGATGTCAAATATTACCGCCGAGATGTTAGGTTGCGTTAGGTTAGGTTATATTGCGTTATTGATGTATATAAAGGTCCCACGGAGACGTAGAGGCCAACAAGTCAGGAATGTGGTCAAATATTACCGCCGAGATGTTAGATTGGGTTAGGCCAGCTTATATTATGTTATTGATGTATATAGATCCCACGGAGACGTAGAGGCCAACAAGTCAGGAATGTGGTCAAATATTACCGCCGAGATGTTAGATTGGGTTAGGCCAGCTTATATTATGTTATTGATGTATATAGATCCCACGGAGACGTAGAGGCCAACTCGCCAGGAATGTTGTCAAATACTACCGTCGAGATGATAGGTTGGGTTACGTTAGGTTATATTACGTTATTGATGTATATGAATGTCAAACGGAGACCTAGAGGCCAACTCGATAGGAATGTTGTCAAATATCACCGGCGAGATGTTAGGTTGGGTTAGGTAAGGTTATATTACGTTATTGATGTATATAAAGGTCCCACGGGGACGTACAGGCCAACTCGCCAGTAATGTTGTCAAATATTACCGCCGAGATGATAGGTTGGGTTAGGTTACGTTATATTAAGTTATTGATGTATATGAAGGTCCCACGGAGACGTAGAGTCCAACTCGCCAGGTATGTTGTCAAATATTACAGCCGAGATGTTAGGTTGGGTTAGGTTAGGTTATATTACGTTATTGATGTATATAAAGGTCCCACGGAGACGGAGAAGCCAACTCGCCAGGAATGTTGTCAAATATTACCGCCGAGATCTTAGGTTGGGTTAGGTTAGGTTATATTACGTTGTTGATGTGTATAAAGCTCCCACGCAGACGTAGAGGCCAACAAGCCAGGAATGTGGTCAAATATTACCGCCGAGATGTTAGATTGGGTTAGGCTAGCTTATATTATGTTACTGATGTATACGAAGGTTACACGGAGACGTAGAGGCCAACTCGCCAGGAATGATGTCAAATATTACCGCCGAGATGTTAGGTTGCGTTAGGTTAGGTTATATTGCGTTATTGATGTATATAAAGGTCCCACGGAGACGTAGAGGCCAACAAGTCAGGAATGTGGTCAAATATTACCGCCGAGATGTTAGATTGGGTTAGGCCAGCTTATATTATGTTATTGATTTATATAGGTCCCACGGAGACGTAGAGGCCAACCCGCTAGGAATGTTGTCAAATACTACCGTCGAGATGATAGGTTGGGTTACGTTAGGTTATATTACGTTATTGATGTATATGAAGGTCAAACGGAGACCTAGAGGCCAACTCGATAGGAATGTTGTCAAATATTACCGGCGAGATGTTAGGTTGGGTTAGGTAAGGTTATATTACGTTATTGATGTATATAAAGGTCCCACGGGTACGTACAGGCCAACTCGCCAGTAATGTTGTCAAATATTACCGCCGAGATGATAGGTTGGGTTAGGTTACGTTACATTAAGTTATTGATGTATATGAAGGTCCCACGGAGACGTAGAGTCCAACTCGCCAGGTATGTTGTCAAATATTACAGCCGAGATGTTAGGTTGGGTTAGGTTAGGTTATATTACGTTATTGATATATATAAAGGTCCCACGGAGACGGAGAAGCCAACTCGCCAGGAATGTTGTCAAATATTACCGCCGAGATCTTAGGTTGGGTTAGGTTAGGTTATATTACGTTGTTGATGTGTATAAAGCTCCCACGCAGACGTAGAGGCCAACAAGCCAGGAATGTGATCAAATATTACCGCCGAGATGTTAGATTGGGTTAGGCCAGCTTATATTATGTTATTGATGTATATAGATCCCACGGAGACGTAGAGGCCAACTCGCCAGGAATGTTGTCAAATACTACCGTCGAGATGATAGGTTGGGTTACGTTAGGTTATATTACGTTATTGATGTATATGAATGTCAAACGGAGACCTAGAGGCCAACTCGATAGGAATGTTGTCAAATATCACCGGCGAGATGTTAGGTTGGGTTAGGTAAGGTTATATTACGTTATTGATGTATATAAAGGTCCCACGGGGACGTACAGGCCAACTCGCCAGTAATGTTGTCAAATATTACCGCCGAGATGATAGGTTGGGTTAGGTTACGTTATATTAAGTTATTGATGTATATGAAGGTCCCACGGAGACGTAGAGTCCAACTCGCCAGGTATGTTGTCAAATATTACAGCCGAGATGTTAGGTTGGGTTACGTTAGGTTATATTACGTTATTGATGTATATGAATGTCAAACGGAGACCTAGAGGCCAACTCGATAGGAATGTTGTCAAATATTACCGGCGAGATGTTAGGTTGGGTTAGGTAAGGTTATATTACGTTATTGATGTATATAAAGGTCCCACGGGGACGTAGAGGCCAACTCGCCAGTAATGTTGTCAAATGTTACCGCCGAGATGATAGGTTGGGTTATGTTACGTTATATTAAGTTATTGATGTATATGAAGGTCCCACGGAGACTTAGAGTCCAACTCGCCAGGTATGTTGTCACATATTACCGCCGAGATGTTCGGTTGGGTTAGGTTAGGTTATATTACGTTATTGATGTATATAAAGGTCCCACGCAGACGTAGAGGTCAACAAGCCAGGAATGTGGTCAAATATTACCGCCGAGATGTTAGATTGGGTTAGGCTAGCTTATATTATGTTATTGATGTATACGAAGGTTACACGGAGACGTAGAGGCCAACTCGCCAGGTATGTTGTCAAATATTACAGCCGAGATGTTAGGTTGGGTTAGGTTAGGTTATATTACGTTATTGATATATATAAAGGTCCCACGGAGACGGAGAAGCCAACTCGCCAGGAATGTTGTCAAATATTACCGCCGAGATCTTAGGTTGGGTTAGGTTAGGTTATATTACGTTGTTGATGTGTATAAAGCTCCCACGCAGACGTAGAGGCCAACAAGCCAGGAATGTGATCAAATATTACCGCCGAGATGTTAGATTGGGTTAGGCCAGCTTATATTATGTTATTGATGTATATAGATCCCACGGAGACGTAGAGGCCAACTCGCCAGGAATGTTGTCAAATACTACCGTCGAGATGATAGGTTGGGTTACGTTAGGTTATATTACGTTATTGATGTATATGAATGTCAAACGGAGACCTAGAGGCCAACTCGATAGGAATGTTGTCAAATATCACCGGCGAGATGTTAGGTTGGGTTAGGTAAGGTTATATTACGTTATTGATGTATATAAAGGTCCCACGGGGACGTACAGGCCAACTCGCCAGTAATGTTGTCAAATATTACCGCCGAGATGATAGGTTGGGTTAGGTTACGTTATATTAAGTTATTGATGTATATGAAGGTCCCACGGAGACGTAGAGTCCAACTCGCCAGGTATGTTGTCAAATATTACAGCCGAGATGTTAGGTTGGGTTACGTTAGGTTATATTACGTTATTGATGTATATGAATGTCAAACGGAGACCTAGAGGCCAACTCGATAGGAATGTTGTCAAATATTACCGGCGAGATGTTAGGTTGGGTTAGGTAAGGTTATATTACGTTATTGATGTATATAAAGGTCCCACGGGGACGTAGAGGCCAACTCGCCAGTAATGTTGTCAAATGTTACCGCCGAGATGATAGGTTGGGTTATGTTACGTTATATTAAGTTATTGATGTATATGAAGGTCCCACGGAGACTTAGAGTCCAACTCGCCAGGTATGTTGTCACATATTACCGCCGAGATGTTCGGTTGGGTTAGGTTAGGTTATATTACGTTATTGATGTATATAAAGGTCCCACGCAGACGTAGAGGTCAACAAGCCAGGAATGTGGTCAAATATTACCGCCGAGATGTTAGATTGGGTTAGGCTAGCTTATATTATGTTATTGATGTATACGAAGGTTACACGGAGACGTAGAGGCCAACTCGCCAGGTATGTTGTCAAATATTACCGCCGAGATGTTAGGTTGGGTTAGGTTAGGTTATATTACGTTATTGATGTATATAAAGGTCACACGGAGACGTAGAGGCCAACAAGACAGGAATGTGGTCAAATATTACCGCCGAGATGTTAGGTTGGGTTAGGTTAGGTTATATTACGATATTGATGTATATAAAGCTCCCACGGAGACGTAGAGGCCAACTCGCCAGGAATGATGTCAAATATTACCGCCGAGATTTTAGGTTGGCTTAGGTTAGGTTATATTACGTTATTGATGTATATAAAGGCCCCACGGAGACGTACAGGCCAACAAGACAGGAATGTGGTCGAATATTACCGCCGAGATGTTAGGTTCGGTTAGGTTAGGTTATATTACGTTATTGATGTATATAAAGGTCCCACGGAGACGTAGAGGCCAACAAGCCAGAAATGTGGTCAAATACTACCGTCGAGATGATAGGTTGGGTTACGTTAGGTTATATTACGTTATTGATGTATATGAATGTCAAACGGAGACCTAGAGGCCAACTCGATAGGAATGTTGTCAAATATCACCGGCGAGATGTTAGGTTGGGTTAGGTAAGGTTATATTACGTTATTGATGTATATAAAGGTCCCACGGGGACGTAGAGGCCAACTCGCCAGTAATGTTGTCAAATATTACCGCCGAGATGATAGGTTGGGTTATGTTACGTTATATTAAGTTATTGATGTATATGAAGGTCCCACGGAGACGTAGAGTCCAACTCGCCAGGTATGTTGTCGCATATTACCGCCGAGATGTTCGGTTGGGTTAGGTTAGGTTATATTACGTTATTGATGTATATAAACGTCCCACGGAGACGGAGAAGCCAACTCGCCAGGAATGTTGTCAAATATTACCGCCGAGATGTTAGGTTGGGTTAGGTTAGGTTATATTACGTTGTTGAAGTGTATAAAGGTCCCACGCAGACGTAGAGGCCAACAAGCCAGGAATGTGGTCAAATATTACCGTCGAGATGTTAGTTTGGGTTAGGCTAGCTTATATTATGTTATTGATGTATACGAAGGTTACACGGAGACGTAGAGGCCAACTCGCCAGGAATGATGTCAAATACTACCGCCGAGATTTTAGGTTGGGTTAGGTTAGGTTATATTACGTTATTGATGTATATGAAGGTCCCACGGAGACGTAGAGGCCAACAAGTCAGGAATGTGGTCAAATATTATCGCCGAGATGTTAGATTGGGTTAGGCCAGCTTATATTATGTTATTGATTTATATAGGTCCCACGGAGACGTAGAGGCCAACTCGCTAGGAATGTTGTCAAATACTACCGTCGAGATGATAGGTTGGGTTACGTTAAGTTATATTACGTTATTGATGTATATGAAGGTCAAACGGAGACCTAGAGGCCAACTCGATAGGAATGTTGTCAAATATTACCGGCGAGATGTTAGGTTGGGTTAGGTAAGGTTATATTACGTTATTGATGTATATAAAGGTCCCACGGGGACGTACAGGCCAACTCGCCAGTAATGTTGTCAAATATTACCGCCGAGATGATAGGTTGGGTTAGGTTACGTTATATTAAGTTATTGATGTATATGAAGGTCCCACGGAGACGTAGAGTCCAACTCGCCAGGTATGTTGTCAAATATTACAGCCGAGATGTTAGGTTGGGTTAGGTTAGGTTATATTACGTTATTGATGTATATAAAGGTCCCACGGAGACGGAGAAGCCAACTCGCCAGGAATGTTGTCAAATATTACCGCCGAGATCTTAGGTTGGGTTAGGTTAGGTTATATTACGTTGTTGATGTGTATAAAGCTTCCACGCAGACGTAGAGGCCAACAAGCCAGGAATGTGGTCAAATATTACCGCCGAGATGTTAGATTGGGTTAGGCTAGCTTATATTATGTTACTGATGTATACGAAGGTTACACGGAGACGTAGAGGCCAACTCGCCAGGAATGATGTCAAATATTACCGCCGAGATGTTAGGTTGCGTTAGGTTAGGTTATATTGCGTTATTGATGTATATAAAGGTCCCACGGAGACGTAGAGGCCAACAAGTCAGGAATGTGGTCAAATATTACCGCCGAGATGTTAGATTGGGTTAGGCCAGCTTATATTATGTTATTGATGTATATAGATCCCACGGAGACGTAGAGGCCAACAAGTCAGGAATGTGGTCAAATATTACCGCCGAGATGTTAGATTGGGTTAGGCCAGCTTATATTATGTTATTGATGTATATAGATCCCACGGAGACGTAGAGGCCAACTTGCCAGGAATGTTGTCAAATACTACCGTCGAGATGATAGGTTGGGTTACGTTAGGTTATATTACGTTATTGATATATATGAATGTCAAACGGAGACCTAGAGGCCAACTCGATAGGAATGTTGTCAAATATCACCGGCGAGATGTTAGGTTGGGTTAGGTAAGGTTATATTACGTTATTGATGTATATAAAGGTCCCACGGGGACGTACAGGCCAACTCGCCAGTAATGTTGTCAAATATTACCGCCGAGATGATAGGTTGGGTTAGGTTACGTTATATTAAGTTATTGATGTATATGAAGGTCCCACGGAGACGTAGAGTCCAACTCGCCAGGTATGTTGTCAAATATTACAGCCGAGATGTTAGGTTGGGTTAGGTTAGGTTATATTACGTTATTGATGTATATAAAGGTCCCACGGAGACGGAGAAGCCAACTCGCCAGGAATGTTGTCAAATATTACCGCCGAGATCTTAGGTTGGGTTAGGTTAGGTTATATTACGTTGTTGATGTGTATAAAGCTCCCACGCAGACGTAGAGGCCAACAAGCCAGGAATGTGGTCAAATATTACCGCCGAGATGTTAGATTGGGTTAGGCTAGCTTATATTATGTTACTGATGTATACGAAGGTTACACGGAGACGTAGAGGCCAACTCGCCAGGAATGATGTCAAATATTACCGCCGAGATGTTAGGTTGCGTTAGGTTAGGTTATATTGCGTTATTGATGTATATAAAGGTCCCACGGAGACGCAGAGGCCAACAAGTCAGGAATGTGGTCAAATATTACCGCCGAGATGTTAGATTGGGTTAGGCCAGCTTATATTATGTTATTGATGTATATAGATCCCACGGAGACGTAGAGGCCAACTCGCCAGGAATGTTGTCAAATACTACCGTCGAGATGATAGGTTGGGTTACGTTAGGTTATATTACGTTATTGATGTATATGAATATCAAACGGAGACCTAGAGGCCAACTCGATAGGAATGTTGTCAAATATCACCGGCGAGATGTTAGGTTGGGTTAGGTAAGGTTATATTACGTTATTGATGTATATAAAGGTCCCACGGGGACGTAGAGGCCAACTCGCCAGTAATGTTGTCAAATATTACCGCCGAAATGATAGGTTGGGTTATGTTACGTTATATTAAGTTATTGATGTATATGAAGGTCCCACGGAGACGTAGAGTCCACCTCGCCAGGTATGTTGTCACATATTACCGCCGAGATGTTAGATTGGGTTAGGCTAGCTTATATTATGTTATTGATGTATACGAAGGTTACACGGAGACGTAGAGGCCAACTCGCCAGGTATGTTGTCAAATATTACCGCCGAGATGTTAGGTTGGGTTAGGTTAGGTTATATTACGTTATTGATGTATATAAAGGTCACACGGAGACGTAGAGGCCAACAAGACAGGAATGTGGTCAAATATTACCGCCGAGATGTTAGGTTGGGTTAGGTTAGGTTATATTACGATATTGATGTATATAAAGCTCCCACGGAGACGTAGAGGCCAACTCGCCAGGAATGATGTCAAATATTACCGCCGAGATTTTAGGTTGGCTTAGGTTAGGTTATATTACGTTATTGATGTATATAAAGGCCCCACGGAGACGTACAGGCCAACAAGACAGGAATGTGGTCGAATATTACCGCCGAGATGTTAGGTTCGATTAGGTTAGGTTATATTACCTTATTGATGTATATAAAGGTCCCACGCAGACGTAGAGGTCAACAAGCCAGGAATGTGGTCAAATATTACCGCCGAGATGTTAGATTGGGTTAGGCTAGCTTATATTATGTTATTAATGTATACGAAGGTTACACGGAGACGTAGAGGCCAACTCGCCAGGTATGTTGTCAAATATTACCGCCGAGATGTTAGGTTGGGTTAGGTTAGGTTATATTACGTTATTGATGTATATAAAGGTCCCACGGAGACGTAGGGGCCAACAAGCCAGAAATGTGGTCAAATACTACCGTCGAGATGATAGGTTGGGTTACGTTAGGTTATATTACGTTATTGATGTATATGAATGTCAAACGGAGACCTAGAGGCCAACTCGATGGGAATGTTGTCAAATATCACCGGCGAGATGTTAGGTTGGGTTAGGTAAGGTTATATTACGTTATTGATGTATATAAAGGTCCCACGGGGACGTAGAGGCCAACTCGCCAGTAATGTTGTCAAATATTACCGCCGAGATGATAGGTTGGGTTATGTTACGTTATATTAAGTTATTGATGTATATGAAGGTCCCACGGAGACGTAGAGTCCAACTCGCCAGGTATGTTGTCGCATATTACCGCCGAGATGTTCGGTTGGGTTAGGTTAGGTTATATTACGTTATTGATGTATATAAACGTCCCACGGAGACGGAGAAGCCAACTCGCCAGTAATGTTGTCAAATATTACCGCCGATATGATAGGTTGGGTTAGGTTACGTTATATTAAGTTATTGATGTATATGAAGGTCCCACGGAGACGTAGAGTCCAACTCGCCAGGTATGTTGTCAAATATTACAGCCGAGATGTTAGGTTGGGTTAGGTTAGGTTATATTACGTTATTGATGTATATAAAGGTCCCACGGAGACGGAGAAGCCAACTCGCCAGGAATGTTGTCAAATATTACCGCCGAGATCTTAGGTTGGGTTAGGTTAGGTTATATTACGTTGTTGATGTGTATAAAGCTCCCACGCAGACGTAGAGGCCAACAAGCCAGGAATGTGGTCAAATATTACCGCCGAGATGTTAGATTGGGTTAGGCTAGCTTATATTATGTTACTGATGTATACGAAGGTTACACGGAGACGTAGAGGCCAACTCGCCAGGAATGATGTCAAATATTACCGCCGAGATGTTAGGTTGCGTTAGGTTAGGTTATATTGCGTTATTGATGTATATAAAGGTCCCACGGAGACGTAGAGGCCAACAAGTCAGGAATGTGGTCAAATATTACCGCCGAGATGTTAGATTGGGTTAGGCCAGCTTATATTATGTTATTGATGTATATAGATCCCACGGAGACGTAGAGGCCAACAAGTCAGGAATGTGGTCAAATATTACCGCCGAGATGTTAGATTGGGTTAGGCCAGCTTATATTATGTTATTGATGTATATAGATCCCACGGAGACGTAGAGGCCAACTCGCCAGGAATGTTGTCAAATACTACCGTCGAGATGATAGGTTGGGTTACGTTAGGTTATATTACGTTATTGATGTATATGAATGTCAAACGGAGACCTAGAGGCCAACTCGATAGGAATGTTGTCAAATATCACCGGCGAGATGTTAGGTTGGGTTAGGTAAGGTTATATTACGTTATTGATGTATATAAAGGTCCCACGGGGACGTAGAGGCCAACTCGCCAGTAATGTTGTCAAATATTACCGCCGAGATGATAGGTTGGGTTATGTTACGTTATATTAAGTTATTGATGTATATGAAGGTACCACGGAGACGTAGAGTCCAACTCGCCAGGTATGTTGTCACATATTACCGCCGAGATGTTCGGTTGGGTTAGGTTAGGTTATATTACCTTATTGATGTATATAAAGGTCCCACGCAGACGTAGAGGTCAACAAGCCAGGAATGTGGTCAAATATTACCGCCGAGATGTTAGATTGGGTTAGGCTAGCTTATATTATGTTATTGATGTATACGAAGGTTACACGGAGACGTAGAGGCCAACTCGCCAGGTATGTTGTCAAATATTACCGCCGAGATGTTAGGTTGGGTTAGGTTAGGTTATATTACGTTATTGATGTATATAAAGGTCACACGGAGACGTAGAGGCCAACAAGACAGGAATGTGGTCAAATATTACCGCCGAGATGTTAGGTTGGGTTAGGTTAGGTTATATTACGATATTGATGTATATAAAGCTCCCACGGAGACGTAGAGGCCAACTCGCCAGGAATGATGTCAAATATTACCGCCGAGATTTTAGGTTGGCTTAGGTTAGGTTATATTACGTTATTGATGTATATAAAGGCCCCACGGAGACGTACAGGCCAACAAGACAGGAATGTGGTCGAATATTACCGCCGAGATGTTAGGTTCGGTTAGGTTAGGTTATATTACGTTATTGATGTATATAAAGGTCCCACGGAGACGTAGAGGCCAACAAGCCAGAAATGTGGTCAAATACTACCGTCGAGATGATAGGTTGGGTTACGTTAGGTTATATTACGTTATTGATGTATATGAATGTCAAACGGAGACCTAGAGGCCAACTCGATAGGAATGTTGTCAAATATCACCGGCGAGATGTTAGGTTGGGTTAGGTAAGGTTATATTACGTTATTGATGTATATAAAGGTCCCACGGGGACGTAGAGGCCAACTCGCCAGTAATGTTGTCAAATATTACCGCCGAGATGATAGGTTGGGTTATGTTACGTTATATTAAGTTATTGATGTATATGAAGGTCCCACGGAGACGTAGAGTCCAACTCGCCAGGTATGTTGTCGCATATTACCGCCGAGATGTTCGGTTGGGTTAAGTTAGGTTATATTACGTTATTGATGTATATAAACGTCCCACGGAGACGGAGAAGCCAACTCGCCAGGAATGTTGTCAAATATTACCGCCGAGATGTTAGGTTGGGTTAGGTTAGGTTATATTACGTTGTTGAAGTGTATAAAGGTCCCACGCAGACGTAGAGGCCAACAAGCCAGGAATGTGGTCAAATATTACCGTCGAGATGTTAGTTTGGGTTAGGCTAGCTTATATTATGTTATTGATGTATACGAAGGTTACACGGAGACGTAGAGGCCAACTCGCCAGGAATGATGTCAAATACTACCGCCGAGATTTTAGGTTGGGTTAGGTTAGGTTATATTACGTTATTGATGTATATGAAGGTCCCACGGAGACGTAGAGGCCAACAAGTCAGGAATGTGGTCAAATATTATCGCCGAGATGTTAGATTGGGTTAGGCCAGCTTATATTATGTTATTGATTTATATAGGTCCCACGGAGACGTAGAGGCCAACTCGCTAGGAATGTTGTCAAATACTACCGTCGAGATGATAGGTTGGGTTACGTTAAGTTATATTACGTTATTGATGTATATGAAGGTCAAACGGAGACCTAGAGGCCAACTCGATAGGAATGTTGTCAAATATTACCGGCGAGATGTTAGGTTGGGTTAGGTAAGGTTATATTACGTTATTGATGTATATAAAGGTCCCACGGGGACGTACAGGCCAACTCGCCAGTAATGTTGTCAAATATTACCGCCGAGATGATAGGTTGGGTTAGGTTACGTTATATTAAGTTATTGATGTATATGAAGGTCCCACGGAGACGTAGAGTCCAACTCGCCAGGTATGTTGTCAAATATTACAGCCGAGATGTTAGGTTGGGTTAGGTTAGGTTATATTACGTTATTGATGTATATAAATGTCCCACGGAGACGGAGAAGCCAACTCGCCAGGAAGGTTGTCAAATATTACCGCCGAGATCTTAGGTTGGGTTAGGTTAGGTTATATTACGTTGTTGATGTGTATAAAGCTCCCACGCAGACGTAGAGGCCAACAAGCCAGGAATGTGGTCAAATATTACCGCCGAGATGTTAGATTGGGTTAGGCTAGCTTATATTATGTTACTGATGTATACGAAGGTTACACGGAGACGTAGAGGCCAACTCGCCAGGAATGATGTCAAATATTACCGCCGAGATGTTAGGTTGCGTTAGGTTAGGTTATATTGCGTTATTGATGTATATAAAGGTCCCACGGAGACGTAGAGGCCAACAAGTCAGGAATGTGGTCAAATATTACCGCCGAGATGTTAGATTGGGTTAGGCCAGCTTATATTATGTTATTGATGTATATAGATCCCACGGAGACGTAGAGGCCAACAAGTCAGGAATGTGGTCAAATATTACCGCCGAGATGTTAGATTGGGTTAGGCCAGCTTATATTATGTTATTGATGTATATAGATCCCACGGAGACGTAGAGGCCAACTCGCCAGGAATGTTGTCAAATACTACCGTCGAGATGATAGGTTGGGTTACGTTAGGTTATATTACGTTATTGATGTATATGAATGTCAAACGGAGACCTAGAGGCCAACTCGATAGGAATGTTGTCAAATATCACCGGCGAGATGTTAGGTTGGGTTAGGTAAGGTTATATTACGTTATTGATGTATATAAAGGTCCCACGGGGACGTACAGGCCAACTCGCCAGTAATGTTGTCAACTATTACCGCCGAGATGATAGGTTGGGTTAGGTTACGTTATATTAAGTTATTGATGTATATGAAGGTCCCACGGAGACGTAGAGTCCAACTCGCCAGGTATGTTGTCAAATATTACAGCCGAGATGTTAGGTTGGGTTAGGTTAGGCTATATTACGTTATTGATGTATATAAAGGTCCCACGGAGACGGAGAAGCCAACTCGCCAGGAATGTTGTCAAATATTACCGCCGAGATCTTAGGTTGGGTTAGGTTAGGTTATATTACGTTGTTGATGTGTATAAAGCTCCCACGCAGACGTAGAGGCCAACAAGCCAGGAATGTGGTCAAATATTACCGCCGAGATGTTAGATTGGGTTAGGCTAGCTTATATTATGTTACTGATGTATACGAAGGTTACACGGAGACGTAGAGGCCAACTCGCCAGGTATGTTGTCAAATATTACCGCCGAGATGTTAGGTTGGGTTAGGTTAGGTTATATTACGTTATTGATGTATATAAAGGTCCCACGGAGACGTAGGGGCCAACAAGCCAGAAATGTGGTCAAATACTACCGTCGAGATGATAGGTTGGGTTACGTTAGGTTATATTACGTTATTGATGTATATGAATGTCAAACGGAGACCTAGAGGCCAACTCGATGGGAATGTTGTCAAATATCACCGGCGAGATGTTAGGTTGGGTTAGGTAAGGTTATATTACGTTATTGATGTATATAAAGGTCCCACGGGGACGTAGAGGCCAACTCGCCAGTAATGTTGTCAAATATTACCGCCGAGATGATAGGTTGGGTTATGTTACGTTATATTAAGTTATTGATGTATATGAAGGTCCCACGGAGACGTAGAGTCCAACTCGCCAGGTATGTTGTCGCATATTACCGCCGAGATGTTCGGTTGGGTTAGGTTAGGTTATATTACGTTATTGATGTATATAAACGTCCCACGGAGACGGAGAAGCCAACTCGCCAGTAATGTTGTCAAATATTACCGCCGATATGATAGGTTGGGTTAGGTTACGTTATATTAAGTTATTGATGTATATGAAGGTCCCACGGAGACGTAGAGTCCAACTCGCCAGGTATGTTGTCAAATATTACAGCCGAGATGTTAGGTTGGGTTAGGTTAGGTTATATTACGTTATTGATGTATATAAAGGTCCCACGGAGACGGAGAAGCCAACTCGCCAGGAATGTTGTCAAATATTACCGCCGAGATCTTAGGTTGGGTTAGGTTAGGTTATATTACGTTGTTGATGTGTATAAAGCTCCCACGCAGACGTAGAGGCCAACAAGCCAGGAATGTGGTCAAATATTACCGCCGAGATGTTAGATTGGGTTAGGCTAGCTTATATTATGTTACTGATGTATACGAAGGTTACACGGAGACGTAGAGGCCAACTCGCCAGGAATGATGTCAAATATTACCGCCGAGATGTTAGGTTGCGTTAGGTTAGGTTATATTGCGTTATTGATGTATATAAAGGTCCCACGGAGACGTAGAGGCCAACAAGTCAGGAATGTGGTCAAATATTACCGCCGAGATGTTAGATTGGGTTAGGCCAGCTTATATTATGTTATTGATGTATATAGATCCCACGGAGACGTAGAGGCCAACAAGTCAGGAATGTGGTCAAATATTACCGCCGAGATGTTAGATTGGGTTAGGCCAGCTTATATTATGTTATTGATGTATATAGATCCCACGGAGACGTAGAGGCCAACTCGCCAGGAATGTTGTCAAATACTACCGTCGAGATGATAGGTTGGGTTACGTTAGGTTATATTACGTTATTGATGTATATGAATGTCAAACGGAGACCTAGAGGCCAACTCGATAGGAATGTTGTCAAATATCACCGGCGAGATGTTAGGTTGGGTTAGGTAAGGTTATATTACGTTATTGATGTATATAAAGGTCCCACGGGGACGTAGAGGCCAACTCGCCAGTAATGTTGTCAAATATTACCGCCGAGATGATAGGTTGGGTTATGTTACGTTATATTAAGTTATTGATGTATATGAAGGTACCACGGAGACGTAGAGTCCAACTCGCCAGGTATGTTGTCACATATTACCGCCGAGATGTTCGGTTGGGTTAGGTTAGGTTATATTACCTTATTGATGTATATAAAGGTCCCACGCAGACGTAGAGGTCAACAAGCCAGGAATGTGGTCAAATATTACCGCCGAGATGTTAGATTGGGTTAGGCTAGCTTATATTATGTTATTGATGTATACGAAGGTTACACGGAGACGTAGAGGCCAACTCGCCAGGTATGTTGTCAAATATTACCGCCGAGATGTTAGGTTGGGTTAGGTTAGGTTATATTACGTTATTGATGTATATAAAGGTCACACGGAGACGTAGAGGCCAACAAGACAGGAATGTGGTCAAATATTACCGCCGAGATGTTAGGTTGGGTTAGGTTAGGTTATATTACGATATTGATGTATATAAAGCTCCCACGGAGACGTAGAGGCCAACTCGCCAGGAATGATGTCAAATATTACCGCCGAGATTTTAGGTTGGCTTAGGTTAGGTTATATTACGTTATTGATGTATATAAAGGCCCCACGGAGACGTACAGGCCAACAAGACAGGAATGTGGTCGAATATTACCGCCGAGATGTTAGGTTCGGTTAGGTTAGGTTATATTACGTTATTGATGTATATAAAGGTCCCACGGAGACGTAGAGGCCAACAAGCCAGAAATGTGGTCAAATACTACCGTCGAGATGATAGGTTGGGTTACGTTAGGTTATATTACGTTATTGATGTATATGAATGTCAAACGGAGACCTAGAGGCCAACTCGATAGGAATGTTGTCAAATATCACCGGCGAGATGTTAGGTTGGGTTAGGTAAGGTTATATTACGTTATTGATGTATATAAAGGTCCCACGGGGACGTAGAGGCCAACTCGCCAGTAATGTTGTCAAATATTACCGCCGAGATGATAGGTTGGGTTATGTTACGTTATATTAAGTTATTGATGTATATGAAGGTCCCACGGAGACGTAGAGTCCAACTCGCCAGGTATGTTGTCGCATATTACCGCCGAGATGTTCGGTTGGGTTAAGTTAGGTTATATTACGTTATTGATGTATATAAACGTCCCACGGAGACGGAGAAGCCAACTCGCCAGGAATGTTGTCAAATATTACCGCCGAGATGTTAGGTTGGGTTAGGTTAGGTTATATTACGTTGTTGAAGTGTATAAAGGTCCCACGCAGACGTAGAGGCCAACAAGCCAGGAATGTGGTCAAATATTACCGTCGAGATGTTAGTTTGGGTTAGGCTAGCTTATATTATGTTATTGATGTATACGAAGGTTACACGGAGACGTAGAGGCCAACTCGCCAGGAATGATGTCAAATACTACCGCCGAGATTTTAGGTTGGGTTAGGTTAGGTTATATTACGTTATTGATGTATATGAAGGTCCCACGGAGACGTAGAGGCCAACAAGTCAGGAATGTGGTCAAATATTATCGCCGAGATGTTAGATTGGGTTAGGCCAGCTTATATTATGTTATTGATTTATATAGGTCCCACGGAGACGTAGAGGCCAACTCGCTAGGAATGTTGTCAAATACTACCGTCGAGATGATAGGTTGGGTTACGTTAAGTTATATTACGTTATTGATGTATATGAAGGTCAAACGGAGACCTAGAGGCCAACTCGATAGGAATGTTGTCAAATATTACCGGCGAGATGTTAGGTTGGGTTAGGTAAGGTTATATTACGTTATTGATGTATATAAAGGTCCCACGGGGACGTACAGGCCAACTCGCCAGTAATGTTGTCAAATATTACCGCCGAGATGATAGGTTGGGTTAGGTTACGTTATATTAAGTTATTGATGTATATGAAGGTCCCACGGAGACGTAGAGTCCAACTCGCCAGGTATGTTGTCAAATATTACAGCCGAGATGTTAGGTTGGGTTAGGTTAGGTTATATTACGTTATTGATGTATATAAATGTCCCACGGAGACGGAGAAGCCAACTCGCCAGGAAGGTTGTCAAATATTACCGCCGAGATCTTAGGTTGGGTTAGGTTAGGTTATATTACGTTGTTGATGTGTATAAAGCTCCCACGCAGACGTAGAGGCCAACAAGCCAGGAATGTGGTCAAATATTACCGCCGAGATGTTAGATTGGGTTAGGCTAGCTTATATTATGTTACTGATGTATACGAAGGTTACACGGAGACGTAGAGGCCAACTCGCCAGGAATGATGTCAAATATTACCGCCGAGATGTTAGGTTGCGTTAGGTTAGGTTATATTGCGTTATTGATGTATATAAAGGTCCCACGGAGACGTAGAGGCCAACAAGTCAGGAATGTGGTCAAATATTACCGCCGAGATGTTAGATTGGGTTAGGCCAGCTTATATTATGTTATTGATGTATATAGATCCCACGGAGACGTAGAGGCCAACAAGTCAGGAATGTGGTCAAATATTACCGCCGAGATGTTAGATTGGGTTAGGCCAGCTTATATTATGTTATTGATGTATATAGATCCCACGGAGACGTAGAGGCCAACTCGCCAGGAATGTTGTCAAATACTACCGTCGAGATGATAGGTTGGGTTACGTTAGGTTATATTACGTTATTGATGTATATGAATGTCAAACGGAGACCTAGAGGCCAACTCGATAGGAATGTTGTCAAATATCACCGGCGAGATGTTAGGTTGGGTTAGGTAAGGTTATATTACGTTATTGATGTATATAAAGGTCCCACGGGGACGTACAGGCCAACTCGCCAGTAATGTTGTCAACTATTACCGCCGAGATGATAGGTTGGGTTAGGTTACGTTATATTAAGTTATTGATGTATATGAAGGTCCCACGGAGACGTAGAGTCCAACTCGCCAGGTATGTTGTCAAATATTACAGCCGAGATGTTAGGTTGGGTTAGGTTAGGCTATATTACGTTATTGATGTATATAAAGGTCCCACGGAGACGGAGAAGCCAACTCGCCAGGAATGTTGTCAAATATTACCGCCGAGATCTTAGGTTGGGTTAGGTTAGGTTATATTACGTTGTTGATGTGTATAAAGCTCCCACGCAGACGTAGAGGCCAACAAGCCAGGAATGTGGTCAAATATTACCGCCGAGATGTTAGATTGGGTTAGGCTAGCTTATATTATGTTACTGATGTATACGAAGGTTACACGGAGACGTAGAGGCCAACTCGCCAGGAATGATGTCAAATATTACCGCCGAGATGTTAGGTTGCGTTAGGTTAGGTTATATTGCGTTATTGATGTATATAAAGGTCCCACGGAGACGTAGAGGCCAACAAGTCAGGAATGTGGTCAAATATTACCGCCGAGATGTTAGATTGGGTTAGGCCAGCTTATATTATGTTATTGATGTATATAAAGCTCCCACGGAGACGTAGAGGCCAACTCGCCAGGAATGATGTCAAATATTACCGCCGAGATTTTAGGTTGGCTTAGGTTAGGTTATATTACGTTATTGATGTATATAAAGGCCCCACGGAGACGTACAGGCCAACAAGACAGGAATGTGGTCGAATATTACCGCCGAGATGTTAGGTTCGGTTAGGTTAGGTTATATTACCTTATTGATGTATATAAAGGTCCCACGCAGACGTAGAGGTCAACAAGCCAGGAATGTGGTCAAATATTACCGCCGAGATGTTAGATTGGGTTAGGCTAGCTTATATTATGTTATTGATGTATACGAAGGTTACACGGAGACGTAGAGGCCAACTCGCCAGGTATGTTGTCAAATATTACCGCCGAGATGTTAGGTTGGGTTAGGTTAGGTTATATTACGTTATTGATGTATATAAAGGTCCCACGGAGACGTAGAGGCCAACAAGCCAGAAATGTGGTCAAATACTACCGTCGAGATGATAGGTTGGGTTACGTTAGGTTATATTACGTTATTGATGTATATGAATGTCAAACGGAGACCTAGAGGCCAACTCGATAGGAATGTTGTCAAATATCACCGGCGAGATGTTAGGTTGGGTTAGGTAAGGTTATATTACGTTATTGATGTATATAAAGGTCCCACGGGGACGTAGAGGCCAACTCGCCAGTAATGTTGTCAAATATTACCGCCGAGATGATAGGTTGGGTTATGTTACGTTATATTAAGTTATTGATGTATATGAAGGTCCCACGGAGACGTAGAGTCCAACTCGCCAGGTATGTTGTCGCATATTACCGCCGAGATGTTCGGTTGGGTTAGGTTAGGTTATATTACGTTATTGATGTATATAAACGTCCCACGGAGACGGAGAAGCCAACTCGCCAGGAATGTTGTCAAATATTACCGCCGAGATGTTAGTTTGGGTTAGGCTAGCTTATATTATGTTATTGATGTATACGAAGGTTACACGGAGACGTAGAGGCCAACTCGCCAGGAATGATGTCAAATACTACCGCCGAGATTTTAGGTTGGGTTAGGTTAGGTTATATTACGTTATTGATGTATATGAAGGTCCCACGGAGACGTAGAGGCCAACAAGTCAGGAATGTGGTCAAATATTACCGCCGAGATGTTAGATTGGGTTAGGCCAGCTTATATTATGTTATTGATTTATATAGGTCCCACGGAGACGTAGAGGCCAACCCGCTAGGAATGTTGTCAAATACTACCGTCGAGATGATAGGTTGGGTTACGTTAGGTTATATTACGTTATTGATGTATATGAAGGTCAAACGGAGACCTAGAGGCCAACTCGATAGGAATGTTGTCAAATGTTACCGGCGAGATGTTAGGTTGGGTTAGGTAAGGTTATATTACGTTATTGATGTATATAAAGGTCCCACGGGGACGTACAGTCCAACTCGCCAGTAATGTTGTCAAATATTACCGCCGATATGATAGGTTGGGTTAGGTTACGTTATATTAAGTTATTGATGTATATGAAGGTCCCACGGAGACGTAGAGTCCAACTCGCCAGGTATGTTGTCAAATATTACAGCCGAGATGTTAGGTTGGGTTAGGTTAGGTTATATTACGTTATTGATGTATATAAAGGTCCCACGGAGACGGAGAAGCCAACTCGCCAGGAATGTTGTCAAATATTACCGCCGAGATCTTAGGTTGGGTTAGGTTAGGTTATATTACGTTGTTGATGTGTATAAAGCTCCCACGCAGACGTAGAGGCCAACAAGCCAGGAATGTGGTCAAATATTACCGCCGAGATGTTAGATTGGGTTAGGCTAGCTTATATTATGTTACTGATGTATACGAAGGTTACACGGAGACGTAGAGGCCAACTCGCCAGGAATGATGTCAAATATTACCGCCGAGATGTTAGGTTGCGTTAGGTTAGGTTATATTGCGTTATTGATGTATATAAAGGTCCCACGGAGACGTAGAGGCCAACAAGTCAGGAATGTGGTCAAATATTACCGCCGAGATGTTAGATTGGGTTAGGCCAGCTTATATTATGTTATTGATGTATATAGATCCCACGGAGACGTAGAGGCCAACAAGTCAGGAATGTGGTCAAATATTACCGCCGAGATGTTAGATTGGGTTAGGCCAGCTTATATTATGTTATTGATGTATATAGATCCCACGGAGACGTAGAGGCCAACTCGCCAGGAATGTTGTCAAATACTACCGTCGAGATGATAGGTTGGGTTACGTTAGGTTATATTACGTTATTGATGTATATGAATGTCAAACGGAGACCTAGAGGCCAACTCGATAGGAATGTTGTCAAATATCACCGGCGAGATGTTAGGTTGGGTTAGGTAAGGTTATATTACGTTATTGATGTATATAAAGGTCCCACGGGGACGTAGAGGCCAACTCGCCAGTAATGTTGTCAAATATTACCGCCGAGATGATAGGTTGGGTTATGTTACGTTATATTAAGTTATTGATGTATATGAAGGTACCACGGAGACGTAGAATCCAACTCGCCAGGTATGTTGTCACATATTACCGCCGAGATGTTCGGTTGGGTTAGGTTAGGTTATATTACCTTATTGATGTATATAAAGGTCCCACGCAGACGTAGAGGTCAACAAGCCAGGAATGTGGTCAAATATTACCGCCGAGATGTTAGATTGGGTTAGGCTAGCTTATATTATGTTATTGATGTATACGAAGGTTACACGGAGACGTAGAGGCCAACTCGCCAGGTATGTTGTCAAATATTACCGCCGAGATGTTAGGTTGGGTTAGGTTAGGTTATATTACGTTATTGATGTATATAAAGGTCACACGGAGACGTAGAGGCCAACAAGACAGGAATGTGGTCAAATATTACCGCCGAGATGTTAGGTTGGGTTAGGTTAGGTTATATTACGATATTGATGTATATAAAGCTCCCACGGAGACGTAGAGGCCAACTCGCCAGGAATGATGTCAAATATTACCGCCGAGATTTTAGGTTGGCTTAGGTTAGGTTATATTACGTTATTGATGTATATAAAGGCCCCACGGAGACGTACAGGCCAACAAGACAGGAATGTGGTCGAATATTACCGCCGAGATGTTAGGTTCGGTTAGGTTAGGTTATATTACGTTATTGATGTATATAAAGGTCCCACGGGGACGTAGAGGCCAACTCGCCAGTAATGTTGTCAAATATTACCGCCGAGATGATAGGTTGGGTTATGTTACGTTATATTAAGTTATTGATGTATATGAAGGTACCACGGAGACGTAGAATCCAACTCGCCAGGTATGTTGTCACATATTACCGCCGAGATGTTCGGTTGGGTTAGGTTAGGTTATATTACCTTATTGATGTATATAAAGGTCCCACGCAGACGTAGAGGCCAACAAGTCAGGAATGTGGTCAAATATTACCGCCGAGATGTTAGATTGGGTTAGGCCAGCTTATATTATGTTATTGATGTATATAGATCCCACGGAGACGTAGAGGCCAACAAGTCAGGAATGTGGTCAAATATTACCGCCGAGATGTTAGATTGGGTTAGGCTAGCTTATATTATGTTACTGATGTATACGAAGGTTACACGGAGACGTAGAGGCCAACTCGCCAGGAATGATGTCAAATATTACCGCCGAGATGTTAGGTTGCGTTAGGTTAGGTTATATTGCGTTATTGATGTATATAAAGGTCCCACGGAGACGTAGAGGCCAACAAGTCAGGAATGTGGTCAAATATTACCGCCGAGATGTTAGATTGGGTTAGGCCAGCTTATATTATGTTATTGATGTATATAGATCCCACGGAGACGTAGAGGCCAACAAGTCAGGAATGTGGTCAAATATTACCGCCGAGATGTTAGATTGGGTTAGGCCAGCTTATATTATGTTATTGATGTATATAGATCCCACGGAGACGTAGAGGCCAACTCGCCAGGAATGTTGTCAAATACTACCGTCGAGATGATAGGTTGGGTTACGTTAGGTTATATTACGTTATTGATGTATATGAATGTCAAACGGAGACCTAGAGGCCAACTCGATAGGAATGTTGTCAAATATCACCGGCGAGATGTTAGGTTGGGTTAGGTAAGGTTATATTACGTTATTGATGTATATAAAGGTCCCACGGGGACGTACAGGCCAACTCGCCAGTAATGTTGTCAACTATTACCGCCGAGATGATAGGTTGGGTTAGGTTACGTTATATTAAGTTATTGATGTATATGAAGGTCCCACGGAGACGTAGAGTCCAACTCGCCAGGTATGTTGTCAAATATTACAGCCGAGATGTTAGGTTGGGTTAGGTTAGGCTATATTACGTTATTGATGTATATAAAGGTCCCACGGAGACGGAGAAGCCAACTCGCCAGGAATGTTGTCAAATATTACCGCCGAGATCTTAGGTTGGGTTAGGTTAGGTTATATTACGTTGTTGATGTGTATAAAGCTCCCACGCAGACGTAGAGGCCAACAAGCCAGGAATGTGGTCAAATATTACCGCCGAGATGTTAGATTGGGTTAGGCTAGCTTATATTATGTTACTGATGTATACGAAGGTTACACGGAGACGTAGAGGCCAACTCGCCAGGAATGATGTCAAATATTACCGCCGAGATGTTAGGTTGCGTTAGGTTAGGTTATATTGCGTTATTGATGTATATAAAGGTCCCACGGAGACGTAGAGGCCAACAAGTCAGGAATGTGGTCAAATATTACCGCCGAGATGTTAGATTGGGTTAGGCCAGCTTATATTAAGTTATTGATGTATATAAAGCTCCCACGGAGACGTAGAGGCCAACTCGCCAGGAATGATGTCAAATATTACCGCCGAGATTTTAGGTTGGCTTAGGTTAGGTTATATTACGTTATTGATGTATATAAAGGCCCCACGGAGACGTACAGGCCAACAAGACAGGAATGTGGTCGAATATTACCGCCGAGATGTTAGGTTCGGTTAGGTTAGGTTATATTACCTTATTGATGTATATAAAGGTCCCACGCAGACGTAGAGGTCAACAAGCCAGGAATGTGGTCAAATATTACCGCCGAGATGTTAGATTGGGTTAGGCTAGCTTATATTATGTTATTGATGTATACGAAGGTTACACGGAGACGTAGAGGCCAACTCGCCAGGTATGTTGTCAAATATTACCGCCGAGATGTTAGGTTGGGTTAGGTTAGGTTATATTACGTTATTGATGTATATAAAGGTCCCACGGAGACGTAGAGGCCAACAAGCCAGAAATGTGGTCAAATACTACCGTCGAGATGATAGGTTGGGTTACGTTAGGTTATATTACGTTATTGATGTATATGAATGTCAAACGGAGACCTAGAGGCCAACTCGATAGGAATGTTGTCAAATATCACCGGCGAGATGTTAGGTTGGGTTAGGTAAGGTTATATTACGTTATTGATGTATATAAAGGTCCCACGGGGACGTAGAGGCCAACTCGCCAGTAATGTTGTCAAATATTACCGCCGAGATGATAGGTTGGGTTATGTTACGTTATATTAAGTTATTGATGTATATGAAGGTCCCACGGAGACGTAGAGTCCAACTCGCCAGGTATGTTGTCGCATATTACCGCCGAGATGTTCGGTTGGGTTAGGTTAGGTTATATTACGTTATTGATGTATATAAACGTCCCACGGAGACGGAGAAGCCAACTCGCCAGGAATGTTGTCAAATATTACCGCCGAGATGTTAGTTTGGGTTAGGCTAGCTTATATTATGTTATTGATGTATACGAAGGTTACACGGAGACGTAGAGGCCAACTCGCCAGGAATGATGTCAAATACTACCGCCGAGATTTTAGGTTGGGTTAGGTTAGGTTATATTACGTTATTGATGTATATGAAGGTCCCACGGAGACGTAGAGGCCAACAAGTCAGGAATGTGGTCAAATATTACCGCCGAGATGTTAGATTGGGTTAGGCCAGCTTATATTATGTTATTGATTTATATAGGTCCCACGGAGACGTAGAGGCCAACCCGCTAGGAATGTTGTCAAATACTACCGTCGAGATGATAGGTTGGGTTACGTTAGGTTATATTACGTTATTGATGTATATGAAGGTCAAACGGAGACCTAGAGGCCAACTCGATAGGAATGTTGTCAAATGTTACCGGCGAGATGTTAGGTTGGGTTAGGTAAGGTTATATTACGTTATTGATGTATATAAAGGTCCCACGGGGACGTACAGTCCAACTCGCCAGTAATGTTGTCAAATATTACCGCCGATATGATAGGTTGGGTTAGGTTACGTTATATTAAGTTATTGATGTATATGAAGGTCCCACGGAGACGTAGAGTCCAACTCGCCAGGTATGTTGTCAAATATTACAGCCGAGATGTTAGGTTGGGTTAGGTTAGGTTATATTACGTTATTGATGTATATAAAGGTCCCACGGAGACGGAGAAGCCAACTCGCCAGGAATGTTGTCAAATATTACCGCCGAGATCTTAGGTTGGGTTAGGTTAGGTTATATTACGTTGTTGATGTGTATAAAGCTCCCACGCAGACGTAGAGGCCAACAAGCCAGGAATGTGGTCAAATATTACCGCCGAGATGTTAGATTGGGTTAGGCTAGCTTATATTATGTTACTGATGTATACGAAGGTTACACGGAGACGTAGAGGCCAACTCGCCAGGAATGATGTCAAATATTACCGCCGAGATGTTAGGTTGCGTTAGGTTAGGTTATATTGCGTTATTGATGTATATAAAGGTCCCACGGAGACGTAGAGGCCAACAAGTCAGGAATGTGGTCAAATATTACCGCCGAGATGTTAGATTGGGTTAGGCCAGCTTATATTATGTTATTGATGTATATAGATCCCACGGAGACGTAGAGGCCAACAAGTCAGGAATGTGGTCAAATATTACCGCCGAGATGTTAGATTGGGTTAGGCCAGCTTATATTATGTTATTGATGTATATAGATCCCACGGAGACGTAGAGGCCAACTCGCCAGGAATGTTGTCAAATACTACCGTCGAGATGATAGGTTGGGTTACGTTAGGTTATATTACGTTATTGATGTATATGAATGTCAAACGGAGACCTAGAGGCCAACTCGATAGGAATGTTGTCAAATATCACCGGCGAGATGTTAGGTTGGGTTAGGTAAGGTTATATTACGTTATTGATGTATATAAAGGTCCCACGGGGACGTAGAGGCCAACTCGCCAGTAATGTTGTCAAATATTACCGCCGAGATGATAGGTTGGGTTATGTTACGTTATATTAAGTTATTGATGTATATGAAGGTACCACGGAGACGTAGAATCCAACTCGCCAGGTATGTTGTCACATATTACCGCCGAGATGTTCGGTTGGGTTAGGTTAGGTTATATTACCTTATTGATGTATATAAAGGTCCCACGCAGACGTAGAGGTCAACAAGCCAGGAATGTGGTCAAATATTACCGCCGAGATGTTAGATTGGGTTAGGCTAGCTTATATTATGTTATTGATGTATACGAAGGTTACACGGAGACGTAGAGGCCAACTCGCCAGGTATGTTGTCAAATATTACCGCCGAGATGTTAGGTTGGGTTAGGTTAGGTTATATTACGTTATTGATGTATATAAAGGTCACACGGAGACGTAGAGGCCAACAAGACAGGAATGTGGTCAAATATTACCGCCGAGATGTTAGGTTGGGTTAGGTTAGGTTATATTACGATATTGATGTATATAAAGCTCCCACGGAGACGTAGAGGCCAACTCGCCAGGAATGATGTCAAATATTACCGCCGAGATTTTAGGTTGGCTTAGGTTAGGTTATATTACGTTATTGATGTATATAAAGGCCCCACGGAGACGTACAGGCCAACAAGACAGGAATGTGGTCGAATATTACCGCCGAGATGTTAGGTTCGGTTAGGTTAGGTTATATTACGTTATTGATGTATATAAAGGTCCCACGGAGACGTAGAGGCCAACAAGCCAGAAATGTGGTCAAATACTACCGTCGAGATGATAGGTTGGGTTATGTTACGTTATATTAAGTTATTGATGTATATGAAGGTCCCACGGAGACGTAGAGGCCAACTCGCCAGGTATGTTGTCGCATATTACCGCCGAGATGTGCGGTTGGGTTAGGTTAGGTTGTATTACGTTATTGATGTATATAAACGTCCCACGGAGACGGAGAAGCCAACTCGCCAGGAATGTTGTCAAATATTACCGCCGAGATGTTAGGTTGGGTTAGGTTAGGTTATATTACGTTATTGATGTATATAGATCCCACGGAGACGTAGAGGCCAAATCGCCAGGAATGTTGTCAAATACTACCGTCGAGATGATAGGTTGGGTTACGTTAGGTTATATTACGTTATTGATGTATATGAATGTCAAACGGAGACCTAGAGGCCAACTCGATAGGAATGTTGTCAAATATCACCGGCGAGATGTTAGGTTGGGTTAGGTAAGGTTATATTACGTTATTGATGTATATAAAGGTCCCACGGGGTCGTAGAGGCCAACTCGCCAGTAATGTTGTCAAATATTACCGCCGAGATGATAGGTTGGGTTATGTTACGTTATATTAAGTTATTGATGTATATGAAGGTCCCACGGAGACGTAGAGTCCAACTCGCCAGGTATGTTGTCACATATTACCGCCGAGATGTTCGGTTGGGTTAGGTTAGGTTATATTACCTTATTGATGTATATAAAGGTCCCACGCAGACGTAGAGGTCAACAAGCCAGGAATGTGGTCAAATATTACCGCCGAGATGTTAGATTGGGTTAGGCTAGCTTATATTATGTTATTGATGTATACGAAGGTTACACGGAGACGTAGAGGCCAACTCGCCAGGTATGTTGTCAAATATTACCGCCGAGATGTTAGGTTGGGTTAGGTTAGGTTATATTACGTTATTGATGTATATAAAGGTCACACGGAGACGTAGAGGCCAACAAGACAGGAATGTGGTCAAATATTACCGCCGAGATGTTAGGTTGGGTTAGGTTAGGTTATATTACGATATTGATGTATATAAAGCTCCCACGGAGACGTAGAGGCCAACTCGCCAGGAATGATGTCAAATATTACCGCCGAGATTTTAGGTTGGCTTAGGTTAGGTTATATTACGTTATTGATGTATATAAAGGCCCCACGGAGACGTACAGGCCAACAAGACAGGAATGTGGTCGAATATTACCGCCGAGATGTTAGGTTCGGTTAGGTTAGGTTATATTACGTTATTGATGTATATAAAGGTCCCACGGAGACGTAGAGGCCAACAAGCCAGAAATGTGGTCAAATACTACCGTCGAGATGATAGGTTGGGTTATGTTACGTTATATTAAGTTATTGATGTATATGAAGGTCCCACGGAGACGTAGAGGCCAACTCGCCAGGTATGTTGTCGCATATTACCGCCGAGATGTGCGGTTGGGTTAGGTTAGGTTGTATTACGTTATTGATGTATATAAACGTCCCACGGAGACGGAGAAGCCAACTCGCCAGGAATGTTGTCAAATATTACCGCCGAGATGTTAGGTTGGGTTAGGTTAGGTTATATTACGTTATTGATGTATATAGATCCCACGGAGACGTAGAGGCCAAATCGCCAGGAATGTTGTCAAATACTACCGTCGAGATGATAGGTTGGGTTACGTTAGGTTATATTACGTTATTGATGTATATGAATGTCAAACGGAGACCTAGAGGCCAACTCGATAGGAATGTTGTCAAATATCACCGGCGAGATGTTAGGTTGGGTTAGGTAAGGTTATATTACGTTATTGATGTATATAAAGGTCCCACGGGGTCGTAGAGGCCAACTCGCCAGTAATGTTGTCAAATATTACCGCCGAGATGATAGGTTGGGTTATGTTACGTTATATTAAGTTATTGATGTATATGAAGGTCCCACGGAGACGTAGAGTCCAACTCGCCAGGTATGTTGTCACATATTACCGCCGAGATGTTCGGTTGGGTTAGGTTAGGTTATATTACCTTATTGATGTATATAAAGGTCCCACGCAGACGTAGAGGTCAACAAGCCAGGAATGTGGTCAAATATTACCGCCGAGATGTTAGATTGGGTTAGGCTAGCTTATATTATGTTATTGATGTATACGAAGGTTACACGGAGACGTAGAGGCCAACTCGCCAGGTATGTTGTCAAATATTACCGCCAAGATGTTAGGTTGGGTTAGGTTAGGTTATATTACGTTATTGATGTATATAAAGGTCACACGGAGACGTAGAGGCCAACAAGACAGGAATGTGGTCAAATATTACCGCCGAGATGTTAGGTTGGGTTAGGTTAGGTTATATTACGATATTGATGTATATAAAGCTCCCACGGAGACGTAGAGGCCAACTCGCCAGGAATGATGTCAAATATTACCGCCGAGATTTTAGGTTGGCTTAGGTTAGGTTATATTACGTTATTGATGTATATAAAGGCCCCACGGAGACGTACAGGCCAACAAGACAGGAATGTGGTCGAATATTACCGCCGAGATGTTAGGTTCGGTTAGGTTAGGTTATATTACGTTATTGATGTATATAAAGGTCCCACGGAGACGTAGAGGCCAACAAACCAGAAATGTAGTCAAATACTACCGTCGAGATGATAGGTTGGGTTACGTTAAGTTATATTACGTTATTGATGTATATGAAGGTCAAACGGAGACCTAGAGGCCAACTCGATAGGAATGTTGTCAAATATTACCGGCGAGATGTTAGGTTGGGTTAGGTAAGGTTATATTACGTTATTGATGTATATAAAGGTCCCACGGGGACGTACAGGCCAACTCGCCAGTAATGTTGTCAAATATTACCGCCGAGATGATAGGTTGGGTTAGGTTACGTTATATTAAGTTATTGATGTATATGAAGGTCCCACGGAGACGTAGAGTCCATCTCGCCAGGTATGTTGTCAAATATTACAGCCGAGATGTTAGGTTGGGTTAGGTTAGGTTATATTACGTTATTGATGTATATAAAGGTCCCACGGAGACGGAGAAGCCAACTCGCCAGGAATGTTGTCAAATATTACCGCCGAGATCTTAGGTTGGGTTAGGTTAGGTTATATTACGTTGTTGATGTGTATAAAGCTCCCACGCAGACGTAGAGGCCAACAAGCCAGGAATGTGGTCAAATATTACCGCCGAGATGTTAGATTGGGTTAGGCTAGCTTATATTATGTTACTGATGTATACGAAGGTTACACGGAGACGTAGAGGCCAACTCGCCAGGAATGACGTCAAATATTACCGCCGAGATGTTAGGTTGCGTTAGGTTAGGTTATATTGCGTTATTGATGTATATAAAGGTCCCACGGAGACGTAGAAGCCAACAAGTCAGGAATGTGGTCAAATATTACCGCCGAGATGTTAGATTGGGTTAGGCCAGCTTATATTATGTTATTGATGTATATAGATCCCACGGAGACGTAGAGGCCAACTCGCCAGGAATGTTGTCAAATACTACCGTCGAGATGATAGGTTGGGTTACGTTAGGTTATATTACGTTATTGATGTATATGAATGTCAAACGGAGACCTAGAGGCCAACTCGATAGGAATGTTGTCAAATATCACCGGCGAGATGTTAGGTTGGGTTAGGTAAGGTTATATTACGTTATTGATGTATATAAAGGTCTCACGGGGACGTAGAGGCCAACTCGCCAGTAATGTTGTCAAATATTACCGCCGAGATGATAGGTTGGGTTATGTTACGTTATATTAAGTTATTGATGTATATGAAGGTCCCACGGAGACGTAGAGTCCAACTCGCCAGGTATGTTGTCACATATTACCGCCGAGATGTTAGGTTGGGTTAGGTTAGGTTATATTACGTTGTTGAAGTGTATAAAGGTCCCACGCAGACGTAGAGGCCAACAAGCCAGGAATGTGGTCAAATATTACCGCCGAGATGTTAGTTTGGGTTAGGCTAGCTTATATTATGTTATTGATGTATACGAAGGTTACACGGAGACGTAGAGGCCAACTCGCCAGGAATGATGTCAAATACTACCGCCGAGATTTTAGGTTGGGTTAGGTTAGGTTATATTACGTTATTGATGTATATGAAGGTCCCACGGAGACGTAGAGGCCAACAAGTCAGGAATGTGGTCAAATATTACCGCCGAGATGTTAGATTGGGTTAGGCCAGCTTATATTATGTTATTGATTTATATAGGTCCCACGGAGACGTAGAGGCCAACTCGCTAGGAATGTTGTCAAATACTACCGTCGAGATGATAGGTTGGGTTACGTTAACTTATATTACGTTATTGATGTATATGAAGGTCAAACGGAGACCTAGAGGCCAACTCGATAGGAATGTTGTCAAATATTACCGGCGAGATGTTAGGTTGGGTTAGGTAAGGTTATATTACGTTATTGATGTATATAAAGGTCCCACGGGGACGTACAGGCCAACTCGCCAGTAATGTTGTCAAATATTACCGCCGAGATGATAGGTTGGGTTAGGTTACGTTATATTAAGTTATTGATGTATATGAAGGTCCCACGGAGACGTAGAGTCCAACTCGCCAGGTATGTTGTCAAATATTACAGCCGAGATGTTAGGTTGGGTTAGGTTACGTTATATTAAGTTATTGATGTATATGAAGGTCCCACGGAGACGTAGATTCCAACTCGCCAGGAATGTTGTCAAATATTACCGCCGAGATGTTAGGTTGGGTTACGTTAAGTTATATTACGTTATTGATGTATATGAAGGTCAAACGGAGACCTAGAGGCCAACTCGATAGGAATGTTGTCAAATATTACCGGCGAGATGTTAGGTTGGGTTAGGTAAGGTTATATTACGTTATTGATGTATATAAAGGTCCCACGGGGACGTACAGGCCAACTCGCCAGTAATGTTGTCAAATATTACCGCCGAGATGATAGGTTGGGTTAGGTTACGTTATATTAAGTTATTGATGTATATGAAGGTCCCACGGAGACGTAGAGTCCAACTCGCCAGGTATGTTGTCAAATATTACAGCCGAGATGTTAGGTTGGGTTACGTTACGTTATATTAAGTTATTGATGTATATAAAGGTCCCACGGAGACGGAGAAGCCAACTCGCCAGGAATGTTGTCAAATATTACCGCCGAGATGTTAGGTTGGGTTAGGTTAGGTTATATTACGTTATTGATGTATATAAAGATCCCACGGAGACGTAGAGGCCAACTCGCCAGGTATGTTGTCACATATTACCGCCGAGATGTTCGGTTGGGTTTGGTTAGGTTATATTACGTTATTGATGTATATAAAGGTCCCACGGAGTCGGAGAAGCCAACTCGCCAGGAATGTTGTCAAATATTACCGCCGAGATGTTAGGTTGGGTTAGGTTAGGTTATATTACGTTGTTGAAGTGTATAAAGGTCCCACGCAGACGTAGAGGCCAACATTTCAGGAATGTGGTCAAATATTACCGCCGAGATGTTAGATTGGGTTAGGTTAGGTTATATTACGTTATTGATGTATATGAAGGTCCCACGGGGACGTAGAGGCCAACTCGCCAGTAATGTTGTCAAATATTACCGCCGAGATGATAGGTTGGGTTAGGTTACGTTATATTAAGTTATTGATGTATATGAAGGTCCCACGGACACGTAGAGTCCAACTCGCCAGGTATGTTGTCAAATATTACAGCCGAGATGTTAGGTTGGGTTAGGTTAGGTTATATTACGTTATTGATGTATATAAAGGTCCCACGGAGACGGAGAAGCCAACTCGCCAGGAATGTTGTCAAATATTACCGCCGAGATGTTAGGTTGGGTTAGATTAGGTTATATTACGTTATTGATGTATATAAAGGTCACACGGAGACGTAGAGGCCAACAGGACAGGAATGTGGTCAAATATTACCGCCGAGATGTTAGGTTGGGTTAGGTTAGGTTATATTACGATATTGATGTATACGAAGGTTACACGGAGACGTAGAGGCCAACTTGCCAGGAATGATGTCAAATATTACCGCCGAGATGTTAGGTTGCGTTAGGTTAGGTTATATTGCGTTATTGATGTATATAAAGGTCCCACGGAGACGTAGAGGCCAACAAGTCAGGAATGTGGTCAAATATTACCGCCGAGATGTTAGATTGGGTTAGGCCTGCTTATATTATGTTATTGATGTATATAGGTCCCACGGAGACGTAGAGGCCAACTCGCCAGGAATGTTGTCAAATACTACCGTCGAGATGATAGGTTGGGTTACGTTAGGTTATATTACGTTATGGATGTATATGAAGGTAAAACGGAGACCTAGAGGCCAACTCGATAGGAATGTTGTCAAATATTACCGGCGAGATGTTAGGTTGGGTTAGGTAAGGTTATATTACGTTATTGATGTATATAAAGGTCCCACGGAGACGTAGAGGCCAACAAGACAGGAATGTGGTCAAACATTACCGTCGAGATGTTAGGTTGGGTTAGGTTAGGTTATATTACGTTATTGAAGGATATAAAGGTCTCACGGAGACGTAGAAGCCAACTCGCCAGGAATGTTGTCAAATATTACCGCCGAGATGTTAGGTTGGGTTAGGTTAGGTTATATTACGTTATTGATGTATATAAAGGTCCCACGGAGACGTAGAGGCCAACTCGCCAGGTATGTTGTCACATATTACCGCCGAGATGTTCGGTTGGGTTTGGTTAGGTTATATTACGTTATTGATGTATATAAAGGTCCCACGGAGTCGGAGAAGCCAACTCGCCAGGAATGTTGTCAAATATTACCGCCGAGATGTTAGGTTGGGTTAGGTTAGGTTATATTACGTTGTTGAAGTGTATAAAGGTCCCACGCAGACGTAGAGGCCAACATTTCAGGAATGTGGTCAAATATTACCGCCGAGATGTTAGATTGGGTTAGGTTAGGTTATATTACGTTATTGATGTATATGAAGGTCCCACGGGGACGTAGAGGCCAACTCGCCAGTAATGTTGTCAAATATTACCGCCGAGATGATAGGTTGGGTTAGGTTACGTTATATTAAGTTATTGATGTATATGAAGGTCCCACGGAGACGTAGAGTCCAACTCGCCAGGTATGTTGTCAAATATTACAGCCGAGATGTTAGGTTGGGTTAGGTTAGGTTATATTACGTTATTGATGTATATAAAGGTCCCACGGAGACGGAGAAGCCAACTCGCCAGGAAAGTTGTCAAATATTACCGCCGAGATGTTAGGTTGGGTTAGATTAGGTTATATTACGTTATTGATGTATATAAAGGTCACACGGAGACGTAGAGGCCAACAGGACAGGAATGTGGTCAAATATTACCGCCGAGATGTTAGGTTGGGTTAGGTTAGGTTATATTACGATATTGATGTATACGAAGGTTACACGGAGACGTAGAGGCCAACTTGCCAGGAATGATGTCAAATATTACCGCCGAGATGTTAGGTTGCGTTAGGTTAGGTTATATTGCGTTATTGATGTATATAAAGGTCCCACGGAGACGTAGAGGCCAACAAGTCAGGAATGTTGTCAAATATTACCGCCGAGATGTTAGATTGGGTTAGGCCTGCTTATATTATGTTATTGATGTATATAGGTCCCACGGAGACGTAGAGGCCAACTCGCCAGGAATGTTGTCAAATACTACCGTCGAGATGATAGGTTGGGTTACGTTAGGTTATATTACGTTATGGATGTATATGAAGGTCAAACGGAGACCTAGAGGCCAACACGATAGGAATGTTGTCAAATATTACCGGCGAGATGTTAGGTTGGGTTAGGTAAGGTTATATTACGTTATTGATGTATATAAAGGTCCCACGGAGACGTAGAGGCCAACAAGACAGGAATGTGGTCAAACATTACCGTCGAGATGTTAGGTTGGGTTAGGTTAGGTTATATTACGTTATTGAAGGATATAAAGGTCTCACGGAGACGTAGAAGCCAACTCGCCAGGAATGTTGTCAAATATTACCGCCGAGATGTTAGGTTGGGTTAGGTTAGGTTATATTACGTTATTGATGTATAAAAAGATCGCACGGAGACGTAGAGGCCAACTCGCCAGGTATGTTGTCACATATTACCGCCGAGATGTTCAGTTGGGTTAGGTTAGGTTATATTACGTTATTGATGTATATAAAGGTCCCACGGAGACGTAGAGGCCAACTCGCCAGGAATGTTGTCAAATATTACCGCCGAGATGTTAGGTTGGGTTAGGTTAGGTTATATTACGTTATTGAAGGATATAAAGGTCTCACGGAGACGTAGAAGCCAACTCGCCAGGAATGTTGTCAAATATTACCGCCGAGATGTTAGGTTGGGTTAGGTTAGGTTATATTACGTTATTGATGTATAAAAAGATCGCACGGAGACGTAGAGGCCAACTCGCCAGGTATGTTGTCACATATTACCGCCGAGATGTTCGGTTGGGTTAGGTTAGGTTATATTACGTTATTGATGTATATAACGGTCCCACAGAGACGGAGAAGCCAACTCGCCAGGAATGTTGTCAAATATTACCGCCGAGATGTTAGGTTGGGTTAGGTTAGGTTACATTACGTTGTTGAAGTGTATAAAGGTCCCACGCAGACGTAGAGGCCAACAAGCCAGGAATGTGGTCAAATATTACCGCCGAGATGTTAGATTGGGTTAGGCTAGCTTATATTATGTTATTGATGTATACGAAAGTTACACGGAGACGTAGAGGCGAACTCGCCAGGAATGATGTCAAATATTACCGCCGAGATGTTAGGTTGCATTAGGTTAGGCTATATTGCGTTATTGATGTACATAAAGGTCCCACGGAGACGTAGAGGCCAACAAGACAGGAATGTGGTCAAATATTACCGCCTAGATGTTAGGTTGGGTTAGGCCAGCTTATATTATGTTATTGATGTATATAGGACCCACGGAGACGTAGAGGCCAACACGCCAGGAATGTGGTCAAATATTACCGTCGAGATGTTAGGTTGGGTTAGGTTAGGTTATATTACGTTATTGAAGGATATAAAGGTCTCACGGAGACGTAGAGGCCAACTCGCCAGGAATGTTGCCAAATATTATCGCCGCGATGATAGGTTGGGTTAGGTTACGTTATATTACGTTATTGATGTATATGATGGTCAAACGGAGACGTAGAGGCCAACTCGCCAGGAATGATGTCAAATATTACCGCCGAGATGTTAGGTTGGGTTAGGTTAGGTTATATTACGTTATTGATGTATATAAAGGTCCCACGGAGACATAGAGGCCAACAAGCCAGGAATGTGGTCAAATATTACCGCCGAGATGTTAGGTTGGGTTAGGTTAGGTTATATTACGTTATTGATGTATATAAATGTCCCACGGAGACGTAGAGGCCAACAAGCCAGGAATGTGGTCAAATATTACCGCCGAGATGTTAGATTGGGTTAGGCCAGCTTATATTATGTTATTGATGTATATAAAGGTCCCACGGAGACGTAGAGGCCAACTCGCCAGGAATGATGTCAAATATTACCGCCGAGATGTTAGGTTGGGTTAGGTTAGGTTATATTACGTTATTGAAGGATATAAAGGTCTCACGGAGACGTAGAAGCCAACTCGCCAGGAATGTTGTCAAATATTACCGCCGAGATGTTAGGTTGGGTTAGGTTAGGTTATATTACGTTATTGATGTATAAAAAGATCGCACGGAGACGTAGAGGCCAACTCGCCAGGTATGTTGTCACATATTACCGCCGAGATGTTCAGTTGGGTTAGGTTAGGTTATATTACGTTATTGATGTATATAAAGGTCCCACGGAGACGTAGAGGCCAACTCGCCAGGAATGTTGTCAAATATTACCGCCGAGATGTTAGGTTGGGTTAGGTTAGGTTATATTACGTTATTGAAGGATATAAAGGTCTCACGGAGACGTAGAAGCCAACTCGCCAGGAATGTTGTCAAATATTACCGCCGAGATGTTAGGTTGGGTTAGGTTAGGTTATATTACGTTATTGATGTATAAAAAGATCGCACGGAGACGTAGAGGCCAACTCGCCAGGTATGTTGTCACATATTACCGCCGAGATGTTCGGTTGGGTTAGGTTAGGTTATATTACGTTATTGATGTATATAACGGTCCCACAGAGACGGAGAAGCCAACTCGCCAGGAATGTTGTCAAATATTACCGCCGAGATGTTAGGTTGGGTTAGGTTAGGTTACATTACGTTGTTGAAGTGTATAAAGGTCCCACGCAGACGTAGAGGCCAACAAGCCAGGAATGTGGTCAAATATTACCGCCGAGATGTTAGATTGGGTTAGGCTAGCTTATATTATGTTATTGATGTATACGAAAGTTACACGGAGACGTAGAGGCGAACTCGCCAGGAATGATGTCAAATATTACCGCCGAGATGTTAGGTTGCATTAGGTTAGGCTATATTGCGTTATTGATGTACATAAAGGTCCCACGGAGACGTAGAGGCCAACAAGACAGGAATGTGGTCAAATATTACCGCCTAGATGTTAGGTTGGGTTAGGTTAGGTTATATTACGTTATTGATGTATAAAAAGATCGCACGGAGACGTAGAGGCCAACTCGCCAGGTATGTTGTCACATATTACCGCCGAGATGTTCGGTTGGGTTAGGTTAGGTTATATTACGTTATTGATGTATATAACGGTCCCACAGAGACGGAGAAGCCAACTCGCCAGGAATGTTGTCAAATATTACCGCCGAGATGTTAGGTTGGGTTAGGTTAGGTTACATTACGTTGTTGAAGTGTATAAAGGTCCCACGCAGACGTAGAGGCCAACAAGCCAGGAATGTGGTCAAATATTACCGCCGAGATGTTAGATTGGGTTAGGCTAGCTTATATTATGTTATTGATGTATACGAAAGTTACACGGAGACGTAGAGGCGAACTCGCCAGGAATGATGTCAAATATTACCGCCGAGATGTTAGGTTGCATTAGGTTAGGCTATATTGCGTTATTGATGTACATAAAGGTCCCACGGAGACGTAGAGGCCAACAAGACAGGAATGTGGTCAAATATTACCGCCTAGATGTTAGGTTGGGTTAGGCCAGCTTATATTATGTTATTGATGTATATAGGACCCACGGAGACGTAGAGGCCAACACGCCAGGAATGTGGTCAAATATTACCGTCGAGATGTTAGGTTGGGTTAGGTTAGGTTATATTACGTTATTGAAGGATATAAAGGTCTCACGGAGACGTAGGGGCCAACTCGCCAGGAATGTTGCCAAATATTATCGCCGCGATGATAGGTTGGGTTAGGTTACGTTATATTACGTTATTGATGTATATGATGGTCAAACGGAGACGTAGAGGCCAACTCGCCAGGAATGATGTCAAATATTACCGCCGAGATGTTAGGTTGGGTTAGGTTAGGTTATATTACGTTATTGATGTATATAAAGGTCCCACGGAGACATAGAGGCCAACAAGCCAGGAATGTGGTCAAATATTACCGCCGAGATGTTAGGTTGGGTTAGGTTAGGTTATATTACGTTATTGATGTATATAAATGTCCCACGGAGACGTAGAGGCCAACAAGCCAGGAATGTGGTCAAATATTACCGCCGAGATGTTAGATTGGGTTAGGCCAGCTTATATTATGTTATTGATGTATATAAAGGTCCCACGGAGACGTAGAGGCCAACTCGCCAGGAATGATGTCAAATATTACCGCCGAGATGTTAGGTTGGGTTAGGTTAGGTTATATTACGTTATTGATGTATATAAAGGTCCCACGGAGACATAGAGGCCAACAAGACAGGAATGTGGTCAAATATTACCGCCGAGATGTTAGGTTGGGTTAGGTTAGGTTATATTACGTTATTGATGTATATAAAGGTCCTACGGAGACGTAGAGGCCAACTCGCCAGGTATGTTGTCAAATATTACCGCCCAGATGTTCGGTTTGGTTAGGTTAGGTTATATTACGTTATTGATGTATATAAAGGTCCCACGGAGACGGAGAAGCCAACTCGCCAGGAATGTTGTCAAATATTACCGCCAAGATGTTAGGTTGGGTTAGGTTAGGTTATATTACGTTATTGATGTATATAAAGATCCCACGGAGACGTAGAGGCCAACTCGCCAGGTATGTTGTCACATATTACCGCCGAGATGTTCGGTTGGGTTAGGTTAGGTTATATTACGTTATTGATGTATATAAAGGTCCCACGGAGACATAGAGGTCAACAAGCCAGGAATGTGGTCAAATATTACCGCCGAGATGTTAGGTTGGGTTAGGTTAGGTTATATTACGTTATTGATGTATATAAAGGTCCCACGGAGACGTAGAGGCCAACAAGCCAGGAATGTGGTCAAATATTACCGCCGAGATGTTAGATTGGGTTAGGCCAGCTTATATTATGTTATTGATGTATATAAAGGTCCCACGTAGACGTAGAGGCCAACTCGCCAGGTATGTTGTCACATATTACCGCCGAGATGTTCGGTTGGGTTAGGTTAGGTTATATTACGTTATTGATGTATATAAAGGTCCCACGGAGACGGAGAAGCCAACTCGCCAGGAATGTTGTCAAATATTACCGCCGAGATGTTAGGTTGGGTTAGGTTAGGTTATATTACGTTATTGATGTATATAAAGATCCCACGGAGACGTAGAGGCCAACTCGCCAGGTATGTTGTCACATATTACCGCCGAGATGTTCGGTTGGGTTAGGTTAGGTTATATTACGTTATTGATGTATATAAAGGTCCCACGGAGACATAGAGGTCAACAAGCCAGGAATGTGGTCAAATATTACCGCCGAGATGTTAGGTTGGGTTAGGTTAGGTTATATTACGTTATTGATGTATATAAAGGTCCTACGGAGACGTAGAGGCCAACTCGCCAGGTATGTTGTCAAATATTACCGCCTAGATGTTCGGTTTGGTTAGGTTAGGTTATATTACGTTATTGATGTATATAAAGGTCCCACGGAGACGGAGAAGCCAACTCGCCAGGAATGTTGTCAAATATTACCGCCAAGATGTTAGGTTGGGTTAGGTTAGGTTATATTACGTTATTGATGTATATAAAGATCCCACGGAGACGTAGAGGCCAACTCGCCAGGTATGTTGTCACATATTACCGCCGAGATGTTCGGTTGGGTTAGGTTAGGTTATATTACGTTATTGATGTATATAAATGTCCCACGGAGACGTAGAGGCCAACAAGCCAGGAATGTGGTCAAATATTACCGCCGAGATGTTAGATTGGGTTAGGCCAGCTTATATTATGTTATTGATGTATATAAAGGTCCCACGTAGACGTAGAGGCCAACTCGCCAGGTATGTTGTCACATATTACCGCCGAGATGTTCGGTTGGGTTAGGTTAGGTTATATTACGTTATTGATGTATATAAAGGTCCCACGGAGACGGAGAAGCCAACTCGCCAGGAATGTTGTCAAATATTACCGCCGAGATGTTAGGTTGGGTTAGGTTAGGTTATATTACGTTGTTGATGTGTATAAAGGTCCCACGCAGACGTAGAGGCCAACAAGCCAGGAATGTGGTCAAATATTACCGCCGAGATGTTAGATTGGGTTAGGCTAGCTTATATTATGTTATTGATGTATACGAAGGTTACACGGAGACGTAGAGGCCAACTCGCCAGGAATGATGTCAAATATTACCGCCGAGATGTTAGGTTGCGTTAGGTTACGTTATATTGCGTTATTGATGTATATAAATGTCCCACGGAGACGTAGAGGCCAACAAGCCAGGAATGTGGTCAAATATTACCGCCGAGATGTTAGATTGGGTTAGGCCAGCTTATATTATGTTATTGATGTATATAGGACCCACGGAGACGTAGAGGCCAACACGCCAGGAATGTTGTCAAATACTACCGTCGAGATGATAGGTTGGGTTACGTTAGGTTATATTACGTTATTGATGTATATGAAGGTCAAACGGAGACCTAGAGGCCAACTCGATAGGAATGTTGTCAAATATTACCGGCGAGATGTTAGGTTGGGTTAGGTAAGGTTATATTACGTTATTGATGTATATAAAGGTCCCACGGGGACGTAGAGGCCAACTCGCCAGTAATGTTGTCAAATATTACCGCCGAGATGATAGGTTGGGTTATGTTACGTTACATTACGTTATTGATGTATATGAAGGTCCCACGGAGACGTAGGGTACAACTCGCCAGGTATGTTGTCAAATATTACCGCCGAAATGTTAGGTTGGGTTAGGTTAGGTTATATTACGTTATTGATGTATATAAGGGTCACACGGAGACGTAGAGGCCAACAGGACAGGAATGATGTCAAATATTACCGCCGAGATTTTAGGTTGGGTTAGGTTAGGTTATATTACGTTATTGATGTATATAAAAGTCCCACGGAGACGTAGAGGCCAACAAGACAGGAATGTGGTCAAATATTACCGTCGAGATGTTAGGTTGGGTTGGGTTAGGTTATATTACGTTATTGAAGGATATAAAGGTCTCACGGAGACGTAGAGGCCAACTCGCCAGGAATGTTGCCAAATATTATCCCCGCGATGATAGGTTGGGTTAGGTTACGTTATATTACGTTATTGATGTATATGATGGTCAAACGGGGACGTAGAGGCCAACTCGCCAGGAATGATGTCAAATATTACCGCCGAGATGTTAGGTTGGGTTAGGTTAGGTTATATTACGTTACTGATGTATATAAAGGTCCCACGGAGACATAGAGGCCAACAAGACAGGAATGTGGTCAAATATTACCGCCGAGATGTTAGGTTGGGTTAGGACAGCTTATATTATGTTATTGATGTATATAAAGGTCCTACGGAGACGTAGAGGCCAACTCGCCAGGTATGTTGTCAAATATTACCGCCCAGATGTTCGGTTTGGTTAGGTTAGGTTATATTACGTTATTGATGTATATAAAGGTCCCACGGAGACGGAGAAGCCAACTCGCCAGGAATGTTGTCAAATATTACCGCCGAGATGTTAGGTTGGGTTAGGTTAGGTTATATTACGTTATTGATGTATATAAAGATCCCACGGAGACGTAGAGGCCAACTCGCCAGGTATGTTGTCACATATTACCGCCGAGATGTTCGGTTGCGTTAGGTTAGGTTATATTGCGTTATTGATGTATATAAAGGTCCCACGGAGACGTAGAGGCCAACAAGTCAGGAATGTGGTCAAATATTACCGCCGAGATGTTAGATTGGGTTAGGCCTGCTTATATTATGTTATTGATGTATATAGGTCCCACGGAGACGTAGAGGCCAACTCGCCAGGAATGTTGTCAAATACTACCGTCGAGATGATAGGTTGGGTTACGTTAGGTTATATTACGTTATGGATGTATATGAAGGTCAAACGGAGACCTAGAGGCCAACTCGATAGGAATGTTGTCAAATATTACCGGCGAGATGTTAGGTTGGGTTAGGTAAGGTTATATTACGTTATTGATGTATATAAAGGTCCCACGGAGACGTAGAGGCCAACAAGACAGGAATGTGGTCAAACATTACCGTCGAGATATTAGGTTGGGTTAGGTTAGGTTATATTACGTTATTGAAGGATATAAAGGTCTCACGGAGACGTAGAAGCCAACTCGCCAGGAATGTTGTCAAATATTACCGCCGAGATGTTAGGTTGGGTTAGGTTAGGTTATATTACGTTATTGATGTATAAAAAGATCGCACGGAGACGTAGAGGCCAACTCGCCAGGTATGTTGTCACATATTACCGCCGAGATGTTCAGTTGGGTTAGGTTAGGTTATATTACGTTATTGATGTATATAAAGGTCCCACGGAGACGTAGAGGCCAACTCGCCAGGAATGTTGTCAAATATTACCGCCGAGATGTTAGGTTGGGTTAGGTTAGGTTATATTACGTTATTGAAGGATATAAAGGTCTCACGGAGACGTAGAAGCCAACTCGCCAGGAATGTTGTCAAATATTACCGCCGAGATGTTAGGTTGGGTTAGGTTAGGTTATATTACGTTATTGATGTATAAAAAGATCGCACGGAGACGTAGAGGCCAACTCGCCAGGTATGTTGTCACATATTACCGCCGAGATGTTCGGTTGGGTTAGGTTAGGTTATATTACGTTATTGATGTATATAACGGTCCCACAGAGACGGAGAAGCCAACTCGCCAGGAATGTTGTCAAATATTACCGCCGAGATGTTAGGTTGGGTTAGGTTAGGTTACATTACGTTGTTGAAGTGTATAAAGGTCCCACGCAGACGTAGAGGCCAACAAGCCAGGAATGTGGTCAAATATTACCGCCGAGATGTTAGATTGGGTTAGGCTAGCTTATATTATGTTATTGATGTATACGAAAGTTACACGGAGACGTAGAGGCGAACTCGCCAGGAATGATGTCAAATATTACCGCCGAGATGTTAGGTTGCATTAGGTTAGGCTATATTGCGTTATTGATGTACATAAAGGTCCCACGGAGACGTAGAGGCCAACAAGACAGGAATGTGGTCAAATATTACCGCCTAGATGTTAGGTTGGGTTAGGCCAGCTTATATTATGTTATTGATGTATATAGGACACACGGAGACGCAGAGGCCAACACGCCAGGAATGTGGTCAAATATTACCGTCGAGATGTTAGGTTGGGTTAGGTTAGGTTATATTACGTTACTGAAGGATATAAAGGTCTCACGGAGACGTAGAGGCCAACTCGCCAGGAATGTTGCCAAATATTATCGCCGCGATGATAGGTTGGGTTAGGTTACGTTATATTACGTTATTGATGTATATGATGGTCAAACGGAGACGTAGAGGCCAACTCGCCAGGAATGATGTCAAATATTACCGCCGAGATGTTAGGTTGGGTTAGGTTAGGTTATATTACGTTATTGATGTATATAAAGGTCCCACGGAGACATAGAGGCCAACAAGCCAGGAATGTGGTCAAATATTACCGCCGAGATGTTAGGTTGGGTTAGGTTAGGTTATATTACGTTATTGATGTATATAAATGTCCCACGGAGACGTAGAGGCCAACAAGCCAGGAATGTGGTCAAATATTACCGCCGAGATGTTAGATTGGGTTAGGCCAGCTTATATTATGTTATTGATGTATATAAAGGTCCCACGGAGACGTAGAGGCCAACTCGCCAGGAATGATGTCAAATATTACCGCCGAGATGTTAGGTTGGGTTAGGTTAGGTTATATTACGTTATTGATGTATATAAAGGTCCCACGGAGACATAGAGGCCAACAAGACAGGAATGTGGTCAAATATTACCGCCGAGATGTTAGGTTGGGTTAGGCCAGCTTATATTACGTTATTGATGTATATAAAGGTCCCACGGAGACGTAGAGGCCAACTCGCCAGGTATGTTGTCACATATTACCGCCGAGATGTTCGGTTGGGTTAGGTTAGGTTATATTGCGTTATTGATGTATATAAAGGTCCCACGGAGACGTAGAGGCCAACTCGATAGGAATGTTGTCAAATATTACCGGCGAGATGTTAGGTTGGGTTAGGTAAGGTTATATTACGTTATTGATGTATATAAAGGTCCCACGGAGACATAGAGGTCAACAAGCCAGGAATGTGGTCAAATATTACCGCCGAGATGTTAGGTTGGGTTAGGTTAGGTTATATTACGTTATTGATGTATATAAAGGTCCTACGGAGACGTAGAGGCCAACTCGCCAGGTATGTTGTCAAATATTACCGCCCAGATGTTCGGTTTGGTTAGGTTAGGTTATATTACGTTATTGATGTATATAAAGGTCCCACGGAGACGGAGAAGCCAACTCGCCAGGAATGTGGTCAAATATTACCGCCGAGATGTTAGATTGGGTTAGGCCAGCTTATATTATGTTATTGATGTATATAAAGGTCCCACGTAGACGTAGAGGCCAACTCGCCAGGTATGTTGTCACATATTACCGCCGAGATGTTCGGTTGGGTTAGGTTAGGTTATATTACGTTATTGATGTATATAAAGGTCCCACGGAGACGGAGAAGCCAACTCGCCAGGAATGTTGTCAAATATTACCGCCGAGATGTTAGGTTGGGTTAGGTTAGGTTATATTACGTTGTTGATGTGTATAAAGGTCCCACGCAGACGTAGAGGCCAACAAGCCAGGAATGTGGTCAAATATTACCGCCGAGATGTTAGATTGGGTTAGGCTAGCTTATATTATGTTATTGATGTATACGAAGGTTACACGGAGACGTAGAGGCCAACTCGCCAGGAATGATGTCAAATATTACCGCCGAGATGTTAGGTTGCGTTAGGTTACGTTATATTGCGTTATTGATGTATATAAATGTCCCAGGGAGACGTAGAGGCCAACAAGCCAGGAATGTGGTCAAATATTACCGCCGAGATGTTAGATTGGGTTAGGCCAGCTTATATTATGTTATTGATGTATATAGGACCCACGGAGACGTAGATGCCAACACGCCAGGAATGTTGTCAAATACTACCGTCGAGATGATAGGTTGGGTTACGTTAGGTTATATTACGTTATTGATGTATATGAAGGTCAAACGGAGACCTAGAGGCCAACTCGATAGGAATGTTGTCAAATATTACCGGCGAGATGTTAGGTTGGGTTAGGTAAGGTTATATTACGTTATTGATGTATATAAAGGTCCCACGGGGACGTAGAGGCCAACTCGCCAGTAATGTTGTCAAATATTACCGCCGAGATGATAGGTTGGGTTATGTTACGTTACATTACGTTATTGATGTATATGAAGGTCCCACGGAGACGTAGGGTACAACTCGCCAGGTATGTTGTCAAATATTACCGCCGAAATGTTAGGTTGGGTTAGGTTAGGTTATATTACGTTATTGATGTATATAAGGGTCACACGGAGACGTAGAGGCCAACAGGACAGGAATGATGTCAAATATTACCGCCGAGATTTTAGGTTGGGTTCGGTTAGGTTATATTACGTTATTGATGTATATAAAAGTCCCACGGAGACGTAGAGGCCAACAAGACAGGAATGTGGTCAAATATTACCGTCGAGATGTTAGGTTGGGTTGGGTTAGGTTATATTACGTTATTGAAGGATATAAAGGTCTCACGGAGACGTAGAGGCCAACTCGCCAGGAATGTTGCCAAATATTATCCCCGCGATGATAGGTTGGGTTAGGTTACGTTATATTACGTTATTGATGTATATGATGGTCAAACGGAGACGTAGAGGCCAACTCGCCAGGAATGATGTCAAATATTACCGCCGAGATGTTAGGTTGGGTTAGGTTAGGTTATATTACGTTACTGATGTATATAAAGGTCCCACGGAGACATAGAGGCCAACAAGACAGGAATGTGGTCAAATATTACCGCCGAGATGTTAGGTTGGGTTAGGCCAGCTTATATTATGTTATTGATGTATATAAAGGTCCTACGGAGACGTAGAGGCCAACTCGCCAGGTATGTTGTCAAATATTACCGCCCAGATGTTCGGTTGGGTTAGGTTAGGTTATATTACGTTGTTGATGTGTATAAAGGTCCCACGCAGACGTAGAGGCCAACAAGCCAGGAATGTGGTCAAATATTGCCGCCGAGATGTTAGATTGGGTTAGGCCAGCTAATATTATGTTATTGATGTATATAGGACCCACGGAGACGTAGAGGCCAACACGCCAGGAATGTTGTCAAATACTACCGTCGAGATGATAGGTTGGGTTACGTTAGGTTATATTACGTTATTGATGTATATGAAGGTCAAACGGAGACCTAGAGGCCAACTCGATAGGAATGTTGTCAAATATTACCGGCGAGATGTTAGGTTGGGTTAGGTAAGGTTATATTACGTTATTGATGTATATAAAGGTCCCACGGGGACGTAGAGGCCAACTCGCCAGTAATGTTGTCAAATATTACCGCCGAGATGATAGGTTGGGTTATGTTACGTTACATTAAGTTATTGATGTATATGAAGGTCCCACGGAGACGTAGGGTCCAACTCGCCAGGTATGTTGTCAAATATTACCGCCGAGATGTTAGGTTGGGTTAGGCCAGCTTATATTATGTTATTGATGTATATAGGACCCACGGAGACGTAGAGGCCAACACGCCAGGAATGTTGTCAAATACTACCGTCGAGATGATAGGTTGGGTTACGTTAGGTTATATTACGTTATTGATGTATATGAAGGTCAAACGGAGACCTAGAGGCCAACTCGATAGGAATGTTGTCAAATATTACCGGCGAGATGTTAGGTTGGGTTAGGTAAGGTTATATTACGTTATTGATGTATATAAAGGTCCCACGGGGACGTAGAGGCCAACTCGCAAGTAATGTTGTCAAATATTACCGCCGAGATGATAGGTTGGGTTATGTTACGTTACATTACGTTATTGATGTATATGAAGGTCCCACGGAGACGTAGGGTACAACTCGCCAGGTATGTTGTCAAATATTACCGCCGAAATGTTAGGTTGGGTTAGGTTAGGTTATATTACGTTATTGATGTATATAAGGGTCACACGGAGACGTAGAGGCCAACAGGACAGGAATGATGTCAAATATTACCGCCGAGATTTTAGGTTGGGTTAGGTTAGGTTATATTACGTTATTGATGTATATAAAAGTCCCACGGAGACGTAGAGGCCAACAAGACAGGAATGTGGTCAAATATTACCGTCGAGATGTTAGGTTGGGTTGGGTTAGGTTATATTACGTTATTGAAGGATATAAAGGTCTCACGGAGACGTAGAGGCCAACTCGCCAGGAATGTTGCCAAATATTATCGCCGCGATGATAGGTTGGGTTAGGTTACGTTATATTACGTTATTGATGTATATGATGGTCAAACGGAGACGTAGAGGCCAACTCGCCAGGAATGATGTCAAATATTACCGCCGAGATGTTAGGTTGGGTTAGGTTAGGTTACATTACGTTGTTGAAGTGTATAAAGGTCCCACGCAGACGTAGAGGCCAACAAGCCAGGAATGTGGTCAAATATTACCGCCGAGATGTTAGATTGGGTTAGGCTAGCTTATATTATGTTATTGATGTATACGAAAGTTACACGGAGACGTAGAGGCGAACTCGCCAGGAATGATGTCAAATATTACCGCCGAGATGTTAGGTTGCATTAGGTTAGGCTATATTGCGTTATTGATGTACATAAAGGTCCCACGGAGACGTAGAGGCCAACAAGACAGGAATGTGGTCAAATATTACCGCCTAGATGTTAGGTTGGGTTAGGCCAGCTTATATTATGTTATTGATGTATATAGGTCACACGGAGACGCAGAGGCCAACACGCCAGGAATGTGGTCAAATATTACCGTCGAGATGTTAGGTTGGGTTGGGTTAGGTTATATTACGTTATTGAAGGATATAAAGGTCTCACGGAGACGTAGAGGCCAACTCGCCAGGAATGTTGCCAAATATTATCCCCGCGATGATAGGTTGGGTTAGGTTACGTTATATTACGTTATTGATGTATATGATGGTCAAACGGAGACGTAGAGGCCAACTCGCCAGGAATGATGTCAAATATTACCGCCGAGATGTTAGGTTGGGTTAGGTTAGGTTATATTACGTTACTGATGTATATAAAGGTCCCACGGAGACATAGAGGCCAACAAGACAGGAATGTGGTCAAATATTACCGCCGAGATGTTAGGTTGGGTTAGGCCAGCTTATATTATGTTATTGATGTATATAAAGGTCCTACGGAGACGTAGAGGCCAACTCGCCAGGTATGTTGTCAAATATTACCGCCCAGATGTTCGGTTGGGTTAGGTTAGGTTATATTACGTTGTTGATGTGTATAAAGGTCCCACGCAGACGTAGAGGCCAACAAGCCAGGAATGTGGTCAAATATTGCCGCCGAGATGTTAGATTGGGTTAGGCCAGCTAATATTATGTTATTGATGTATATAGGACCCACGGAGACGTAGAGGCCAACACGCCAGGAATGTTGTCAAATACTACCGTCGAGATGATAGGTTGGGTTACGTTAGGTTATATTACGTTATTGATGTATATGAAGGTCAAACGGAGACCTAGAGGCCAACTCGATAGGAATGTTGTCAAATATTACCGGCGAGATGTTAGGTTGGGTTAGGTAAGGTTATATTACGTTATTGATGTATATAAAGGTCCCACGGGGACGTAGAGGCCAACTCGCCAGTAATGTTGTCAAATATTACCGCCGAGATGATAGGTTGGGTTATGTTACGTTACATTAAGTTATTGATGTATATGAAGGTCCCACGGAGACGTAGGGTCCAACTCGCCAGGTATGTTGTCAAATATTACCGCCGAGATGTTAGGTTGGGTTAGGCCAGCTTATATTATGTTATTGATGTATATAGGACCCACGGAGACGTAGAGGCCAACACGCCAGGAATGTTGTCAAATACTACCGTCGAGATGATAGGTTGGGTTACGTTAGGTTATATTACGTTATTGATGTATATGAAGGTCAAACGGAGACCTAGAGGCCAACTCGATAGGAATGTTGTCAAATATTACCGGCGAGATGTTAGGTTGGGTTAGGTAAGGTTATATTACGTTATTGATGTATATAAAGGTCCCACGGGGACGTAGAGGCCAACTCGCAAGTAATGTTGTCAAATATTACCGCCGAGATGATAGGTTGGGTTATGTTACGTTACATTACGTTATTGATGTATATGAAGGTCCCACGGAGACGTAGGGTACAACTCGCCAGGTATGTTGTCAAATATTACCGCCGAAATGTTAGGTTGGGTTAGGTTAGGTTATATTACGTTATTGATGTATATAAGGGTCACACGGAGACGTAGAGGCCAACAGGACAGGAATGATGTCAAATATTACCGCCGAGATTTTAGGTTGGGTTAGGTTAGGTTATATTACGTTATTGATGTATATAAAAGTCCCACGGAGACGTAGAGGCCAACAAGACAGGAATGTGGTCAAATATTACCGTCGAGATGTTAGGTTGGGTTGGGTTAGGTTATATTACGTTATTGAAGGATATAAAGGTCTCACGGAGACGTAGAGGCCAACTCGCCAGGAATGTTGCCAAATATTATCGCCGCGATGATAGGTTGGGTTAGGTTACGTTATATTACGTTATTGATGTATATGATGGTCAAACGGAGACGTAGAGGCCAACTCGCCAGGAATGATGTCAAATATTACCGCCGAGATGTTAGGTTGGGTTAGGTTAGGTTACATTACGTTGTTGAAGTGTATAAAGGTCCCACGCAGACGTAGAGGCCAACAAGCCAGGAATGTGGTCAAATATTACCGCCGAGATGTTAGATTGGGTTAGGCTAGCTTATATTATGTTATTGATGTATACGAAAGTTACACGGAGACGTAGAGGCGAACTCGCCAGGAATGATGTCAAATATTACCGCCGAGATGTTAGGTTGCATTAGGTTAGGCTATATTGCGTTATTGATGTACATAAAGGTCCCACGGAGACGTAGAGGCCAACAAGACAGGAATGTGGTCAAATATTACCGCCTAGATGTTAGGTTGGGTTAGGCCAGCTTATATTATGTTATTGATGTATATAGGACACACGGAGACGCAGAGGCCAACACGCCAGGAATGTGGTCAAATATTACCGTCGAGATGTTAGGTTGGGTTAGGTTAGGTTATATTACGTTACTGAAGGATATAAAGGTCTCACGGAGACGTAGAGGCCAACTCGCCAGGAATGTTGCCAAATATTATCGCCGCGATGATAGGTTGGGTTAGGTTACGTTATATTACGTTATTGATGTATATGATGGTCAAACGGAGACGTAGAGGCCAACTCGCCAGGAATGATGTCAAATATTACCGCCGAGATGTTAGGTTGGGTTAGGTTAGGTTATATTACGTTATTGATGTATATAAAGGTCCCACGGAGACATAGAGGCCAACAAGCCAGGAATGTGGTCAAATATTACCGCCGAGATGTTAGGTTGGGTTAGGTTAGGTTATATTACGTTATTGATGTATATAAATGTCCCACGGAGACGTAGAGGCCAACAAGCCAGGAATGTGGTCAAATATTACCGCCGAGATGTTAGATTGGGTTAGGCCAGCTTATATTATGTTATTGATGTATATAAAGGTCCCACGGAGACGTAGAGGCCAACTCGATAGGAATGTTGTCAAATATTACCGGCGAGATGTTAGGTTGGGTTAGGTAAGGTTATATTACGTTATTGATGTATATAAAGGTCCCACGGAGACATAGAGGTCAACAAGCCAGGAATGTGGTCAAATATTACCGCCGAGATGTTAGGTTGGGTTAGGTTATGTTATATTACGTTATTGATGTATATAAAGGTCCTACGGAGACGTAGAGGCCAACTCGCCAGGTATGTTGTCAAATATTACCGCCCAGATGTTCGGTTTGGTTAGGTTAGGTTATATTACGTTATTGATGTATATAAAGGTCCCACGGAGACGGAGAAGCCAACTCGCCAGGAATGTTGTCAAATATTACCGCCAAGATGTTAGGTTGGGTTAGGTTAGGTTATATTACGTTATTGATGTATATAAAGATCCCACGGAGACGTAGAGGCCAACTCGCCAGGTATGTTGTCACATATTACCGCCGAGATGTTCGGTTGGGTTAGGTTAGGTTATATTACGTTATTGATGTATATAAAGGTCCCACGGAGACATAGAGGTCAACAAGCCAGGAATGTGGTCAAATATTACCGCCGAGATGTTAGGTTGGGTTAGGTTAGGTTATATTACGTTATTGATGTATATAAAGGTCCTACGGAGACGTAGAGGCCAACTCGCCAGGTATGTTGTCAAATATTACCGCCCAGATGTTCGGTTTGGTTAGGTTAGGTTATATTACGTTATTGATGTATATAAAGGTCCCACGGAGACGGAGAAGCCAACTCGCCAGGAATGTTGTCAAATATTACCGCCAAGATGTTAGGTTGGGTTAGGTTAGGTTATATTACGTTATTGATGTATATAAAGATCCCACGGAGACGTAGAGGCCAACTCGCCAGGTATGTTGTCACATATTACCGCCGAGATGTTCGGTTGGGTTAGGTTAGGTTATATTACGTTATTGATGTATATAAATGTCCCACGGAGACGTAGAGGCCAACAAGCCAGGAATGTGGTCAAATATTACCGCCGAGATGTTAGATTGGGTTAGGCCAGCTTATATTATGTTATTGATGTATATAAAGGTCCCACGTAGACGTAGAGGCCAACTCGCCAGGTATGTTGTCACATATTACCGCCGAGATGTTCGGTTGGGTTAGGTTAGGTTATATTACGTTATTGATGTATATAAAGGTCCCACGGAGACGGAGAAGCCAACTCGCCAGGAATGTTGTCAAATATTACCGCCGAGATGTTAGGTTGGGTTAGGTTAGGTTATATTACGTTGTTGATGTGTATAAAGGTCCCACGCAGACGTAGAGGCCAACAAGCCAGGAATGTGGTCAAATATTACCGCCGAGATGTTAGATTGGGTTAGGCTAGCTTATATTATGTTATTGATGTATACGAAGGTTACACGGAGACGTAGAGGCCAACTCGCCAGGAATGATGTCAAATATTACCGCCGAGATGTTAGGTTGCGTTAGGTTACGTTATATTGCGTTATTGATGTATATAAATGTCCCAGGGAGACGTAGAGGCCAACAAGCCAGGAATGTGGTCAAATATTACCGCCGAGATGTTAGATTGGGTTAGGCCAGCTTATATTATGTTATTGATGTATATAGGACCCACGGAGACGTAGATGCCAACACGCCAGGAATGTTGTCAAATACTACCGTCGAGATGATAGGTTGGGTTACGTTAGGTTATATTACGTTATTGATGTATATGAAGGTCAAACGGAGACCTAGAGGCCAACTCGATAGGAATGTTGTCAAATATTACCGGCGAGATGTTAGGTTGGGTTAGGTAAGGTTATATTACGTTATTGATGTATATAAAGGTCCCACGGGGACGTAGAGGCCAACTCGCCAGTAATGTTGTCAAATATTACCGCCGAGATGATAGGTTGGGTTATGTTACGTTACATTACGTTATTGATGTATATGAAGGTCCCACGGAGACGTAGGGTACAACTCGCCAGGTATGTTGTCAAATATTACCGCCGAAATGTTAGGTTGGGTTAGGTTAGGTTATATTACGTTATTGATGTATATAAGGGTCACACGGAGACGTAGAGGCCAACAGGACAGGAATGATGTCAAATATTACCGCCGAGATTTTAGGTTGGGTTCGGTTAGGTTATATTACGTTATTGATGTATATAAAAGTCCCACGGAGACGTAGAGGCCAACAAGACAGGAATGTGGTCAAATATTACCGTCGAGATGTTAGGTTGGGTTGGGTTAGGTTATATTACGTTATTGAAGGATATAAAGGTCTCACGGAGACGTAGAGGCCAACTCGCCAGGAATGTTGCCAAATATTATCCCCGCGATGATAGGTTGGGTTAGGTTACGTTATATTACGTTATTGATGTATATGATGGTCAAACGGAGACGTAGAGGCCAACTCGCCAGGAATGATGTCAAATATTACCGCCGAGATGTTAGGTTGGGTTAGGTTAAGTTATATTACGTTACTGATGTATATAAAGGTCCCACGGAGACATAGAGGCCAACAAGACAGGAATGTGGTCAAATATTACCGCCGAGATGTTAGGTTGGGTTAGGCCAGCTTATATTATGTTATTGATGTATATAAAGGTCCTACGGAGACGTAGAGGCCAACTCGCCAGGTATGTTGTCAAATATTACCGCCCAGATGTTCGGTTTGGTTAGGTTAGGTTATATTACGTTATTGATGTATATAAAGGTCCCACGGAGACGGAGAAGCCAACTCGCCAGGAATGTTGTCAAATATTACCGCCGAGATGTTAGGTTGGGTTAGGTTAGGTTATATTACGTTATTGATGTATATAAAGATCCCACGGAGACGTAGAGGCCAACTCGCCAGGTATGTTGTCACATATTACCGCCGAGATGTTCGGTTGGGTTAGGTTAGGTTATATTACGTTATTGATGTATATAAATGTCCCACGGAGACGTAGAGGCCAACAAGCCAGGAATGTGGTCAAATATTACCGCCGAGATGTTAGATTGGGTTAGGCCAGCTTATATTATGTTATTGATGTATATAAAGGTCCCACGTAGACGTAGAGGCCAACTCGCCAGGTATGTTGTCACATATTACCGCCGAGATGTTCGGTTGGGTTAGGTTAGGTTATATTACGTTATTGATGTATATAAAGGTCCCACGGAGACGGAGAAGCCAACTCGCCAGGAATGTTGTCAAATATTACCGCCGAGATGTTAGGTTGGGTTAGGTTAGGTTATATTACGTTGTTGATGTGTATAAAGGTCCCACGCAGACGTAGAGGCCAACAAGCCAGGAATGTGGTCAAATATTGCCGCCGAGATGTTAGATTGGGTTAGGCCAGCTAATATTATGTTATTGATGTATATAGGACCCACGGAGACGTAGAGGCCAACACGCCAGGAATGTTGTCAAATACTACCGTCGAGATGATAGGTTGGGTTACGTTAGGTTATATTACGTTATTGATGTATATGAAGGTCAAACGGAGACCTAGAGGCCAACTCGATAGGAATGTTGTCAAATATTACCGGCGAGATGTTAGGTTGGGTTAGGTAAGGTTATATTACGTTATTGATGTATATAAAGGTCCCACGGGGACGTAGAGGCCAACTCGCCAGTAATGTTGTCAAATATTACCGCCGAGATGATAGGTTGGGTTATGTTACGTTACATTAAGTTATTGATGTATATGAAGGTCCCACGGAGACGTAGGGTCCAACTCGCCAGGTATGTTGTCAAATATTACCGCCGAGATGTTAGGTTGGGTTAGGCCAGCTTATATTATGTTATTGATGTATATAGGACCCACGGAGACGTAGAGGCCAACACGCCAGGAATGTTGTCAAATACTACCGTCGAGATGATAGGTTGGGTTACGTTAGGTTATATTACGTTATTGATGTATATGAAGGTCAAACGGAGACCTAGAGGCCAACTCGATAGGAATGTTGTCAAATATTACCGGCGAGATGTTAGGTTGGGTTAGGTAAGGTTATATTACGTTATTGATGTATATAAAGGTCCCACGGGGACGTAGAGGCCAACTCGCAAGTAATGTTGTCAAATATTACCGCCGAGATGATAGGTTGGGTTATGTTACGTTACATTACGTTATTGATGTATATGAAGGTCCCACGGAGACGTAGGGTACAACTCGCCAGGTATGTTGTCAAATATTACCGCCGAAATGTTAGGTTGGGTTAGGTTAGGTTATATTACGTTATTGATGTATATAAGGGTCACACGGAGACGTAGAGGCCAACAGGACAGGAATGATGTCAAATATTACCGCCGAGATTTTAGGTTGGGTTAGGTTAGGTTATATTACGTTATTGATGTATATAAAAGTCCCACGGAGACGTAGAGGCCAACAAGACAGGAATGTGGTCAAATATTACCGTCGAGATGTTAGGTTGGGTTGGGTTAGGTTATATTACGTTATTGAAGGATATAAAGGTCTCACGGAGACGTAGAGGCCAACTCGCCAGGAATGTTGCCAAATATTATCCCCGCGATGATAGGTTGGGTTAGGTTACGTTATATTACGTTATTGATGTATATGATGGTCAAACGAAGACGTAGAGGCCAACTCGCCAGGAATGATGTCAAATATTACCGCCGAGATGTTAGGTTGGGTTAGGTTAGGTTATATTACGTTACTGATGTATATAAAGGTCCCACGGAGACATAGAGGCCAACAAGACAGGAATGTGGTCAAATATTACCGCCGAGATGTTAGGTTGGGTTAGGCCAGCTTATATTATGTTATTGATGTATATAAAGGTCCTACGGAGACGTAGAGGCCAACTCGCCAGGTATGTTGTCAAATATTACCGCCCAGATGTACGGTTTGGTTAGGTTAGGTTATATTACGTTATTGATGTATATAAAGGTCCCACGGAGACGGAGAAGCCAACTCGCCAGGAATGTTGTCAAATATTACCGCCGAGATGTTAGGTTGGGTTAGGTTAGGTTATATTACGTTATTGATGTATATAAAGATCCCACGGAGACGTAGAGGCCAACTCGCCAGGTATGTTGTCACATATTACCGCCGAGATGTTCGGTTGGGTTAGGTTAGGTTATATTACGTTATTGATGTATATAAATGTCCCACGGAGACGTAGAGGCCAACAAGCCAGGAATGTGGTCAAATATTACCGCCGAGATGTTAGATTGGGTTAGGCCAGCTTATATTATGTTATTGATGTATATAAAGGTCCCACGGAGACGTAGAGGCCAACTCGCCAGGTATGTTGTCACATATTACCGCCGAGATGTTCGGTTGGGTTAGGTTAGGTTATATTACGTTATTGATGTATATAAAGGTCCCACGGAGACGGAGAAGCCAACTCGCCAGGAATGTTGTCAAATATTACCGCCGAGATGTTAGGTTGGGTTAGGTTAGGTTATATTACGTTGTTGATGTGTATAAAGGTCCCACGCAGACGTAGAGGCCAACAAGCCAGGAATGTGGTCAAATATTGCCGCCGAGATGTTAGATTGGGTTAGGCCAGCTAATATTATGTTATTGATGTATATAGGACCCACGGAGACGTAGAGGCCAACACGCCAGGAATGTTGTCAAATACTACCGTCGAGATGATAGGTTGGGTTACGTTAGGTTATATTACGTTATTGATGTATATGAAGGTCAAACGGAGACCTAGAGGCCAACTCGATAGGAATGTTGTCAAATATTACCGGCGAGATGTTAGGTTGGGTTAGGTAAGGTTATATTACGTTATTGATGTATATAAAGGTCCCACGGGGACGTAGAGGCCAACTCGCCAGTAATGTTGTCAAATATTACCGCCGAGATGATAGGTTGGGTTATGTTACGTTACATTAAGTTATTGATGTATATGAAGGTCCCACGGAGACGTAGGGTCCAACTCGCCAGGTATGTTGTCAAATATTACCGCCGAGATGTTAGGTTGGGTTAGGCCAGCTTATATTATGTTATTGATGTATATAGGACCCACGGAGACGTAGAGGCCAACACGCCAGGAATGTTGTCAAATACTACCGTCGACATGATAGGTTGGGTTACGTTAGGTTATATTACGTTATTGATGTATATGAAGGTCAAACGGAGACCTAGAGACCAACTCGATAGGAATGTTGTCAAATATTACCGGCGAGATGTTAGGTTGGGTTAGGTAAGGTTATATTACGTTATTGATGTATATAAAGGTCCCACGGGGACGTAGAGGCCAACTCGCCAGTAATGTTGTCAAATATTACCGCCGAGATGATAGGATGGGTTATGTTACGTTACATTACGTTATTGATGTATATAAAGGTCCCACGGAGACATAGAGGCCAACAAGACAGGAATGTGGTCAAATATTACCGCCGAGATGTTAGGTTGGGTTAGGCCAGCTTATATTATGTTATTGATGTATATAAAGGTCCCACGGAGACGTAGAGGCCAACAAGCCAGGAATGTGGTCAAATATTACCGCCGAGATGTTAGATTGGGTTAGGCCAGCTAATATTATGTTATTGATGTATATAGGACCCACGGAGACGTAGAGGCCAACACGCCAGGAATGTTGTCAAATACTACCGTCAAGACGATAGGTTGGGTTACGTTAGGTTATATTACGTTATTGATGTATATGAAGGTCAAACGGAGACCTAGAGGCCAACTCGATAGGAATGTTGTCAAATATTACCGGCGAGATGTTAGGTTGGGTTAGGTAAGGTTATATTACGTTATTGATGTATATAAAGGTCCCACGGGGACGTAGAGGCCAACTCGCCAGTAATGTTGTCAAATATTACCGCCGAGATGATAGGTTGGGTTATGTTACGTTACATTACGTTATTGATGTATATGAAGGTCCCACGGAGACGTAGGGTCCAACTCGCCAGGTATGTTGTCAAATATTACCGCCGAGATGTTAGGTTGGGTTAGGCCAGCTTATATTATGTTATTGATGTATATAGGACCCACGGAGACGTAGAGGCCAACACGCCAGGAATGTTGTCAAATACTACCGTCGAGATGATAGGTTGGGTTACGTTAGGTTATATTACGTTATTGATGTATATGAAGGTCAAACGGAGACCTAGAGGCCAACTCGATAGGAATGTTGTCAAATATTACCGGCGAGATGTTAGGTTGGGTTAGGTAAGGTTATATTACGTTATTGATGTATATAAAGGTCCCACGGGGACGTAGAGGCCAACTCGCCAGTAATGTTGTCAAATATTACCGCCGAGATGATAGGTTGGGTTATGTTACGTTACATTACGTTATTGATGTATATGAAGGTCCCACGGAGACGTAGGGTCCAACTCGCCAGGTATGTTGTCAAATATTACCGCCGAAATGTTAGGTTGGGTTAGGTTAGGTTATATTACGTTATTGATGTATATAAGGGTCACACGGAGACGTAGAGGCCAACAGGACAGGAATGATGTCAAATATTACCGCCGAGATTTTAGGTTGGGTTAGGTTAGGTTATATTACGTTATTGATGTATATAAAAGTCCCACGGAGACGTAGAGGCCAACAAGACAGGAATGTGGTCAAATATTACCGTCGAGATGTTAGGTTGGGTTGGGTTAGGTTATATTACGTTATTGAAGGATATAAAGGTCTCACGGAGACGTAGGGTCCAACTCGCCAGGAATGTTGCCAAATATTATCCCCGCGATGATAGGTTGGGTTAGGTTACGTTATATTACGTTATTGATGTATATGATGGTCAAACGGAGACGTAGAGGCCAACTCGCCAGGAATGATGTCAAATATTACCGCCGAGATGTTAGGTTGGGTTAGGTTAGGTTATATTACGTTATTGATGTATATAAAGGTCCCACGGAGACATAGAGGCCAACAAGACAGGAATGTGGTCAAATATTACCGCCGAGATGTTAGGTTGGGTTAGGCCAGCTTATATTATGTTATTGATGTATATAAAGGTCCCACGGAGACGTAGAGGCCAACTCGCCAGGTATGTTGTCACATATTACCGCCGAGATGTTCGGTTGGGTTAGGTTAGGTTATATTACGTTATTGATGTATATAAAGGTCCCACGGAGACGGAGAAGCCAACTCGCCAGGAATGTTGTCAAATATTACCGCCGAGATGTTAGGTTGGGTTAGGTTAGGTTATATTACGTTATTGATGTATATGAACGTCAAACGGAGACCTAGAGGCCAACTCGATAGGAATGTTGTCAAATATTACCGGCGAGATGTTAGGTTGGGTTAGGTAAGGTTATATTACGTTATTGATGTATATAAAGGTCCCACGGGGACGTAGAGGCCAACTCGCCAGTAATGTTGTCAAATATTACCGCCGAGATGATAGGTTGGGTTATGTTACGTTACATTACGTTATTGATGTATATGAAGGTCCCACGGAGACGTAGGGTCCAACTCGCCAGGTATGTTGTCAAATATTACCGCCGAGATGTTAGGTTGGGTTAGGCCAGCTTATATTATGTTATTGATGTATATAGGACCCACGGAGACGTAGAGGCCAACACGCCAGGAATGTTGTCAAATACTACCGTCGAGATGATAGGTTGGGTTACGTTAGGTTATATTACGTTATTGATGTATATGAACGTCAAACGGAGACCTAGAGGCCAACTCGATAGGAATGTTGTCAAATATTACCGGCGAGATGTTAGGTTGGGTTAGGTAAGGTTATATTACGTTATTGATGTATATAAAGGTCCCACGGGGACGTAGAGGCCAACTCGCCAGTAATGTTGTCAAATATTACCGCCGAGATGATAGGTTGGGTTATGTTACGTTACATTACGTTATTGATGTATATGAAGGTCCCACGGAGACGTAGGGTCCAACTCGCCAGGTATGTTGTCAAATATTACCGCCGAAATGTTAGGTTGGGTTAGGTTAGGTTATATTACGTTATTGATGTATATAAGGGTCACACGGAGACGTAGAGGCCAACAGGACAGGAATGATGTCAAATATTACCGCCGAGATTTTAGGTTGGGTTAGGTTAGGTTATATTACGTTATTGATGTATATAAAAGTCCCACGGAGACGTAGAGGCCAACAAGACAGGAATGTGGTCAAATATTACCGTCGAGATGTTAGGTTGGGTTGGGTTAGGTTATATTACGTTATTGAAGGATATAAAGGTCTCACGGAGACGTAGAGGCCAACTCGCCAGGAATGTTGCCAAATATTATCCCCGCGATGATAGGTTGGGTTAGGTTACGTTATATTACGTTATTGATGTATATGATGGTCAAACGGAGACGTAGAGGCCAACTCGCCAGGAATGATGTCAAATATTACCGCCGAGATGCTAGGTTGGGTTATGTTAGGTTATATTACGTTATTGATGTATAAAAAGATCCCACGGAGACGTAGAGGCCAACTCGCCACGAATGTTTTCATGTATTACCGCCGAGATGTTAGGTTGGGTTTGGTTAGGTTATATTACGTTGTTGATGTGTATAAAGGTCCCACGCAGACGTAGAGGCCAACAAGCCAGGAATGTGATCAAATATTACCGCCGAGATGTTAGATTGGGTTAGGCTAGCTTATATTATGTTATTGATGTATACGAAGGTTACACGGAGACGTAGAGGCCAACTCGCCAGGAATGATGTCAAATATTACCGCCGAGATGTTAGGTTGCGTTAGGTTACGTTATATTGCGTTATTGATGTATATAAAGGTCCCACGGAGACGTAGGGGCCAACAAGCCAGGAATGTGGTCAAATATTACCGCCGAGATGTTAGATTGGGTTAGGCCAGCTAATATTATGTTATTGATGTATATAGGACCCACGGAGACGTAGAGGCCAACACGCCAGGAATGTTGTCAAATACTACCGTCGAGATGATAGGTTGGGTTACGTTAGGTTATATTACGTTATTGATGTATATGAAGGTCAAACGGAGACCTAGAGGCCAACTCGATAGGAATGTTGTCACATATTACCGCCGAGATGTTCGGTTGGGTTAGGTTAGGTTATATTGCGTTATTGATGTATATAAAGGTCCCACGGAGACGTAGAGGCCAACTCGCCAGGAATGATGTCAAATATTACCGCCGAGATGTTAGGTTGGGTTAGGTTAGGTTATATTACGTTATTGATGTATATAAAGGTCCCACGGAGACATAGAGGCCAACAAGACAGGAATGTGGTCAAATATTACCGCCGAGATGTTAGGTTGGGTTAGGCCAGCTTATATTATGTTATTGATGTATATAAAGGTCCCACGGAGACGTAGAGGCCAACAAGCCAGGAATGTGGTCAAATATTACCGCCGAGATGTTAGATTGGGTTAGGCCAGCTAATATTATGTTATTGATGTATATAGGACCCACGGAGACGTAGAGGCCAACACGCCAGGAATGTTGTCAAATACTACCGTCGAGATGATAGGTTGGGTTACGTTAGGTTATATTACGTTATTGATGTATATGAAGGTCAAACGGAGACCTAGAGGCCAACTCGATAGGAATGTTGTCAAATATTACCGGCGAGATGTTAGGTTGGGTTAGGTAAGGTTATATTACGTTATTGATGTATATAAAGGTCCCACGGGGACGTAGAGGCCAACTCGCCAGTAATGTTGTCAAATATTACCGCCGAGATGATAGGTTGGGTTATGTTACGTTACATTACGTTATTGATGTATATGAAGGTCCCACGGAGACGTAGGGTCCAACTCGCCAGGTATGTTGTCAAATATTACCGCCGAGATGTTAGGTTGGGTTAGGCCAGCTTATATTATGTTATTGATGTATATAGGACCCACGGAGACGTAGAGGCCAACACGCCAGGAATGTTGTCAAATACTACCGTCGAGATGATAGGTTGGGTTACGTTAGGTTATATTACGTTATTGATGTATATGAACGTCAAACGGAGACCTAGAGGCCAACTCGATAGGAATGTTGTCAAATATTACCGGCGAGATGTTAGGTTGGGTTAGGTAAGGTTATATTACGTTATTGATGTATATAAAGGTCCCACGGGGACGTAGAGGCCAACTCGCCAGTAATGTTGTCAAATATTACCGCCGAGATGATAGGTTGGGTTATGTTACGTTACATTACGTTATTGATGTATATGAAGGTCCCACGGAGACGTAGGGTCCAACTCGCCAGGTATGTTGTCAAATATTACCGCCGAAATGTTAGGTTGGGTTAGGCCAGCTTATATTATGTTATTGATGTATATAGGACCCACGGAGACGTAGAGGCCAACAGGACAGGAATGATGTCAAATATTACCGCCGAGATTTTAGGTTGGGTTAGGTTAGGTTATATTACGTTATTGATGTATATAAAAGTCCCACGGAGACGTAGAGGCCAACAAGACAGGAATGTGGTCAAATATTACCGTCGAGATGTTAGGTTGGGTTGGGTTAGGTTATATTACGTTATTGAAGGATATAAAGGTCTCACGGAGACGTAGAGGCCAACTCGCCAGGAATGTTGCCAAATATTATCCCCGCGATGATAGGTTGGGTTAGGTTACGTTATATTACGTTATTGATGTATATGATGGTCAAACGGAGACGTAGAGGCCAACTCGCCAGGAATGATGTCAAATATTACCGCCGAGATGTTAGGTTGGGTTAGGTTAGGTTATATTACGTTATTGATGTATATAAAGGTCCCACGGAGACATAGAGGCCAACAAGACAGGAATGTGGTCAAATATTACCGCCGAGATGTTAGGTTGGGTTAGGCCAGCTTATATTATGTTATTGATGTATATAAAGGTCCCACGGAGACGTAGAGGCCAACTCGCCAGGTATGTTGTCACATATTACCGCCGAGATGTTCGGTTGGGTTAGGTTAGGTTATATTGCGTTATTGATGTATATAAAGGTCCCACGGAGACGTAGAGGCCAACTCGCCAGGAATGATGTCAAATATTACCGCCGAGATGTTAGGTTGGGTTAGGTTAGGTTATATTACGTTATTGATGTATATAAAGGTCCCACGGAGACATAGAGGCCAACAAGACAGGAATGTGGTCAAATATTACCGCCGAGATGTTAGGTTGGGTTAGGCCAGCTTATATTATGTTATTGATGTATATAAAGGTCCCACGGAGACGTAGAGGCCAACAAGCCAGGAATGTGGTCAAATATTACCGCCGAGATGTTAGATTGGGTTAGGCCAGCTAATATTATGTTATTGATGTATATAGGACCCACGGAGACGTAGAGGCCAACACGCCAGGAATGTTGTCAAATACTACCGTCGAGATGATAGGTTGGGTTACGTTAGGTTATATTACGTTATTGATGTATATGAAGGTCAAACGGAGACCTAGAGGCCAACTCGATAGGAATGTTGTCAAATATTAACGGCGAGATGTTAGGTTGGGTTAGGTAAGGTTATATTACGTGTTTGATGTATATAAAGGTCCCACGGGGACGTAGAGGCCAACTCGCCAGTAATGTTGTCAAATATTACCGCCGAGATGATAGGTTGGGTTATGTTACGTTACATTACGTTATTGATGTATATGAAGGTCCCACGGAGACGTAGGGTCCAACTCGCCAGGTATGTTGTCAAATATTACCGCCGAGATGTTAGGTTGGGTTAGGCCAGCTTATATTATGTTATTGATGTATATAGGACCCACGGAGACGTAGAGGCCAACACGCCAGGAATGTTGTCAAATACTACCGTCGAGATGATAGGTTGGGTTACGTTAGGTTATATTACGTTATTGATGTATATGAAGGTCAAACGGAGACCTAGAGGCCAACTCGATAGGAATGTTGTCAAATATTACCGGCGAGATGTTAGGTTGGGTTAGGTAAGGTTATATTACGTTATTGATGTATATAAAGGTCCCACGGGGACGTAGAGGCCAACTCGCCAGTAATGTTGTCAAATATTACCGCCGAGATGATAGGTTGGGTTATGTTACGTTACATTACGTTATTGATGTATATGAAGGTCCCACGGAGACGTAGGGTCCAACTCGCCAGGTATGTTGTCAAATATTACCGCCGAAATGTTAGGTTGGGTTAGGTTAGGTTATATTACGTTATTGATGTATATAAGGGTCACACGGAGACGTAGAGGCCAACAGGACAGGAATGATGTCAAATATTACCGCCGAGATTTTAGGTTGGGTTAGGTTAGGTTATATTACGTTATTGATGTATATAAAAGTCCCACGGAGACGTAGAGGCCAACAAGACAGGAATGTGGTCAAATATTACCGTCGAGATGTTAGGTTGGGTTGGGTTAGGTTATATTACGTTATTGAAGGATATAAAGGTCTCACGGAGACGTAGAGGCCAACTCGCCAGGAATGTTGCCAAATATTATCCCCGCGATGATAGGTTGGGTTAGGTTACGTTATATTACGTTATTGATGTATATGATGGTCAAACGGAGACGTAGAGGCCAACTCGCCAGGAATGATGTCAAATATTACCGCCGAGATGTTAGGTTGGGATAGGTTAGGTTATATTACGTTATTGATGTATATAAAGGTCCCACGGAGACATAGAGGCCAACAAGACAGGAATGTGGTCAAATATTACCGCCGAGATGTTAGGTTGGGTTAGGCCAGCTTATATTATGTTATTGATGTATATAAAGGTCCCACGGAGACGTAGAAGCCAACTCGCCAGGTATGTTGTCACATATTACCGCCGAGATGTTCGGTTGGGTTAGGTTAGGTTATATTACGTTATTGATGTATATAAAGGTCCCACGGAGACGGAGAAGCCAACTCGCCAGGAATGTTGTCAAATATTACCGCCGAGATGTTAGGTTGGGTTAGGTTAGGTTATATTACGTTGTTGATGTGTATAAAGGTCCCACGCAGACGTAGAGGCCAACAAGCCAGGAATGTGGTCAAATATTACCGCCGAGATGTTAGATTGGGTTAGGCTAGCTTATATTATGTTATTGATGTATACGAAGGTTACACGGAGACGTAGAGGCCAACTCGCCAGGAATGATGTCAAATATTACCGCCGAGATGTTAGGTTGCGTTAGGTTACGTTATATTGCGTTATTGATGTATATAAAGGTCCCACGGAGACGTAGAGGCCAACAAGCCAGGAATGTGGTCAAATATTACCGCCGAGATGTTAGATTGGGTTAGGCCAGCTAATATTATGTTATTGATGTATATAGGACCCACGGAGACGTAGAGGCCAACACGCCAGGAATGTTGTCAAATACTACCGTCGAGATGATAGGTTGGGTTACGTTAGGTTATATTACGTTATTGATGTATATGAAGGTCAAACGGAGACCTAGAGGCCAACTCGATAGGAATGTTGTCAAATATTAACGGCGAGATGTTAGGTTGGGTTAGGTAAGGTTATATTACGTGTTTGATGTATATAAAGGTCCCACGGGGACGTAGAGGCCAACTCGCCAGTAATGTTGTCAAATATTACCGCCGAGATGATAGGTTGGGTTATGTTACGTTACATTACGTTATTGATGTATATGAAGGTCCCACGGAGACGTAGGGTCCAACTCGCCAGGTATGTTGTCAAATATTACCGCCGAGATGTTAGGTTGGGTTAGGCCAGCTTATATTATGTTATTGATGTATATAGGACCCACGGAGACGTAGAGGCCAACACGCCAGGAATGTTGTCAAATACTACCGTCGAGATGATAGGTTGGGTTACGTTAGGTTATATTACGTTATTGATGTATATGAAGGTCAAACGGAGACCTAGAGGCCAACTCGATAGGAATGTTGTCAAATATTACCGGCGAGATGTTAGGTTGGGTTAGGTAAGGTTATATTACGTTATTGATGTATATAAAGGTCCCACGGGGACGTAGAGGCCAACTCGCCAGGTATGTTGTCACATATTACCGCCGAGATGTTCGGTTGGGTTAGGTTAGGTTATATTACGTTATTGATGTATATAAAGGTCCCACGGAGACGGAGAAGCCAACTCGCCAGGAATGTTGTCAAATATTACCGCCGAGATGTTAGGTTGGGTTAGGTTAGGTTATATTACGTTGTTGATGTGTATAAAGGTCCCACGCAGACGTAGAGGCCAACAAGCCAGGAATGTGGTCAAATATTACCGCCGAGATGTTAGATTGGGTTAGGTTACGTTATATTACGTTATTGATGTATATGATGGTCAAACGGAGACGTAGAGGCCAACTCGCCAGGAATGATGTCAAATATTACCGCCGAGATGTTAGGTTGGGATAGGTTAGGTTATATTACGTTATTGATGTATATAAAGGTCCCACGGAGACATAGAGGCCAACAAGACAGGAATGTGGTCAAATATTACCGCCGAGATGTTAGGTTGGGTTAGGCCAGCTTATATTATGTTATTGATGTATATAAAGGTCCCACGGAGACGTAGAGGCCAACTCGCCAGGTATGTTGTCACATATTACCGCCGAGATGTTCGGTTGGGTTAGGTTAGGTTATATTACGTTATTGATGTATATAAAGGTCCCACGGAGACGGAGAAGCCAACTCGCCAGGAATGTTGTCAAATATTACCGCCGAGATGTTAGGTTGGGTTAGGTTAGGTTATATTACGTTGTTGATGTGTATAAAGGTCCCACGCAGACGTAGAGGCCAACAAGCCAGGAATGTGGTCAAATATTACCGCCGAGATGTTAGATTGGGTTAGGCTAGCTTATATTATGTTATTGATGTATACGAAGGTTACACGGAGACGTAGAGGCCAACTCGCCAGGAATGATGTCAAATATTACCGCCGAGATGTTAGGTTGCGTTAGGTTACGTTATATTGCGTTATTGATGTATATAAAGGTCCCACGGAGACGTAGAGGCCAACAAGCCAGGAATGTGGTCAAATATTACCGCCGAGATGTTAGATTGGGTTAGGCCAGCTAATATTATGTTATTGATGTATATAGGACCCACGGAGACGTAGAGGCCAACACGCCAGGAATGTTGTCAAATATTACCGCCGAGATGATAGGTTGGGTTATGTTACGTTACATTACGTTATTGATGTATATGAAGGTCCCACGGAGACGTAGGGTCCAACTCGCCAGGTATGTTGTCAAATATTACCGCCGAGATGTTAGGTTGGGTTAGGCCAGCTTATATTATGTTATTGATGTATATAGGACCCACGGAGACGTAGAGGCCAACACGCCAGGAATGTTGTCAAATACTACCGTCGAGATGATAGGTTGGGTTACGTTAGGTTATATTACGTTATTGATGTATATGAACGTCAAACGGAGACCTAGAGGCCAACTCGATAGGAATGTTGTCAAATATTACCGGCGAGATGTTAGGTTGGGTTAGGTAAGGTTATATTACGTTATTGATGTATATAAAGGTCCCACGGGGACGTAGAGGCCAACTCGCCAGTAATGTTGTCAAATATTACCGCCGAGATGATAGGTTGGGTTATGTTACGTTACATTACGTTATTGATGTATATGAAGGTCCCACGGAGACGTAGGGTCCAACTCGCCAGGTATGTTGTCAAATATTACCGCCGAAATGTTAGGTTGGGTTAGGTTAGGTTATATTACGTTATTGATGTATATAAGGGTCACACGGAGACGTAGAGGCCAACAGGACAGGAATGATGTCAAATATTACCGCCGAGATTTTAGGTTGGGTTAGGTTAGGTTATATTACGTTATTGATGTATATAAAAGTCCCACGGAGACGTAGAGGCCAACAAGACAGGAATGTGGTCAAATATTACCGTCGAGATGTTAGGTTGGGTTGGGTTAGGTTATATTACGTTATTGAAGGATATAAAGGTCTCACGGAGACGTAGAGGCCAACTCGCCAGGAATGTTGCCAAATATTATCCCCGCGATGATAGGTTGGGTTAGGTTACGTTATATTACGTTATTGATGTATATGATGGTCAAACGGAGACGTAGAGGCCAACTCGCCAGGAATGATGTCAAATATTACCGCCGAGATGCTAGGTTGGGTTATGTTAGGTTATATTACGTTATTGATGTATAAAAAGATCCCACGGAGACGTAGAGGCCAACTCGCCACGAATGTTTTCATGTATTACCGCCGAGATGTTAGGTTGGGTTTGGTTAGGTTATATTACGTTGTTGATGTGTATAAAGGTCCCACGCAGACGTAGAGGCCAACAAGCCAGGAATGTGATCAAATATTACCGCCGAGATGTTAGATTGGGTTAGGCTAGCTTATATTATGTTATTGATGTATACGAAGGTTACACGGAGACGTAGAGGCCAACTCGCCAGGAATGATGTCAAATATTACCGCCGAGATGTTAGGTTGCGTTAGGTTACGTTATATTGCGTTATTGATGTATATAAAGGTCCCACGGAGACGTAGGGGCCAACAAGCCAGGAATGTGGTCAAATATTACCGCCGAGATGTTAGATTGGGTTAGGCCAGCTAATATTATGTTATTGATGTATATAGGACCCACGGAGACGTAGAGGCCAACACGCCAGGAATGTTGTCAAATACTACCGTCGAGATGATAGGTTGGGTTACGTTAGGTTATATTACGTTATTGATGTATATGAAGGTCAAACGGAGACCTAGAGGCCAACTCGATAGGAATGTTGTCACATATTACCGCCGAGATGTTCGGTTGGGTTAGGTTAGGTTATATTGCGTTATTGATGTATATAAAGGTCCCACGGAGACGTAGAGGCCAACTCGCCAGGAATGATGTCAAATATTACCGCCGAGATGTTAGGTTGGGTTAGGTTAGGTTATATTACGTTATTGATGTATATAAAGGTCCCACGGAGACATAGAGGCCAACAAGACAGGAATGTGGTCAAATATTACCGCCGAGATGTTAGGTTGGGTTAGGCCAGCTTATATTATGTTATTGATGTATATAAAGGTCCCACGGAGACGTAGAGGCCAACAAGCCAGGAATGTGGTCAAATATTACCGCCGAGATGTTAGATTGGGTTAGGCCAGCTAATATTATGTTATTGATGTATATAGGACCCACGGAGACGTAGAGGCCAACACGCCAGGAATGTTGTCAAATACTACCGTCGAGATGATAGGTTGGGTTACGTTAGGTTATATTACGTTATTGATGTATATGAAGGTCAAACGGAGACCTAGAGGCCAACTCGATAGGAATGTTGTCAAATATTACCGGCGAGATGTTAGGTTGGGTTAGGTAAGGTTATATTACGTTATTGATGTATATAAAGGTCCCACGGGGACGTAGAGGCCAACTCGCCAGTAATGTTGTCAAATATTACCGCCGAGATGATAGGTTGGGTTATGTTACGTTACATTACGTTATTGATGTATATGAAGGTCCCACGGAGACGTAGGGTCCAACTCGCCAGGTATGTTGTCAAATATTACCGCCGAGATGTTAGGTTGGGTTAGGCCAGCTTATATTATGTTATTGATGTATATAGGACCCACGGAGACGTAGAGGCCAACACGCCAGGAATGTTGTCAAATACTACCGTCGAGATGATAGGTTGGGTTACGTTAGGTTATATTACGTTATTGATGTATATGAACGTCAAACGGAGACCTAGAGGCCAACTCGATAGGAATGTTGTCAAATATTACCGGCGAGATGTTAGGTTGGGTTAGGTAAGGTTATATTACGTTATTGATGTATATAAAGGTCCCACGGGGACGTAGAGGCCAACTCGCCAGTAATGTTGTCAAATATTACCGCCGAGATGATAGGTTGGGTTATGTTACGTTACATTACGTTATTGATGTATATGAAGGTCCCACGGAGACGTAGGGTCCAACTCGCCAGGTATGTTGTCAAATATTACCGCCGAAATGTTAGGTTGGGTTAGGCCAGCTTATATTATGTTATTGATGTATATAGGACCCACGGAGACGTAGAGGCCAACAGGACAGGAATGATGTCAAATATTACCGCCGAGATTTTAGGTTGGGTTAGGTTAGGTTATATTACGTTATTGATGTATATAAAAGTCCCACGGAGACGTAGAGGCCAACAAGACAGGAATGTGGTCAAATATTACCGTCGAGATGTTAGGTTGGGTTGGGTTAGGTTATATTACGTTATTGAAGGATATAAAGGTCTCACGGAGACGTAGAGGCCAACTCGCCAGGAATGTTGCCAAATATTATCCCCGCGATGATAGGTTGGGTTAGGTTACGTTATATTACGTTATTGATGTATATGATGGTCAAACGGAGACGTAGAGGCCAACTCGCCAGGAATGATGTCAAATATTACCGCCGAGATGTTAGGTTGGGTTAGGTTAGGTTATATTACGTTATTGATGTATATAAAGGTCCCACGGAGACATAGAGGCCAACAAGACAGGAATGTGGTCAAATATTACCGCCGAGATGTTAGGTTGGGTTAGGCCAGCTTATATTATGTTATTGATGTATATAAAGGTCCCACGGAGACGTAGAGGCCAACTCGCCAGGTATGTTGTCACATATTACCGCCGAGATGTTCGGTTGGGTTAGGTTAGGTTATATTGCGTTATTGATGTATATAAAGGTCCCACGGAGACGTAGAGGCCAACTCGCCAGGAATGATGTCAAATATTACCGCCGAGATGTTAGGTTGGGTTAGGTTAGGTTATATTACGTTATTGATGTATATAAAGGTCCCACGGAGACATAGAGGCCAACAAGACAGGAATGTGGTCAAATATTACCGCCGAGATGTTAGGTTGGGTTAGGCCAGCTTATATTATGTTATTGATGTATATAAAGGTCCCACGGAGACGTAGAGGCCAACAAGCCAGGAATGTGGTCAAATATTACCGCCGAGATGTTAGATTGGGTTAGGCCAGCTAATATTATGTTATTGATGTATATAGGACCCACGGAGACGTAGAGGCCAACACGCCAGGAATGTTGTCAAATACTACCGTCGAGATGATAGGTTGGGTTACGTTAGGTTATATTACGTTATTGATGTATATGAAGGTCAAACGGAGACCTAGAGGCCAACTCGATAGGAATGTTGTCAAATATTAACGGCGAGATGTTAGGTTGGGTTAGGTAAGGTTATATTACGTGTTTGATGTATATAAAGGTCCCACGGGGACGTAGAGGCCAACTCGCCAGTAATGTTGTCAAATATTACCGCCGAGATGATAGGTTGGGTTATGTTACGTTACATTACGTTATTGATGTATATGAAGGTCCCACGGAGACGTAGGGTCCAACTCGCCAGGTATGTTGTCAAATATTACCGCCGAGATGTTAGGTTGGGTTAGGCCAGCTTATATTATGTTATTGATGTATATAGGACCCACGGAGACGTAGAGGCCAACACGCCAGGAATGTTGTCAAATACTACCGTCGAGATGATAGGTTGGGTTACGTTAGGTTATATTACGTTATTGATGTATATGAAGGTCAAACGGAGACCTAGAGGCCAACTCGATAGGAATGTTGTCAAATATTACCGGCGAGATGTTAGGTTGGGTTAGGTAAGGTTATATTACGTTATTGATGTATATAAAGGTCCCACGGGGACGTAGAGGCCAACTCGCCAGTAATGTTGTCAAATATTACCGCCGAGATGATAGGTTGGGTTATGTTACGTTACATTACGTTATTGATGTATATGAAGGTCCCACGGAGACGTAGGGTCCAACTCGCCAGGTATGTTGTCAAATATTACCGCCGAAATGTTAGGTTGGGTTAGGTTAGGTTATATTACGTTATTGATGTATATAAGGGTCACACGGAGACGTAGAGGCCAACAGGACAGGAATGATGTCAAATATTACCGCCGAGATTTTAGGTTGGGTTAGGTTAGGTTATATTACGTTATTGATGTATATAAAAGTCCCACGGAGACGTAGAGGCCAACAAGACAGGAATGTGGTCAAATATTACCGTCGAGATGTTAGGTTGGGTTGGGTTAGGTTATATTACGTTATTGAAGGATATAAAGGTCTCACGGAGACGTAGAGGCCAACTCGCCAGGAATGTTGCCAAATATTATCCCCGCGATGATAGGTTGGGTTAGGTTACGTTATATTACGTTATTGATGTATATGATGGTCAAACGGAGACGTAGAGGCCAACTCGCCAGGAATGATGTCAAATATTACCGCCGAGATGTTAGGTTGGGATAGGTTAGGTTATATTACGTTATTGATGTATATAAAGGTCCCACGGAGACATAGAGGCCAACAAGACAGGAATGTGGTCAAATATTACCGCCGAGATGTTAGGTTGGGTTAGGCCAGCTTATATTATGTTATTGATGTATATAAAGGTCCCACGGAGACGTAGAAGCCAACTCGCCAGGTATGTTGTCACATATTACCGCCGAGATGTTCGGTTGGGTTAGGTTAGGTTATATTACGTTATTGATGTATATAAAGGTCCCACGGAGACGGAGAAGCCAACTCGCCAGGAATGTTGTCAAATATTACCGCCGAGATGTTAGGTTGGGTTAGGTTAGGTTATATTACGTTGTTGATGTGTATAAAGGTCCCACGCAGACGTAGAGGCCAACAAGCCAGGAATGTGGTCAAATATTACCGCCGAGATGTTAGATTGGGTTAGGCTAGCTTATATTATGTTATTGATGTATACGAAGGTTACACGGAGACGTAGAGGCCAACTCGCCAGGAATGATGTCAAATATTACCGCCGAGATGTTAGGTTGCGTTAGGTTACGTTATATTGCGTTATTGATGTATATAAAGGTCCCACGGAGACGTAGAGGCCAACAAGCCAGGAATGTGGTCAAATATTACCGCCGAGATGTTAGATTGGGTTAGGCCAGCTAATATTATGTTATTGATGTATATAGGACCCACGGAGACGTAGAGGCCAACACGCCAGGAATGTTGTCAAATACTACCGTCGAGATGATAGGTTGGGTTACGTTAGGTTATATTACGTTATTGATGTATATGAAGGTCAAACGGAGACCTAGAGGCCAACTCGATAGGAATGTTGTCAAATATTAACGGCGAGATGTTAGGTTGGGTTAGGTAAGGTTATATTACGTGTTTGATGTATATAAAGGTCCCACGGGGACGTAGAGGCCAACTCGCCAGTAATGTTGTCAAATATTACCGCCGAGATGATAGGTTGGGTTATGTTACGTTACATTACGTTATTGATGTATATGAAGGTCCCACGGAGACGTAGGGTCCAACTCGCCAGGTATGTTGTCAAATATTACCGCCGAGATGTTAGGTTGGGTTAGGCCAGCTTATATTATGTTATTGATGTATATAGGACCCACGGAGACGTAGAGGCCAACACGCCAGGAATGTTGTCAAATACTACCGTCGAGATGATAGGTTGGGTTACGTTAGGTTATATTACGTTATTGATGTATATGAAGGTCAAACGGAGACCTAGAGGCCAACTCGATAGGAATGTTGTCAAATATTACCGGCGAGATGTTAGGTTGGGTTAGGTAAGGTTATATTACGTTATTGATGTATATAAAGGTCCCACGGGGACGTAGAGGCCAACTCGCCAGGTATGTTGTCACATATTACCGCCGAGATGTTCGGTTGGGTTAGGTTAGGTTATATTACGTTATTGATGTATATAAAGGTCCCACGGAGACGGAGAAGCCAACTCGCCAGGAATGTTGTCAAATATTACCGCCGAGATGTTAGGTTGGGTTAGGTTAGGTTATATTACGTTGTTGATGTGTATAAAGGTCCCACGCAGACGTAGAGGCCAACAAGCCAGGAATGTGGTCAAATATTACCGCCGAGATGTTAGATTGGGTTAGGTTACGTTATATTACGTTATTGATGTATATGATGGTCAAACGGAGACGTAGAGGCCAACTCGCCAGGAATGATGTCAAATATTACCGCCGAGATGTTAGGTTGGGATAGGTTAGGTTATATTACGTTATTGATGTATATAAAGGTCCCACGGAGACATAGAGGCCAACAAGACAGGAATGTGGTCAAATATTACCGCCGAGATGTTAGGTTGGGTTAGGCCAGCTTATATTATGTTATTGATGTATATAAAGGTCCCACGGAGACGTAGAGGCCAACTCGCCAGGTATGTTGTCACATATTACCGCCGAGATGTTCGGTTGGGTTAGGTTAGGTTATATTACGTTATTGATGTATATAAAGGTCCCACGGAGACGGAGAAGCCAACTCGCCAGGAATGTTGTCAAATATTACCGCCGAGATGTTAGGTTGGGTTAGGTTAGGTTATATTACGTTGTTGATGTGTATAAAGGTCCCACGCAGACGTAGAGGCCAACAAGCCAGGAATGTGGTCAAATATTACCGCCGAGATGTTAGATTGGGTTAGGCTAGCTTATATTATGTTATTGATGTATACGAAGGTTACACGGAGACGTAGAGGCCAACTCGCCAGGAATGATGTCAAATATTACCGCCGAGATGTTAGGTTGCGTTAGGTTACGTTATATTGCGTTATTGATGTATATAAAGGTCCCACGGAGACGTAGAGGCCAACAAGCCAGGAATGTGGTCAAATATTACCGCCGAGATGTTAGATTGGGTTAGGCCAGCTAATATTATGTTATTGATGTATATAGGACCCACGGAGACGTAGAGGCCAACACGCCAGGAATGTTGTCAAATATTACCGCCGAGATGATAGGTTGGGTTATGTTACGTTACATTACGTTATTGATGTATATGAAGGTCCCACGGAGACGTAGGGTCCAACTCGCCAGGTATGTTGTCAAATATTACCGCCGAGATGTTAGGTTGGGTTAGGCCAGCTTATATTATGTTATTGATGTATATAGGACCCACGGAGACGTAGAGGCCAACACGCCAGGAATGTTGTCAAATACTACCGTCGATATGATAGTTTGGGTTACGTTAGGTTATATTACGTTATTGATGTATATGAAGGTCAAACGGAGACCTAGAGGCCAACTCGATAGGAATGTTGTCAAATATTACCGGCGAGATGTTAGGTTGGGTTAGGTAAGGTTATATTCCGTTATTGATGTATATAAAGGTCCCACGGGGACGTAGAGGCCAACTCGCCAGTAATGTTGTCAAATATTACCGCCGAGATGATAGGTTGGGTTATGTTACGTTACATTACGTTATTGATGTATATGAAGGTCCCACGGAGGCGTAGGGTCCAACTCGCCAGGTATGTTGTCAAATATTACCGCCGAAATGTTAGGTTGGGTTAGGTTAGGTTATATTACGTTATTGATGTATATAAGGGTCACACGGAGACGTAGAGGCCAACAGGACAGGAATGATGTCAAATATTACCGCCGAGATTTTAGGTTGGGTTAGGTTAGGTTATATTACGTTATTGATGTATATAAAAGTCCCACGGAGACGTAGAGGCCAACAAGACAGGAATGTGGTCAAATATTACCGTCGAGATGTTAGGTTGGGTTGGGTTAGGTTATATTACGTTATTGAAGGATATAAAGGTCTCACGGAGACGTAGAGGCCAACTCGCCAGGAATGTTGCCAAATATTATCCCCGCGATGATAGGTTGGGTTAGGTTACGTTATATTACGTTATTGATGTATATGATGGTCAAACGGAGACGTAGAGGCCAACTCGCCAGGAATGATGTCAAATATTACCGCCGAGATGTTAGGTTGGGTTAGGTTAGGTTATATTACGTTATTGATGTATATAAAGGTCCCACGGAGACATAGAGGCCAACAAGACAGGAATGTGGTCAAATATTACCGCCGAGATGTTAGGTTGGGTTAGGCCAGCTTATATTATGTTATTGATGTATATAAAGGTCCCACGGAGACGTAGAGGCCAACTCGCCAGGTATGTTGTCACATATTACCGCCGAGATGTTCGGTTGGGTTAGGTTAGGTTATATTGCGTTATTGATGTATATAAAGGTCCCACGGAGACGTAGAGGCCAACTCGCCAGGAATGATGTCAAATATTACCGCCGAGATGTTAGGTTGGGTTAGGTTAGGTTATATTACGTTATTGATGTATATAAAGGTCCCACGGAGACATAGAGGCCAACAAGACAGGAATGTGGTCAAATATTACCGCCGAGATGTTAGGTTGGGTTAGGCCAGCTTATATTATGTTATTGATGTATATAAAGGTCCCACGGAGACGTAGAGGCCAACTCGCCAGGTATGTTGTCACATATTACCGCCGAGATGTTCGGTTGGGTTAGGTTAGGTTATATTGCGTTATTGATGTATATAAAGGTCCCACGGAGACGTAGAGGCCAACAAGTCAGGAATGTGGTCAAATATTACCGCCGAGATGTTAGGTTGGGTTAGGCCAGCTTATATTATGTTATTGATGTATATAGGTCCCACGGAGACGTAGAGGCCAACTCGCCAGGAATGTTGTCAAATACCACCGTCGAGATGATAGGTTGGGTTACGTTAGGTTATATTACGTTATTGATGTATTTGAAGGTTAAACGGAGACCTAGAGGCCAACTCGATAGGAATGTTGTCAAATATTACCGGCGAGATGTTAGGTTGGGTTAGGTAAGGTTATATTACGTTATTGATGTATATAAAGGTCCCACGGGGACGTAGAGGCCAACTCGCCAGTAATGTTGTGAAATATTACCGCCGAAATGATAGGTTGGGTTAGGTTACGTTATATTAAGTTATTGATGTATATGAAGGTCCCACGGAGACGTAGAGTCCAACTCGCCAGGTATGTTGTCAAATATTACCGCCGAGATGTTAGGTTGGGTTAGGTTAGGTTATATTACGTTATTGATGTATATAAAGGTCCCACGGAGACGGAGAAGACAACTCGCCAGGAATGTTGTCAAATATTACCGCCGAGATGTTAGTTTGGGTTAGGTTAGGTTATATTACGTTATTGATGTATATAAAGATCCCACGGAGACGTAGAGGCCAACTCGCCAGGTATGTTGTCACATATTACCGCCGAGTTGTTAGATTGGGTTAGGCCAGCTTATATTATGTTATTGATGTATATAAAGGTCCCACGGAGACGTAGAGGCCAACTCGCCAGGTATGTTGTCACATATTACCGCCGAGATGTTCGGTTGGGTTAAGTTAGGTTATATTACGTTATTGATGTATATAAAGGTCCCACGGAGACGGCGAAGCCAACTCGCCGGGAATGTTGTCAAATATTACCGCCGAGATGTTAGGTTGGGTCAGGTTAGGTTATATTACGTTGTTGATGTGTATAAAGGTCCCACGCAGACGTAGAGGCCAACAAGCCAGGAATGTGGTCAAATATTACCGCCGAGATGTTAGATTGGGTTAGGCTAGCTTATATTATGTTATTGATGTATACGAAGGTTACACGGAGACGTAGAAGCCAACTCGCCAGGAATGTTGTCAAATATTACCGCCGAGATGTTAGGTTGGGTTAGGTTAGGTTATATTACGTTGTTGATGTGTATAAAGGTCCCACGCAGACGTAGAGGCCAACAAGCCAGGAATGTGGTCAAATATTACCGCCGAGATGTTAGATTGGGTTAGGCTAGCTTATATTATGTTATTGATGTATACGAAGGTTACACGGAGACGTAGAGGCCAACTCGCCAGGAATGATGTCAAATATTACCGCCGAGATGTTAGGTTGCGTTAGGTTACGTTATATTGCGTTATTGATGTATATAAAGGTCCCACGGAGACGTAGAGGCCAACAAGCCAGGAATGTGGTCAAATATTACCGCCGAGATGTTAGATTGGGTTAGGCCAGCTAATATTATGTTATTGATGTATATAGGACCCACGGAGACGTAGAGGCCAACACGCCAGGAATGTTGTCAAATACTACCGTCGAGATGATAGGTTGGGTTACGTTAGGTTATATTACGTTATTGATGTATATGAAGGTCAAACGGAGACCTAGAGGCCAACTCGATAGGAATGTTGTCAAATATTACCGGCGAGATGTTAGGTTGGGTTAGGTAAGGTTATATTACGTGTTTGATGTATATAAAGGTCCCACGGGGACGTAGAGGCCAACTCGCCAGTAATGTTGTCAAATATTACCGCCGAGATGATAGGTTGGGTTATGTTACGTTACATTACGTTATTGATGTATATGAAGGTCCCACGGAGACGTAGGGTCCAACTCGCCAGGTATGTTGTCAAATATTACCGCCGAGATGTTAGGTTGGGTTAGGCCAGCTTATATTATGTTATTGATGTATATAGGACCCACGGAGACGTAGAGGCCAACACGCCAGGAATGTTGTCAAATACTACCGTCGATATGATAGGTTGGGTTACGTTAGGTTATATTACGTTATTGATGTATATGAAGGTCAAACGGAGACCTAGAGGCCAACTCGATAGGAATGTTGTCAAATATTACCGGCGAGATGTTAGGTTGGGTTAGGTAAGGTTATATTACGTTATTGATGTATATAAAGGTCCCACGGGGACGTAGAGGCCAACTCGCCAGTAATGTTGTGAAATATTACCGCCGAAATGATAGGTTGGGTTAGGTTACGTTATATTAAGTTATTGATGTATATGAAGGTCCCACGGAGACGTAGAGTCCAACTCGCCAGGTATGTTGTCAAATATTACCGCCGAGATGTTAGGTTGGGTTAGGTTAGGTTATATTACGTTATTGATGTATATAAAGGTCCCACGGAGACGGAGAAGACAATTCGCCAGGAATGTTGTCAAATATTACCGCCGAGATGTTAGTTTGGGTTAGGTTAGGTTATATTACGTTATTGATGTATATAAAGATCCCACGGAGACGTAGAGGCCAACTCGCCAGGTATGTTGTCACATATTACCGCCGAGTTGTTAGATTGGGTTAGGCCAGCTTATATTATGTTATTGATGTATATAAAGGTCCCACGGAGACGTAGAGGCCAACTCGCCAGGTATGTTGTCACATATTACCGCCGAGATGTTCGGTTGGGTTAAGTTAGGTTATATTACGTTATTGATGTATATAAAGGTCCCACGGAGACGGCGAAGCCAACTCGCCGGGAATGTTGTCAAATATTACCGCCGAGATGTTAGGTTGGGTCAGGTTAGGTTATATTACGTTGTTGATGTGTATAAAGGTCCCACGCAGACGTAGAGGCCAACAAGCCAGGAATGTGGTCAAATATTACCGCCGAGATGTTAGATTGGGTTAGGCTAGCTTATATTATGTTATTGATGTATACGAAGGTTACACGGAGACGTAGAAGCCAACTCGCCAGGAATGTTGTCAAATATTACCGCCGAGATGTTAGGTTGGGTTAGGTTAGGTTATATTACGTTGTTGATGTGTATAAAGGTCCCACGCAGACGTAGAGGCCAACAAGCCAGGAATGTGGTCAAATATTACCGCCGAGATGTTAGATTGGGTTAGGCTAGCTTATATTATGTTATTGATGTATACGAAGGTTACACGGAGACGTAGAGGCCAACTCGCCAGGAATGATGTCAAATATTACCGCCGAGATGTTAGGTTGCGTTAGGTTACGTTATATTGCGTTATTGATGTATATAAAGGTCCCACGGAGACGTAGAGGCCAACAAGCCAGGAATGTGGTCAAATATTACCGCCGAGATGTTAGATTGGGTTAGGCCAGCTAATATTATGTTATTGATGTATATAGGACCCACGGAGACGTAGAGGCCAACACGCCAGGAATGTTGTCAAATACTACCGTCGAGATGATAGGTTGGGTTACGTTAGGTTATATTACGTTATTGATGTATATGAAGGTCAAACGGAGACCTAGAGGCCAACTCGATAGGAATGTTGTCAAATATTACCGGCGAGATGTTAGGTTGGGTTAGGTAAGGTTATATTACGTGTTTGATGTATATAAAGGTCCCACGGGGACGTAGAGGCCAACTCGCCAGTAATGTTGTCAAATATTACCGCCGAGATGATAGGTTGGGTTATGTTACGTTACATTACGTTATTGATGTATATGAAGGTCCCACGGAGACGTAGGGTCCAACTCGCCAGGTATGTTGTCAAATATTACCGCCGAGATGTTAGGTTGGGTTAGGCCAGCTTATATTATGTTATTGATGTATATAGGACCCACGGAGACGTAGAGGCCAACACGCCAGGAATGTTGTCAAATACTACCGTCGATATGATAGGTTGGGTTACGTTAGGTTATATTACGTTATTGATGTATATGAAGGTCAAACGGAGACCTAGAGGCCAACTCGATAGGAATGTTGTCAAATATTACCGGCGAGATGTTAGGTTGGGTTAGGTAAGGTTATATTCCGTTATTGATGTATATAAAGGTCCCACGGGGACGTAGAGGCCAACTCGACAGTAATGTTGTCAAATATTACCGCCGAGATGATAGGTTGGGTTATGTTACGTTACATTACGTTATTGATGTATATGAAGGTCCCACGGAGACGTAGGGTCCAACTCGCCAGGTATGTTGTCAAATATTACCGCCGAAATGTTAGGTTGGGTTAGGTTAGGTTATATTACGTTATTGATGTATATAAGGGTAACACGGAGACGTAGAGGCCAACAGGACAGGAATGATGTCAAATATTACCGCCGAGACTTTAGGTTGGGTTAGGTTAGGTTATATTACGTTATTGATGTATATAAAAGTCCCACGGAGACGTAGAGGCCAACAAGACAGGAATGTGGTCAAATATTACCGTCGAGATGTTAGGTTGGGTTGGGTTAGGTTATATTACGTTATTGAAGGATATAAAGGTCTCACGGAGACGTAGAGGCCAACTCGCCAGGAATGTTGCCAAATATTATCCCCGCGATGATAGGTTGGGTTAGGTTACGTTATATTACGTTATTGATGTATATGATGGTCAAACGGAGACGTAGAGGCCAACTCGCCAGGAATGATGTCAAATATTACCGCCGAGATGTTAGGTTGGGTTAGGTTAGGTTATATTACGTTATTGATGTATATAAAGGTCCCACGGAGACATAGAGGCCAACAAGACAGGAATGTGGTCAAATATTACCGCCGAGATGTTAGGTTGGGTTAGGCCAGCTTATATTATGTTATTGATGTATATAAAGGTCCCACGGAGACGTAGAGGCCAACTCGCCAGGTATGTTGTCACATATTACCGCCGAGATGTTCGGTTGGGTTAGGTTAGGTTATATTGCGTTATTGATGTATATAAAGGTCCCACGGAGACGTAGAGGCCAACTCGCCAGGAATGATGTCAAATATTACCGCCGAGATGTTAGGTTGGGTTAGGTTAGGTTATATTACGTTGTTGATGTGTATAAAGGTCCCACGCAGACGTAGAGGCCAACAAGCCAGGAATGTGGTCAAATATTACCGCCGAGATGTTAGATTGGGTTAGGCTAGCTTATATTATGTTATTGATGTATACGAAGGTTACACGGAGACGTAGAGGCCAACTCGCCAGGAATGATGTCAAATATTACCGCCGAGATGTTAGGTTGCGTTAGGTTACGTTATATTGCGTTATTGATGTATATAAAGGTCCCACGGAGACGTAGAGGCCAACAAGCCAGGAATGTGGTCAAATATTACCGCCGAGATGTTAGATTGGGTTAGGCCAGCTAATATTATGTTATTGATGTATATAGGACCCACGGAGACGTAGAGGCCAACACGCCAGGAATGTTGTCAAATACTACCGTCGAGATGATAGGTTGGGTTACGTTAGGTTATATTACGTTATTGATGTATATGAAGGTCAAACGGAGACCTAGAGGCCAACTCGATAGGAATGTTGTCAAATATTACCGGCGAGATGTTAGGTTGGGTTAGGTAAGGTTATATTACGTGTTTGATGTATATAAAGGTCCCACGGGGACGTAGAGGCCAACTCGCCAGTAATGTTGTCAAATATTACCGCCGAGATGATAGGTTGGGTTATGTTACGTTACATTACGTTATTGATGTATATGAAGGTCCCACGGAGACGTAGGGTCCAACTCGCCAGGTATGTTGTCAAATATTACCGCCGAGATGTTAGGTTGGGTTAGGCCAGCTTATATTATGTTATTGATGTATATAGGACCCACGGAGACGTAGAGGCCAACACGCCAGGAATGTTGTCAAATACTACCGTCGATATGATAGGTTGGGTTACGTTAGGTTATATTACGTTATTGATGTATATGAAGGTCAAACGGAGACCTAGAGGCCAACTCGATAGGAATGTTGTCAAATATTACCGGCGAGATGTTAGGTTGGGTTAGGTAAGGTTATATTACGTTATTGATGTATATAAAGGTCCCACGGGGACGTAGAGGCCAACTCGCCAGTAATGTTGTGAAATATTACCGCCGAAATGATAGGTTGGGTTAGGTTACGTTATATTAAGTTATTGATGTATATGAAGGTCCCACGGAGACGTAGAGTCCAACTCGCCAGGTATGTTGTCAAATATTACCGCCGAGATGTTAGGTTGGGTTAGGTTAGGTTATATTACGTTATTGATGTATATAAAGGTCCCACGGAGACGGAGAAGACAATTCGCCAGGAATGTTGTCAAATATTACCGCCGAGATGTTAGTTTGGGTTAGGTTAGGTTATATTACGTTATTGATGTATATAAAGATCCCACGGAGACGTAGAGGCCAACTCGCCAGGTATGTTGTCACATATTACCGCCGAGTTGTTAGATTGGGTTAGGCCAGCTTATATTATGTTATTGATGTATATAAAGGTCCCACGGAGACGTAGAGGCCAACTCGCCAGGTATGTTGTCACATATTACCGCCGAGATGTTCGGTTGGGTTAAGTTAGGTTATATTACGTAATTGATGTATATAAAGGTCCCACGGAGACGGCGAAGCCAACTCGCCGGGAATGTTGTCAAATATTACCGCCGAGATGTTAGGTTGGGTCAGGTTAGGTTATATTACGTTGTTGATGTGTATAAAGGTCCCACGCAGACGTAGAGGCCAACAAGCCAGGAATGTGGTCAAATATTACCGCCGAGATGTTAGATTGGGTTAGGCTAGCTTATATTATGTTATTGATGTATACGAAGGTTACACGGAGACGTAGAGGCCAACTTGCCAGGAATGATGTCAAATATTACCGCCGAGATGCTAGGTTGCGTTAGATTAGGTTATATTGCGTTATTGATGTATATAAAGGTCCCACGGAGACGTAGAGGCCAACAAGTCAGGAATGTGGTCAAATATTACCGCCGAGATGTTAGATTGGGTTAGGCCAGCTTATACTATGTTATTGATATATATAGGTCCCACGGAGGCGTAGAGGCCAACTCGCCAGGAAATTTGTCAAATACTACCGTCGAGATGATAGGTTGGGTTACGTTAGGTTATATTACGTTATTGATGTATATGAAGGTCAAACGGAGACCTAGAGGCCAACTCGATAGGAATGTTGTCAAATATTACCGGCGAGATGTTAGGTTGGGTTAGGTAAGGTTATATTACGTTATTGATGTATATAAAGGTCCCACGGGGACGTAGAGGCCAACTCGCCAGGTATGTTGTCACATATTACCGCCGAGATGTTCGGTTGGGTTAGGTAAGGTTATATTACGTTATTGATGTATATAAAGGTCCCACGGGGACGTAGAGGCCAACTCGCCGGTAATGTTGTCAAATATTACCGCCGAGATGATAGGTTGGGTTATGTTACGTTATATTAAGTTATTGATGTATATGAAGGTCCCACGGAGACGTAGAGTCCAACTCGCCAGGTATGTTGTCACATATTACCGCCGAGATGTTCGGTTGGGTTAGGTTAGGTTATATTACGTTATTGATGTATATAAAGGTCCCACGGAGACGGAGAAGCCAACTCGCCAGGAATGTTGTCAAATATTACCGCCGAGATGTTAGGTTGGGTTAGGTTAGGTTATATTACGTTATTGATGTATATAAAGATCCCACGGAGACGTAGAGGCCAACTCACCAGGTACGTTGTCACATATTACCGCCGAGATGTTCGGTTGGGTTAGGTTAGGTTATATTACGTTATTGATGTATATAAAGGTCCCACGGAGACGGAGAGGCCAACAAGCCAGGAATGTGGTCAAATATTATCGCCGAGATGTTAGGTTGGTTTAGGTTAGGTTATATTACGTTATAGATGTATATAAAGGTCCCACGGAGACGTAGAGGCCAACTCGCCAGGAATGATGTCAAATATTACCGCCGAGATGTTCGGTTGGGTTAGGTTAGGTTATATTACGTTATTGATGTATATAAAGGTCCCACGGAGACGGAGAAGCCAACTCGCCAGGAATGTTGTCAAATATTACCGCCGAGATGTTAGGTTGGGTTAGGTTAGGTTATATTACGTTGTTGATGTGTATAAAGGTCCCACGCAGACGTAGAGGCCAGCAAGCCAGGAATGTGGTCAAATATTACCGCCGAGATGTTAGATTGGGTTAGGCTAGCTTATATTATGTTATTGATGTATACGAAGGTTACACGGAGACGTAGAGGCCAACTCGCCAGGAATGATGTCAAATATTACCGCCGAGATTTTAGGTTGGGTTAGGTTAGGTTATATTACGTTATTGATGTATATAAAGGTCCCACGGAGACGGTGAAGCCAACTCGCCGGGAATGTTGTCAAATATTACCGCCGAGATGTTAGGTTGGGTCAGGTTAGGTTATATTACGTTGTTGATGTGTATAAAGGTCCCACGCAGACGTAGAGGCCAACAAGCCAGGAATGTGGTCAAATATTACCGCCGAGATGTTAGATTGGGTTAGGCTAGCTTATATTATGTTATTGATGTATACGAAGGTTACACGGAGACGTAGAGGCCAGCTTGCCAGGAATGATGTCAAATATTACCGCCGAGATGTTAGGTTGCGTTAGATTAGGTTATATTGCGTTATTGATGTATATAAAGGTCCCACGGAGACGTAGAGGCCAACAAGTTAGGAATGTGGTCAAATATTACCGCCGAGATGTTAGATTGGGTTAGGCCAGCTTATACTATGTTATTGATGTATATAGGTCCCACGGAGACGTAGAGGCCAACTCGCCAGGAATGTTGTCAAATACTACCGTCGAGATGATAGGTTGGGTTACGTTAGGTTATATTACGTTATTGATGTATATGAAGGTCAAACGGAGACCTAGGGGCCAACTCGATAGGAATGTTGTCAAATATTACCGGCGAGATGTTAGGTTGGGTTAGGTAAGGTTATATTACGTTATTGATGTATATAAAGGTCCCACGGGGACGTAGAGGCCAACTCGCCAGGTATGTTGTCACATATTACCGCCGAGATGTTCGGTTGGGTTAGGTAAGTTTATATTACGTTATTGATGTATATAAAGGTCCCACGGGGACGTAGAGGCCAACTCGCCGGTAATGTTGTCAAATATTACCGCCGAGATGATAGGTTGGGTTATGTTACGTTATATTAAGTTATTGATGTATATGAAGGTCCCACGGAGACGTAGAGTCCAACTCGCCAGGTATGTTGTCAAATATTACCGCCGAGATGTTAGGTTGGGTTAGGTTAGGTTATATTACGTTATTGATGTATATAAAGGTCCCACGGAGATGGAGAATCCAACTCGCCAGGAATGTTGTCAAATATTACCGCCGAGATGTTAGGTTGGGTTAGGTTAGGTTATATTACGTTGTTGATGTGTATAAAGGTCCCACGCAGACGTAGAGGCCAGCAAGCCAGGAATGTGGTCAAATATTACCGCCGAGATGTTAGATTGGGTTAGGCTAGCTTATATTATGTTATTGATGTATACGAAGGTTACACGGAGACGTAGAGGCCAACTCGCCAGGAATGATGTCAAATATTACCGCCGAGATTTTAAGTTGGGTTAGGTTAGGTTATATTACGTTATTGATGTATATAAAGGTCCCACGCAGACGTAGAGGCCAACTCGCCAGGAATGTTGCCAAATATTATCCCCGCGATGATAGGTTGGGTTAGGTTACGTTATATTACGTTATTGATGTATATGATGGTCAAACGGAGACGTAGAGGCCTACTCGCCAGTAATATTGTCAAATATTACCGCCGAGATGATAGGTTGGGTTAGGTTACGTTATATTAGGTTATTGATGTATATGAAGGTCCCACGGAGACGTAGAGTCCAACTCGCCAGGTATGTTGTCAAATATTACCGCCGAGATGTTAGGTTTGGTTAGGTTAGGTTATATTACGTTATTGATGTATATAAATGTTGCACGGAGACGGAGAAACCATCTCGCCAAGAATGTTGTCAAATATTACCGCCGAGATGTTAGGTTGGGTTAGGTTAGGTTATATTACGTTATTGATGTATATAAAGGTCCCACGGAGACGTAGAGGCCAACAAGACAGGAATGTGGTCAAATATTACCGCCGAGATGTTAGGTTGGGTTAGATTAGGTTATATTGCGTTATTGATGTATATAAAGCTCCCACGGAGACGTAGAGGCCAACTCGCCAGGAATGATGTCAAATATTACCGCCGAGATGTTAGATTGGGTTAGGCCAGCTTATATTATGTTATTGATGTATATAGGTCCCACGGAGACGTAGAGGCCAACTCGCCAGGTATGTTGTCACATATTACCGCCGAGATGTTCGGTTGGGTTAGGTTAGGTTATATTACGTTATTGATGTATATAAAGGTCCCGCGGAGACGGAGAAGCCAACTCGCCGGGAATGTTGTCAAATATTACCGCCGAGATGTTAGGTTGGGTCAGGTTAGGTTATATTACGTTGTTGATGTGTATAAAGGTCCCACGCAGACGTAGAGGCCAACAAGCCAGGAATGTGGTCAAATATTACCGCCGAGATGTTAGATTGGGTTAGGCTAGCTTATATTATGTTATTGATGTATACGAAGGTTACACGGAGACGTAGAGGCCAACTTGCCAGGAATGATGTCAAATATTACCGCCGAGATGTTAGGTTGCGTTAGATTAGGTTATATTGCGTTATTGATGTATATAAAGGTCCCACGGAGACGTAGAGGCCAACAAGTCAGGAATGTGGTCAAATATTACCGCCGAGATGTTAGATTGGGTTAGGCCAGCTTATACTATGTTATTGATGTATATAGGTCCCACGGAGACGTTGAGGCCAACTCGCCAGGAATGTTGTCAAATACTACCGTCGAGATGATAGGTTGGGTTACGTTAGGTTATATTACGTTATTGATGTATATGAAGGTCAAACGGAGACCTAGGGGCCAACTCGATAGGAATGTTGTCAAATATTACCGGCGAGATGTTAGGTTGGGTTAGGTAAGGTTATATTACGTTATTGATGTATATAAAGGTCCCACGGGGACGTAGAGGCCAACTCGCCAGGTATGTTGTCACATATTACCGCCGAGATGTTCGGTTGGGTTAGGTAAGGTTATATTACGTTATTGATGTATATAAAGGTCCCACGGGGACGTAAAGGCCAACTCGCCGGTAATGTTGTCAAATATTACCGCCGAGATGATAGGTTGGGTTATGTTACGTTATATTAAGTTATTGATGTATATGAAGGTCCCACGGAGACGTAGAGTCCAACTCGCCAGGTATGTTGTCACATATTACCGCCGAGATGTTCGGTTGGGTTAGGTTAGGTTATATTACGTTATTGATGTATATAAAGGTCCCACGGAGACGTAGAGGCCAACAAGACAGGAATGTGGTCAAATATTACCGTCGAGATGTTAGATTGGGTTAGGCTAGCTTATATTATGTTATTGATGTATACGAAGGTTACACGGAGACGTAGAGGCCAACTCGCCAGGAATGATGTCAAATATTACCGCCGAGATTTTAGGTTGGGTTAGGTTAGGTTATATTACGTTATTGATGTATATAAAGGTCCCACGGAGACGTAGAGGCCAACAAGACAGGAATGTGGTCAAATATTACCGTCGAGATGTTAGGTTGGGTTAGGTTAGGTTATATTACGTTATTGAAGGATATAAAGGTCTCACGGAGACGTAGAGGCCAACTCGCCAGGAATGTTGCCAAATATTATCCCCGCGATGATAGGTTGGGTTAGGTTACGTTATATTACGTTATTGATGTATATGATGGTCAAACGGAGACGTAGAGGCCAACTCGCCAGTAATATTGTCACATATTACCGCCGAGATGATAGGTTGGGTTAGGTTACGTTATATTAGGTTATTGATGTATATGAAGGTCCCACGGAGACGTAGAGTCCAACTCGCCAGGTATGTTGTCAAATATTACCGCCGAGATGTTAGGTTGGGTTAGGTTAGGTTATATTACGTTATTGATGCATATAAATGTCCCACGGAGACGGAGAAACCAACTCGCCAGGAATGTTGTCATATATTACCGCCGAGATGTTAGGTTGGGTTAGGTTAGGTTATATTACGTTATTGATGTATATAAAGATCCCACGGAGACGTAGAGGCCAACTCACCAGGTATGTTGTCACATATTACCGCCGAGATGTTCGGTTGGGTTAGGTTAGGTTATATTACGTTATTGATGTATATAAAGGTCCCACGGAGACGGAGAGGCCAACAAGCCAGGAATGTGGTCAAATATTATCGCCGAGATGTTAGGTTGGGTTAGGTTAGGTTATATTACGTTATTGATGTATATAAAGATCCCACGGAGACGTAGAGGCCAACTCACCAGGTATGTTGTCACATATTACCGCCGAGATGTTCGGTTGGGTTAGGTTAGGTTATATTACGTTATTGATGTATATAAAGGTCCCACGGAGACGGAGAGTCCAACAAGCCAGGAATGTGGTCAAATATTATCGCCGAGATGTTAGGTTGGTTTAGGTTAGGTTATATTACGTTATAGATGTATATAAAGGTCCCACGGAGACGTAGAGGCCAACTCGCCAGGAATGATGTCAAATATTACCGCCGAGATGTTAGATTGGGTTAGGTTAGGTTATATTACGTTATTGATGTATATAAAGGTCCCACGGAGACGTAGAGGCCAACAAGACAGGAATGTGGTCGAATATTACCGCCGAAATGTTAGGTTGTGTTAGATTAATTTATATTGCGTTATTGATGTATATAAAGGTCCCACGGAGACGTAGAGGCCAACAAGACAGGAATGTGGTCAAATATTACCGTCGAGATGTTAGGTTGGGTTAGGTTAGGTTATATTACGTTATTGAAGGATATAAAGGTCTCACGGAGACGTAGAGGCCAACTCGCCAGGAATGTTGCCAAATATTATCCCCGCGATGATAGGTTGGGTTAGGTTACGTTATATTACGTTATTGATGTATATGATGGTCAAACGGAGACGTAGAGGCCAACTCGCCAGTAATATTGTCACATATTACCGCCGAGATGATAGGTTGGGTTAGGTTACGTTATATTAGGTTATTGATGTATATGAAGGTCCCACGGAGACGTAGAGTCCAACTCGCCAGGTATGTTGTCAAATATTACCGCCGAGATGTTAGGTTGGGTTAGGTTAGGTTATATTACGTTATTGATGCATATAAATGTCCCACGGAGACGGAGAAACCAACTCGCCAGGAATGTTGTCATATATTACCGCCGAGATGTTAGGTTGGGTTAGGTTAGGTTATATTACGTTATTGATGTATATAAAGATCCCACGGAGACGTAGAGGCCAACTCACCAGGTATGTTGTCACATATTACCGCCGAGATGTTCGGTTGGGTTAGGTTAGGTTATATTACGTTATTGATGTATATAAAGGTCCCACGGAGACGGAGAGGCCAACAAGCCAGGAATGTGGTCAAATATTATCGCCGAGATGTTAGGTTGGGTTAGGTTAGGTTATATTACGTTATTGATGTATATAAAGATCCCACGGAGACGTAGAGGCCAACTCACCAGGTATGTTGTCACATATTACCGCCGAGATGTTCGGTTGGGTTAGGTTAGGTTATATTACGTTATTGATGTATATAAAGGTCCCACGGAGACGGAGAGTCCAACAAGCCAGGAATGTGGTCAAATATTATCGCCGAGATGTTAGGTTGGTTTAGGTTAGGTTATATTACGTTATAGATGTATATAAAGGTCCCACGGAGACGTAGAGGCCAACTCGCCAGGAATGATGTCAAATATTACCGCCGAGATGTTAGATTGGGTTAGGTTAGGTTATATTACGTTATTGATGTATATAAAGGTCCCACGGAGACGTAGAGGCCAACAAGACAGGAATGTGGTCGAATATTACCGCCGAAATGTTAGGTTGTGTTAGATTAATTTATATTGCGTTATTGATGTATATAAAGCTCCCACGGAGACGTAGAGGCCAACTCGTCAGGAATGATGTCAAATATTACCGCCGAGATTTTAAGTTGGGTTAGGTTAGGTTATATTACGTTATTGATGTATATAAAGGTCCCACGGAGACGTAGAGGCCAACTCGCCAGGAATGTTGTCAAATACTACTGCCGAGATGATAGGTTGGGTTACGTTAGGTTATATTACGTTATTGATGTATATGAAGGTCAAACGGAGACCTAGAGGCCAACTCGATAGGAATGTTGTCAGATATTACCGGCGAGATGTTTGGTTGGGTTTAGGTAAGGTTATATTACGTTATTGATGTATATAAAGGTCCCACGGAGACGTAGAGTCCAACTCGCGGGAATGATGTCAAATACTACCGCCGAGATGCTAGGTTGTGTTAGTTTAGGTTATATTACGTTATTGATGTATATAAAGCTCCCACGGAGACGTAGAGGCCAACTCGTCAGGAATGATGTCAAATATTACCGCCGAGATGTTAGGTTGGGTTAGGTTAGGTTATATTACGTTATTGATGTATATAAAGATCCCACGGAGACGTAGAGGCCAACTCGCCAGGTATGTTGTCACATATTACCGCCGAGATGTTCGGTTGGGTTAGATTAGGTTATATTACGTTATTGATGTATATAAATGTCCCACGGAGACCTAGAGGCCAACAAGCCAGGAATGTGGTCAAATATTTCCGCCGAGATGTTAGATTGGGTTAGGCCAGCTTATATTATGTTATTGATATATATAAAGGTCCCACGGAGACGTAGAGGCCAACTCGCCAGGTATGTTGTCACATATTTCCGCCGATATGTTAGGTTGGGTTACGTTAGGTTATATTACGTTATTGATGTATTTGAAGGTCAAACGGAGACGTAGAGGCCAACAAGACAGGAATGTGGTCAAATACTACCGTCGAGATGTTAGGTTGGGTTAGGTTAGGTTATATTACGTTATTGAAGGATATAAAGGTCTCACGGAGACGTAGAGGCCAACTCGCCAGGAATGTTGCCAAATATTATCCCCGCGATGATAGGTTGGGTTAGGTTACGTTATATTACGTTATTGATGTATATGATGGTCAAACGGAGACGTAGAGGCCAACTCGCCAGTAATATTGTCAAATATTACCGCCGAGATGATAGGTTGGGTTAGGTTACGTTATATTAGGTTATTGATGTATATGAAGGTCCCACGGAGACATAGAGTCCAACTCGCCAGGTATGTTGTCAAATATTACCGCCGAGATGTTAGGTTGGGTTAGGTTAGGTTATATTACGTTATTGATGTATATAAATGTCCCACGGAGACGGAGAAACCAACTCGCCAGGAATGTTGTCAAATATTACCGCCGAGATGTTAGGTTGGGTTAGGTTAGGTTATATTACGTTATTGATGTATATAAAGGTCCCACGGAGACGTAGAGGCCAACAAGACAGGAATGTGGTCAAATATTACCGCCGAGATGTTAGGTTGTGTTAGATTAATTTATATTGCGTTATTGATGTATATAAAGCTCCCACGGAGACGTAGAGGCCAACTCGTCAGGAATGATGTCAAATATTACCGCCGAGATTTTAAGTTGGGTTAGGTTAGGTTATATTACGTTATTGATGTATATAAAGGTCCCACGGAGACGTAGAGGCCAACTCGCCAGGAATGTTGTCAAATACTACTGCCGAGATGCTAGGTTGGGTTAGGTTAGGTTATATTACGTTGTTGAAGTGTATAAAGGTCCCACGCAGACGTAGAGGCCAACAAGCCAGGAATGATGTCAAATATTACCGCCGAGATGTTAGATTGGGTTAGGCTAGCTTATATTATGTTATTGATGTATACGAAGGTTACACGGAGACGTAGAGGCCAACTCGCCAGGAATGATGTCAAATATTACCGCCGAGATGTTAGGTTGCGTTAGGTTAGGTTATATTGCGTTATTGATGTATATAAAGGTCCCACGGAGACGTAGAGGCCAACAAGTCAGGAATGTGGTCAAATATTACCGCCGAGATGTTAGATTGGGTTAGGCCAGCTTATATTATGTTATTGATGTATATAGGTCCCACGGAGACGTAGAGGCCAACTCGCCAGGTATGTTGTCACATATTACCGCCGAGATGTTCGGTTGGGTTAGGTTAGGTTATATTACGTTATTGATGTATATAAAGGTCCCACGGAGACGTAGAGGCCAACAAGACAGGAATGTGGTCAAATATTACCGCCGAGATGTTAGGTTGGGTTAGGTTAGGTAACATTACGTTGTTGAAGTGTATAAAGGTCCCACGCAGACGTAGAGGCCAACAAGCCAGGAATGTGGTCAAATATTACCGCCGAGATGTTAGATTGGGTTAGGCTAGCTTATATTATGTTATTGATGTATACGAAAGTTACACGGAGACGTAGAGGCGAACTCGCCAGGAATGATGTCAAATATTACCGCCGAGATGTTAGGTTGAATTAGGTTAGGTTATATTGCGTTATTGATGTATATAAAGGTCCCACGGAGACGTAGAGGCCAACAAGCCAGGAATGTGGTCAAATATTATCGCCGAGATGTTAGATTGGGTTGGGCCAGCTTATATTATGTTATTGATGTATATAGGACCCACGGAGACGTAGAGGCCAACACGCCAGGAATGTTGTCAAATACTACCGTCGAGATGATAGGTTGGGTTACGTTAGGTTATATTACGTTATTGATGTATATAAAGGTCACACGGAGACGTAGAGGCCAACAGGACAGGAATGTGGTCAAATATTACCGCCGAGATGTTAGGTTGGGTTAGGTTAGGTTATATTACGATATTGATGTATATAAAGCTCCCACGGAGACGTAGAGGCCAACTCGCGAGGAATGATGTCAAATATTACCGCCGAGATGTTAGGTTGCGTTAGGTTAGGTTATATTGCGTTATTGATGTATATGAAGGTCAAACGGAGACCTAGAGGCCAACTCGATAGGAATGTTGTCAAATATTACCGCCGAGATGATAGGTTGGGTTATGTTACGTTATATTAAGTTATTGATGTATATGAAGGTCCCACGGAGACGTAGAGTCCAACTCGCCAGGTATGTTGTCACATATTACCGCCAAGATGTTCGGTTGGGTTAGGTTAGGTTATATTACGTTATTGATGTATATAACGGTCCCACGGAGACGGAGAAGCCAACTCGCCAGGAATGTTGTCAAATATTACCGCCGAGATGTTAGGTTGGGTTAGGTTAGGTTATATTACGTTATTGATGTATATAACGGTCCCACGAAGACGGAGAAGCCAACTCGCCAGGAATGTTGTCAAATATTACCGCCGAGATGTTAGGTTGGGTTAGGTTAGGTTATATTACGTTATTGATGTATATAAAGATCCCACGGAGACGTAGAGGCCAACTCGCCAGGTATGTTGTCACATATTACCGCCGAGATGTTCGGTTGGGTTAGATTATGTTATATTACGTTATTGATGTATATAAATGTCCCACGGAGACCTAGAGGCCAACAAGCCAGGAATGTGGTCAAATATTTCCGCCGAGATGTTAGATTGGGTTAGGCCAGCTTATATTATGTTATTGATGTATATAAAGGTCCCACGGAGACGTAGAGGCCAACTCGCCAGGTATGTTGTCACATATTACCGCCGAGATGTTAGGTTGGGTTACGTTAGGTTATATTACGTTATTGATGTATTTGAAGGTCAAACGGAGACCTAGAGGTCAACTCGATAGGAATGTTGTCAAATATTACCGGCGAGATGTTAGGTTGGGTTAGGTAAGATTATATTACGTTATTGATGTATATCAAGGTCCCACGGGGACGTAGAGGCCAACTCGCCAGTAATGTTGTCAAATATTACCGCCGAGATGATAGGTTGGGTTAGGTTACGTTATATTAAGTTATTGATGTATATGAAGGTCCCACGGAGACGTGGAGTCCAACTCGCCAGGTATGTTGTCAAATATTACCGCCGAGATGTTAGGTTGGGTTAGGTTAGGTTATATTACGTTATTGATGTATATAAAGGTCCCACGGAGACGGAGAAGCCAACTCGCCAGGAATGTTGTCAAATATTACCGCCGAGATGTTAGGTTGGGTTAGGTTAGGTTATATTACGTTATTCATGTATATAAAGATCCCACGGAGACGTAGAGGCCAACTCGCCAGGTATGTTGTCACATATTACCGCCGAGATGTTCGGTTGGGTTAGGTTAGGTTATATTACGTTATTGACGTATATAAAGGTCCCACGGAGACGGAGAGGCCAACAAGCCAGGAATGTGGTCAAATATTATCGCCGAGATGTTAGGTTGGTTTAGGTTAGGTTATATTACGTTATAGATGTATATAAAGGTCCCACGGAGACGTAGAGGCCAACTCGCCAGGAATAATGTCAAATATTCCCGCCGAGATGTTAGATTGGGTTAGGTTAGGTTATATTACGTTATTGATGTATATAAAGGTCCCACGGAGACGTAGAGGCCAACAAGGCAGGAATGTGGTCAAATATTACCGCCGAGATGTTAGGTTGGGTTAGATTAGGTTATATTGCGTTATTGATGTATATAAAGCTCCCACGGAGACGGAGAAGCCAACTGGCCAGGAATGTTGTCAAATATTACCGCCGAGATGTTAGGTTGGGTTAGGTTAGGTTAAATTACGTTATTGAAGTATATAAAGGTCCCACGCAGACGTAGAGGCCAACAAGCCAGGAATGTGGTCAAATACCACCGTCGAGATGATAGGTTGGGTTACGTTAGGTTATATTACGTTATTGATGTATATGAAGGTCAAACGGAGACCTAGAGGCCAACTCGATTGGAATGTTGCCAAATATTACCGGCGAGATGTTAGGTTGGGTTTAGGTAAGGTTATATTACGTTATTGATGTATATAAAGGTCCCACGGAGACGTAGAGTCCAACTCGCGGGAATGGTGTCAAATACTACCGCCGAGATGCTAGGTTGTGTTAGGTTAGGTTATATTACGTTATTGATGTATATAAAGGTCCCACGGAGACGTAGATGCCAACTCGCCAGGAATGTGGTCATATGTTGCCGCCGAGATGTTAGGTTGGGTTAGGTTAGGTTATATTACGTTATAGTTCTATATGACGGTCCCACGGAGATATATAATCCAACAAGCCAGGAATGTGGTCAAATATTACCGCCGAGATGTTATATTGGGTTAGCTTATGTTGTATTATGTTATTGATGTATATAAATATCCCACGGACACGTAGAGGCCACCTCGCCAGGTATGTTTTCAAATATTACCGCCGAGATGTTAGGTTGGGTTAGGTTAGGTTATATTACGTTATTGAAGTATATAACGGTCCCACGGAGACGGAGAAGCCAACTCGCCAGGAATGATGTCAAATATTACCGCCGAGATGTTAGGTTGAATTAGGTTAGGTTATATTGCGTTATTGATGTATATAAAGGTCCCACGGAGACGTAGAGTCCAACAAGCCAGGAATGTGGTCAAATATTACAGCCGATATGTTATATTGGGTTAGCTTGTGTTATATTATGTTATTGATGTATATAAATATCCCACGGAGACGTAGAGGCCACCTCGCCAGGAATGTGGTCAAATATTATCGCCGAGATGTTAGGTTGGTTTAGGTTAGGTTATAATACGTTATAGATGTATATAAAGGTCCCACGGAGACGTAGAGTCCAACTCGCCAGGTATGTTGTCACATATTACCGCCGAGATGTTCGGTTGGGTTAGGCCAGCTTATATTATGTTATTGATGTATATAAAGGTCCCACGGAGACGTAGAGGCCAACTCGCCAGGTATGTTGTCACATATTACCGCCGAGATGTTAGGTTGGGTTACGTTAGGTTATATTACGTTATTGATGTATTTGAAGGTCAAACGGAGACCTAGAGGTCAACTCGATAGGAATGTTGTCAAATATTACCGGCGAGATGTTAGGTTGGGTTAGGTAAGATTATATTACGTTATTGATGTATATCAAGGTCCCACGGGGACGTAGAGGCCAACTCGCCAGTAATGTTGTCAAATATTACCGCCGAGATGATAGGTTGGGTTAGGTTACGTTATATTAAGTTATTGATGTATATGAAGGTCCCACGGAGACGTGGAGTCCAACTCGCCAGGTATGTTGTCAAATATTACCGCCGAGATGTTAGGTTGGGTTAGGTTAGGTTATATTACGTTATTGATGTATATAAAGGTCCCACGGAGACGGAGAAGCCAACTCGCCAGGAATGTTGTCAAATATTACCGCCGAGATGTTAGGTTGGGTTAGGTTAGGTTATATTACGTTATTCATGTATATAAAGATCCCGCGGAGACGTAGAGGCCAACTCGCCAGGTATGTTGTCACATATTACCGCCGAGATGTTCGGTTGGGTTAGGTTAGGTTATATTACGTTATTGACGTATATAAAGGTCCCACGGAGACGGAGAGGCCAACAAGCCAGGAATGTGGTCAAATATTATCGCCGAGATGTTAGGTTGGTTTAGGTTAGGTTATATTACGTTATAGATGTATATAAAGGTCCCACGGAGACGTAGAGGCCAACTCGCCAGGAATAATGTCAAATATTCCCGCCGGGATGTTAGATTGGGTTAGGTTAGGTTATATTACGTTATTGATGTATATAAAGGTCCCACGGAGACGTAGAGGCCAACAAGGCAGGAATGTGGTCAAATATTACCGCCGAGATGTTAGGTTCGGTTAGATTAGGTTATATTGCGTTATTGATGTATATAAAGCTCCCACGGAGACGGAGAAGCCAACTGGCCAGGAATGTTGTCAAATATTACCGCCGAGATGTTAGGTTGGGTTAGGTTAGGTTAAATTACGTTATTGAAGTATATAAAGGTCCCACGCAGACGTAGAGGCCAACAAGCCAGGAATGTGGTCAAATACCACCGTCGAGATGATAGGTTGGGTTACGTTAGGTTATATTACGTTATTGATGTATATGAAGGTCAAACGGAGACCTAGAGGCCAACTCGATTGGAATGTTGCCAAATATTACCGGCGAGATGTTAGGTTGGGTTTAGGTAAGGTTATATTACGTTATTGATGTATATAAAGGTCCCACGGAGACGTAGATGCCAACTCGCCAGGAATGTGGTCATATGTTGCCGCCGAGATGTTAGGTTGGGTTAGGTTAGGTTATATTACGTTATAGTTCTATATGACGGTCCCACGGAGATATATAATCCAACAAGCCAGGAATGTGGTCAAATATTACCGCCGAGATGTTATATTGGGTTAGCTTATGTTATATTATGTTATTGATGTATATAAATATCCCACGGACACGTAGAGGCCACCTCGCCAGGTATGTTTTCAAATATTACCGCCGAGATGTTAGGTTGGGTTAGGTTAGGTTATATTACGTTATTGATGTATATAAAGGTCCCACGGAGACGTAGAGGCCAACAAGACAGGAATGTGGTCAAATATTACCGCCGAGATGTTAGGTTGTGTTAGATTAATTTATATTGCGTTATTGATGTATATAAAGCTCCCACGGAGACGTAGAGGCCAACTCGTCAGGAATGATGTCAAATATTACCGCCGAGATTTTAAGTTGGGTTAGGTTAGGTTATATTACGTTATTGATGTATATAAAGGTCCCACGGAGACGTAGAGGCCAACTCGCCAGGAATGTTGTCAAATACTACTGCCGAGATGATAGGTTGGGTTACGTTAGGTTATATTACGTTATTGATGTATATGAAGGTCAAACGGAGACCTAGAGGCCAACTCGATAGGAATGTTGTCAGATATTACCGGCGAGATGTTTGGTTGGGTTTAGGTAAGGTTATATTACGTTATTGATGTATATAAAGGTCCCACGGAGACGTAGAGTCCAACTCGCGGGAATGATGTCAAATACTACCGCCGAGATGCTAGGTTGTGTTAGGTTAGGTTATATTACGTTATTGATGTATATAAAGCTCCCACGGAGACGTAGAGGCCAACTCGTCAGGAATGATGTCAAATACTACTGCCGAGATGATAGGTTGGGTTACGTTAGGTTATATTACGTTATTGATGTATATGAAGGTCAAACCGAGACCTAGAGGCCAACTCGATAGGAATGTTGTCAAATAATACCGGCGAGATGTTAGGTTGGGTTTAGGTAAGGTTATATTACGTTATTGATGTATATAAAGGTCCCACGGAGACGTAGAGTCCAACTCGCGGGAATGATGTCAAATACTACCGCCGAGATGCTAGGTTGTGTTCGGTTAGGTTAAATTACGTTATTGAAGTATATAAAGGTCCCACGCAGACGTAGAGGCCAACAAGCCAGGAATGTGGTCAAATACCACCGTCGAGATGATAGGTTGGGTTACGTTAGGTTATATTACGTTATTGATGTATATGAAGGTCAAACGGAGACCTAGAGGCCAACTCGATTGGAATGTTGCCAAATATTACCGGCGAGATGTTAGGTTGGGTTTAGGTAAGGTTATATTACGTTATTGATGTATATAAAGGTCCCACGGAGACGTAGATGCCAACTCGCCAGGAATGTGGTCATATGTTGCCGCCGAGATGTTAGGTTGGGTTAGGTTAGGTTATATTACGTTATAGTTCTATATGACGGTCCCACGGAGATATATAATCCAACAAGCCAGGAATGTGGTCAAATATTACCGCCGAGATGTTATATTGGGTTAGCTTATGTTATATTATGTTATTGATGTATATAAATATCCCACGGACACGTAGAGGCCACCTCGCCAGGTATGTTTTCAAATATTACCGCCGAGATGTTAGGTTGGGTTAGGTTAGGTTATATTACGTTATTGATGTATATAAAGGTCCCACGGAGACGTAGAGGCCAACAAGACAGGAATGTGGTCAAATATTACCGCCGAGATGTTAGGTTGTGTTAGATTAATTTATATTGCGTTATTGATGTATATAAAGCTCCCACGGAGACGTAGAGGCCAACTCGTCAGGAATGATGTCAAATATTACCGCCGAGATTTTAAGTTGGGTTAGGTTAGGTTATATTACGTTATTGATGTATATAAAGGTCCCACGGAGACGTAGAGGCCAACTCGCCAGGAATGTTGTCAAATACTACTGCCGAGATGATAAGTTGGGTTACGTTAGGTTATATTACGTTATTGATGTATATGAAGGTCAAACGGAGACCTAGAGGCCAACTCGATAGGAATGTTGTCAGATATTACCGGCGAGATGTTTGGTTGGGTTTAGGTAAGGTTATATTACGTTATTGATGTATATAAAGGTCCCACGGAGACGTAGAGTCCAACTCGCGGGAATGATGTCAAATACTACCGCCGAGATGCTAGGTTGTGTTAGGTTAGGTTATATTACGTTATTGATGTATATAAAGCTCCCACGGAGACGTAGAGGCCAACTCGTCAGGAATGATGTCAAATACTACTGCCGAGATGATAGGTTGGGTTACGTTAGGTTATATTACGTTATTGATGTATATGAAGGTCAAACCGAGACCTAGAGGCCAACTCGATAGGAATGTTGTCAAATAATACCGGCGAGATGTTAGGTTGGGTTTAGGTAAGGTTATATTACGTTATTGATGTATATAAAGGTCCCACGGAGACGTAGAGTCCAACTCGCGGGAATGATGTCAAATACTACCGCCGAGATGCTAGGTTGTGTTCGGTTAGGTTATATTACGTTATTGATGTATATAAAGGTCTCACGGAGACGTAGAGGCCAACTCGCCAGTAATATTGTCAAATATTACCGCCGAGATGATAGGTTGGGTTAGGTTACGTTATATTAAGTTATTGATGTATATGAAGGTCCCACGGAGACGTAGAGTCCAACTCGCCAGGTATGTTGTCACATATTACCGCCGAGATGTTCGGTTGGGTTAGGTTAGGTTATATTACGTTATTGATGTATATAAAGGTCCCACGGAGACGTAGAGGCCAACTCGCCAGTAATGTTGTCAAATATTACCGCCGAGATGTTAGATTGGGTTAGGTTAGGTTATATTACGTTATTGATGTATATAAAGGTCCTACGGAGACGTAGAGGCCAACTCGCCAGGTATGTTCTCAAATATTACCGCCGAGATGTTAGGTTGGGTTATGTTAGGTTATATTACGTTATTGATGTATAAAAAGATCCCACGGAGACGTAGAGGCCAACTCGCCACGAATGTTTTCAAGTATTACCGCCGAGATGTTAGGTTGCGTTAGGTTAGGTTATATTGCGTTATTGATGTATATAAAGGTCCCACGGAGGCGTAGAGGCCAACAAGTCAGGAATGTGGTCAAATATTACCGCCGAGATGTTAGATTGGGTTAGGCCAGCTTATATTATGTTATTGATGTATATAGGTCCCACGGAGACGTAGAGGCCAACTCGCCAGGTATGTTGTCACATATTACCGCCGAGATGTTCGGTTGGGTTAGGTTAGGTTATATTACGTTATTGATGTATAAAAAGATCCCACGGAGACGTAGAGGCCAACTCGCCATGAATGTGTTCAAATATTACCGCCGATATGTTAAATTGGGTTAGGTTAGGTTATATTACGTTATTGATGTATAAAAAGATCCCACGGAGACGGAGAAGCCAACGCGCCAGGAATGTTGTCAAATATTACTGCCGAGATGTTAGGTTGGGTTAGGTTAGGTTATATTACGTTATTGATGTATATAAAGGTCCCACGGAGACGCAGAGGCCAACTCGCCAGGTATGTTTTCAAATATTACCGCCGAGATGTTTGGTTGGTTTATGTTAGGTTATATTACGTTATTGATGTATAAAAAGATCCCACGGAGACGTAGAGGCCAACTCGCCACGAATGTTTTCAAGTATTACCGCCGAGACGTTAGGTTGGGTTAGGTTAGGTTATATTACATTATAGATGTATATAAAGGTCCCACGGAGACGTAGAGGCCAACAAGCCCGGAATGTGTTCAAATATTACCGCCGAGATGTTAGGTTGGTTTAGGTTAGGTTATATTACGTTATAGATGTATATAAAGTTCGCACGGAGACATAGAGGCCAACAAGCCAGGAATGTGTTGAAGTATTACCGCCGAGATGTTAGATTGGGTTAGGTTAGGTTATATTACGTTATTGATGTATATAAAGATCCCACGGAGACGTAGAGGGCAACAAGCCAGGAATGTCTTCAAATATTACCGCCGGAATGATAGGTTGGATTAAGTTACGTTATATTTCGTTATTGATGCTTATGAAGGTCCCACGGAGACGTAGAGGCCAACTCGCCAGGTATGTTTTCTAATATCACCGCCGAGATGTTAGGTTGGGTTATGTTAGGTTATATTATGTTATTGATGTATAAAAAGATCCCACGGAGACATAGAGGCCAACGCGCCACGAATGTTTTCAAGTATTACCGCCGAGATGTTAGGTTGGGTTAGGTTAGGTTATATTACGTTATTGATGTATATAAAGCTCCCACGGAGACGTAGAGGCCAACTCGCCAGGAATTTTGTCAAATATTACCGCCGAAATGATAGGTTGGATTAAGTTACGTTATATTTCGTTATTGATGCGTATGAAGTTCCCACGGAGACGTAGAGGCAAACTCGCCATGTATGTTTTTTAATATTACCGCCGAGATGTTAGGTTGGGTTAGGTTAGGTTATATTACGTTATTGATGTATATAAAGGTCCCACGGAGACGTAGAGGCCAACTCGCCAGGTGTGTTTTCAAATGTTACCGCCGAGATGTTAGGTTGGGTTATGTTAGGTTATATTACGTTATTGATGTATAAAAAGATCCCACGGTGACGTAGATGCCAACTCGCCACGAATGTTTTCAAGTATTACCGCCGAGATGTTAGGTTGGGTTAGGTTAGGTTATATTACGTGATAGATGTATATAAAGGTCCCACGGAGACGTAGAGGCCAACAAGCCTGGAATGTGTTCAAATATTACCGCCGAGATGTTAGGTTGGTTTAGGTTAGGTTATATTACGTTATAGATGTATATAAAGTTCGCACGGAGACATAGAGGGCAACAAGCCAGGAATGTGTTGAAGTATTACCGCCGAGATGTTAGATTGGGTTAGGTTAGGTTATATTACGTTATTGATGTATATAAAGATCCCACGGAAACGTAGAGGCCAACAAGCCAGGAATGTCTTCAAATATTACCGCCGAGATGTTAGGTTGGGTTAGGTTACGTTATATAACGTTATTGATGTATATAAAGGTCCCACGGAGACGTAGAGGCCAACTCGCCAGGAATGTTGTCAAATATTACCGCCGAGATGATAGGTTGTGTTATGTTAGGTTATATTTCGTTATTGATGTTTATGAAGGTCAAACGGAGACGTAGAGGCCAACTCGCCAGTAATTTTGTCAAATATTACCGCCGAGATGATAGGTTGGGTTAGGTTAGGTTATATTACGTTATTGATGTATATAAAGCTCCCACGGAGACGTAGAGGCCAACTCGCCATGTATGTTTTTTAATATTACCGCCGAGATGTTAGGTTGGGTTAGGTTAGGTTATATTACGTTATTGATGTATTTAAATGTCCCACGGAGACGTAGAGGCCAACAAGCCAGGAATGTGATCAAATATTACCGCCGAGGTGTTAGGTTGGGTTAGGTTAGGTTATATTACGTTATTCATGTATATAAAGATCCCACGGAGACGTAGAGGCCAACTCGCCAGGTATGTTGTCACATATTACCGCCGAGATGTTCGGTTGGGTTAGGTTAGGTTATATTACGTTATTGACGTATATAAAGGTCCCACGGAGACGGAGAAGCCAACTCGCCAGGAATGTGGTCAAATATTACCGCCGAGATGTTAGACTGGGTTAGGCTGGGTTATATTACGTTATTGAAGTATATAACGGTCCCACGGAGACGGAGAAGTCAACTCGCCAGGAATGTTGTCAAATATTACCGCCGAGATGTTAGGTTGGGTTAGGTTAGGTTACATTAAGTTGTTGAAGTGTATAAAGGTCCCACGCAGACGTAGAGGCCAACAAGCCAGGAATGTGGTCAAATATTACCGCCGAGATGTTAGACTGGGTTAGGCTAGCTTATATTATGTTATTGATGTATACGAAAGTTACACGGAGACGTAGAGGCGAACTCGCCAGGAATGATGTCAAATATTACCGCCGAGATGTTAGGTTGAATTAGGTTAGGTTATATTGCGTTATTGATGTATATAAAGGTCCCACGGAGACGTAGAGGCCAACAAGCCAGGAATGTGGTCAAATATTATCGCCGAGATGTTAGATTGGGTTAGGCCAGCTTATATTACGTTATTGATGTATATATAGGTCCCACGGAGACGTAGAGGCCAACTCGCCAGGTGTGTTTTCAAATATTACCGCCGAGATGTTAGGTTGGGTTATGTTAGGTTATATTACGTTATTGATGTATAAAAAGATCCCACGGAGACGTAGAGGCCAACTCGCCATGAATGTGTTCAAATATTACCGCCGATATGTTAAATTGGGTTAGGTTAGGTTATATTACGTTATTGATGTATAAAAAGATCCCACGGAGACGGAGAAGCCAACTCGCCAGGAATGTTGTCAAATATTACTGCCGAGATGTTAGGTTGGGTTAGGTTAGGTTATATTACGTTATTGATGTATATAAAGGTCCCACGGAGACGCAGAGGCCAACTCGCCAGGTATGTTTTCAAATATTACCGCCGAGATGTTTGGTTGGTTTATGTTAGGTTATATTACGTTATTGATGTATAAAAAGATCCCACGGAGACGTAGAGGCCAACTCGCCACGAATGTTTTCAAGTATTACCGCCGAGACGTTAGGTTGGGTTAGGTTAGGTTATATTACGTGATAGATGTATATAAAGGTCCCACGGAGACGTAGAGGCCAACTCGCCAGGAATGTTGTCAAATATTACCGCCGAGATGATAGGTTGTGTTATGTTAGGTTATATTTCGTTATTGATGTTTATGAAGGTCAAACGGAGACGTAGAGGCCAACTCGCCAGTAATTTTGTCAAATATTACCGCCGAGATGATAGGTTGGGTTAGGTTAGGTTATATTACGTTATTGATGTATATAAAGCTCCCACGGAGACGTAGAGGCCAACTCGCCAGGAATGTTGTCAAATATTACCGCCGAAATGATAGGTTGGATTAAGCTACGTTATATTTCGTTATTGATGCTTATGAAGTTCCCACGGAGACGTAGAGGCCAACTCGCCATATATGTTTTTTAATATTACCGCCGAGATGTTAGGTTGGGTTAGGTTAGGTTATATTACGTTATTGATGTATTTAAATGTCCCACGGAGACGTAGAGGCCAACAAGCCAGGAATGTGATCAAATATTACCGCCGAGGTGTTAGGTTGGGTTAGGGTAGGTTATATTACGTTATTGATGTATATAAAGCTCCCACGGAGACGTTGAGGCCAACTCGCCAGGAATGTTGTCAAATATTACCGCCGAAATGATAGGTTCGATTAAGTTACGTTATATTTCGTTATTGATGCTTATGAAGGTCCCACGGAGACGTAGAAGCCAACTCGCCAGGTATGTTTTCTAATATTACCGCCGAGATGTTAGGTTGGGTTAGGTTAGGTTATATTACGTTATTGATGTATAAAAAGATCCCACGGAGACGGCGAAGCCAACTCGCCAGGAATGTTGTCAAATATTACCGCCGAGATGTTAGGTTCGGTTAGGTTAGGTTATATTACGTTATTGATGTATATAAAGGTCCCACGGAGACGTAGAGGCCAACTCGCAAGGTATGTTTTCAAATATTACCGCCGAGATGTTAGGTTGGTTTATGTTAGGTTATATTACGTTATTGATGTATAAAAAGATCCCACGGATACGGCGAAGCCAACTCGCAAGGTATGTTTTCAAATATTACCGCCGAGATGTTAGGTTGGGTTAGGTTAGGTTATATTACGTTATAGATGTATATAAAGGTCCCACGGAGACGTAGAGGCCAACTCGCCAGGAATGTTGTCAAATATTACCGCCGAGATGATAGGTTGGGTTAGGTTAGGTTATATTACATTATTGATGTATATAAATGTACCACGGCGACGTAGTGGCCAACTCGCCAGGAATGTGTTCAAATATTACCGCCGATATGTTAAATTGGGTTAGGTTAGGTTATATTACGTTATTGATGTATAAAAAGATCCCACGGAGACGGAGAAGCCAACTCGCCAGGAATGTTGTCAAATATTACCGCCGAGACGTTAGGTTGGGTTAGGTTAGGTTATATTACATTATAGATGTATATAAAGGTCCCACGGAGACGTAGAGGCCAACAAGCCCGGAATGTGTTCAAATATTACCGCCGAGATGTTAGGTTGGTTTAGGTTAGGTTATATTACGTTATAGATGTATATAAAGTTCGCACGGAGACGTAGAGGCCAACAAGCCAGGAATGTGTTGAAGTATTACCGCCGAGATGTTAGATTGGGTTAGGTTAGGTTATATTACGTTATTGATGTATATAGAGATCCCACGGTGACGTAGAGGCCAACAAGCCAGGAATGTCTTCAAATATTACCGCCGAGATGTTAGGTTGGGTTAGGTTAGGTTATATAACGTTATTGATGTATATAAAGGTCCCACGGATACGTAGAGGCCAACTCGCCAGGAATGTTGTCAAATATTACCGCCGAGATGATAGGTTGTGTTATGTTAGGTTATATTTCGTTATTGATGTTTATGAAGGTCAAACGGAGACGTAGAGGCCAACTCGCCAGTAATGTTGTCAAGTATTACCGCCGAGATGATAGGTTGGGTTAGGTTAGGTTATATTACGTTATTGATGTATATAAAGCTCCCACGGAAACCTAGAGGCCAACTCGCCAGGAATGTTGTCAAATATTACCGCCGAAATGATAGGTTGGATTAAGTTACGTTATATTTCGTTATTGATGCTTATGAAGTTCCCACGGAGACGTAGAAGCCAACTCGCCATGTATGTTTTTTAATATTACCGCCGAGATGTTAGGTTGGGTTAGGTTAGGTTATATTACGTTATTGATGTATATAAAGGTCCCACGGAGACGCAGAGGCCAACTCGCCAGGTATGTTTTCAAATATTACCGCCGAGATGTTTGGTTGGGTTATGTTAGGTTATATTACGTTATTGATGTATAAAAAGATCCCACGGAGACGTAGAGGCCAACTCGCCATGAATGTTTTCAAGTATTACCGCCGGGACGTTAGGTTGGGTTAGGTTAGGTTATATTACGTTATAGATGTATATAAAGGTCCCACGGAGACGTAGAGGCCAACAAGCCCGGAATGTGTTCAAATATTACCGCCGAGATGTTAGGCTGGTTTAGGTTAGGTTATATTACGTTATAGATGTATATAAAGTTCGCCCGGAGACATAGAGGCCAACAAGCCAGGAATGTGTTGAAGTATTACCGCCGAGATGTTAGATTGGGTTAGGTTAGGTTATATTACGTTATTGATGTATATAAAGATCCCACGGAGACGTAGAGGGCAACAAGACAGGAATGTCTTCAAATATTACCGCCGAGATGTTAGGTTGGGTTAGGTTAGGTTATATAACGTTATTGATGTATATAAAGGTCTCACGGAGACGTAGAGGCCAACTCGCCAGGAATGTTGTCAAATATTACCGCCGAGATGATAGGTTGTGTTATGTTAGGTTATATTTCGTTATTGATGTTTATGAAGGTCAAACGGAGACGTAGAGGCCAACTCGCCAGTAATGTTGTCAAATATTACCGCCGAAATGATAGGTTGGGTTAGGTTAGGTTATATTACGTTATTGATGTATATAAAGCTCCCACGGAGACGTAGAGGCCAACTCGCCAGGAATGTTGTCAAATATTACCGCCGAAATGATAGGTTGGATTAAGTTACGTTATATTTCGTTATTGATGCTTATGAAGTTCCCACGGAGACGTAGAAGCCAACTCGCCATGTATGTTTTTTAATATTACCGCCGAGATGTTAGGTTGGGTTAGGTTAGGTTATATTACGTTATTGATGTATATAAAGGTCCCACGGAGACGCAGAGGCCAACTCGCCAGGTATGTTTTCAAATATTACCGCCGAGATGTTTGGTTGGGTTATGTTAGGTTATATTACGTTATTGATGTATAAAAAGATCCCACGGAGACGTAGAGGCCAACTCGCCATGAATGTTTTCAAGTATTACCGCCGGGACGTTAGGTTGGGTTAGGTTAGGTTATATTACGTTATAGATGTATATAAAGGTCCCACGGAGACGTAGAGGCCAACAAGCCCGGAATGTGTTCAAATATTACCGCCGAGATGTTAGGCTGGTTTAGGTTAGGTTATATTACGTTATAGATGTATATAAAGTTCGCCCGGAGACATAGAGGCCAACAAGCCAGGAATGTGTTGAAGTATTACCGCCGAGATGTTAGATTGGGTTAGGTTAGGTTATATTACGTTATTGATGTATATAAAGATCCCACGGAGACGTAGAGGGCAACAAGACAGGAATGTCTTCAAATATTACCGCCGAGATGTTAGGTTGGGTTAGGTTAGGTTATATAACGTTATTGATGTATATAAAGGTCTCACGGAGACGTAGAGGCCAACTCGCCAGGAATGTTGTCAAATATTACCGCCGAGATGATAGGTTGTGTTATGTTAGGTTATATTTCGTTATTGATGTTTATGAAGGTCAAACGGAGACGTAGAGGCCAACTCGCCAGTAATGTTGTCAAATATTACCGCCGAAATGATAGGTTGGGTTAGGTTAGGTTATATTACGTTATTGATGTATATAAAGCTCCCACGGAGACGTAGAGGCCAACTCGCCAGGAATTTTGTCAAATATTACCGCCGAAATGATAGGTTGGATTAAGTTACGTTATATTTCGTTATTGATGCGTATGAAGTTCCCACGGAGACGTAGAGGCCAACTCGCCATGTATGTTTTTTAATATTACCGCCGAGATGTTAGGTTGGGTTAGGTTAGGTTATATTACGTTATTGATGTATATAAAGGTCCCACGGAGACGTAGAGGCCAACTCGCCAGGAATGTTGTCAAATATTACCGCCGAGATGATAGGTTGTGTTATGTTAGGTTATATTTCGTTATTGATGTTTATGAAGGTCAAACGGAGACGTAGAGGCCAACTCGCCAGTAATTTTGTCAAATATTACCGCCGAGATGATAGGTTGGGTTAGGTTAGGTTATATTACGTTATTGATGTATATAAAGCTCCCACGGAGACGTAGAGGCCAACTCGCCAGGAATGTTGTCAAATATTACCGCCGAAATGATAGGTAGGATTAAGCTACGTTATATTTCGTTATTGATGCTTATGAAGTTCCCACGGAGACGTAGAGGCCAACTCGCCATGTATGTTTTTTAATATTACCGCCGAGATGTTAGGTTGGGTTAGGTTAGGTTATATTACGTTATTGATGTATTTAAATGTCCCACGGAGACGTAGAGGCCAACAAGCCAGGAATGTGATCAAATATTACCGCCGAGGTGTTAGGTTGGGTTAGGGTAGGTTATATTACGTTATTGATGTATATAAAGCTCCCACGGAGACGTTGAGGCCAACTCGCCAGGAATGTTGTGAAATATTACCGCCGAAACGATAGGTTCGATTAAGTTACGTTATATTTCGTTATTGATGCTTATGAAGGTCCCACGGAGACGTAGAAGCCAACTCGCCAGGTATGTTTTCTAATATTGCCGCCGAGATGTTAGGTTGGGTTAGGTTAGGTTATATTACGTTATTGATGTATAAAAAGATCCCACGGAGACGGCGAAGCCAACTCGCCAGGAATGTTGTCAAATATTACCGCCGAGATGTTAGGTTCGGTTAGGTTAGGTTATATTACGTTATTGATGTATATAAAGGTCCCACGGAGACGTAGAGGCCAACTCGCAAGGTATGTTTTCAAATATTACCGCCGAGATGTTAGGTTGGGTTAGGTTAGGTTATATTACGTTATAGATGTATATAAAGGTCCCACGGAGACGTAGAGGCCAACTCGCCAGGAATGTTGTCAAATATTACCGCCGAGATGATAGGTTGGGTTAGGTTAGGTTATATTACATTATTGATGTATATAAATGTACCACGGCGACGTAGTGGCCAACTCGCCAGGAATGTGTTCAAATATTACCGCCGATATGTTAAATTGGGTTAGGTTAGGTTATATTACGTTATTGATGTATAAAAAGATCCCACGGAGACGGAGAAGCCAACTCGCCAGGAATGTTGTCAAATATTACTGCCGAAATGTTAGGTTGGGTTAGGTTAGGTTATATTACGTTATTGATGTATATAAAGGTCCCACGGAGACGCAGAGGCCAACTCGCCAGGTATGTTTTCAAATATTACCGCCGAGATGTTTGGTTGGGTTATGTTAGGTTATATTACGTTATTGATGTATAAAAAGATCCCACGGAGACGTAGAGGCCAACTCGCCACGAATGTTTTCAAGTATTACCGCCGAGACGTTAGGTTGGGTTAGGTTAGGTTATATTACATTATAGATGTATATAAAGGTCCCACGGAGACGTAGAGGCCAACAAGCCCGGAATGTGTTCAAATATTACCGCCGAGATGTTAGGTTGGTTTAGGTTAGGTTATATTACGTTATAGATGTATATAAAGTTCGCACGGAGACGTAGAGGCCAACAAGCCAGGAATGTGTTGAAGTATTACCGCCGAGATGTTAGATTGGGTTAGGTTAGGTTATATTACGTTATTGATGTATATAGAGATCCCACGGTGACGTAGAGGCCAACAAGCCAGGAATGTCTTCAAATATTACCGCCGAGATGTTAGGTTGGGTTAGGTTAGGTTATATAACGTTATTGATGTATATAAAGGTCCCACGGATACGTAGAGGCCAACTCGCCAGGAATGTTGTCAAATATTACCGACGAGATGATAGGTTGTGTTATGTTAGGTTATATTTCGTTATTGATGTTTATGAAGGTCAAACGGAGACGTAGAGGCCAACTCGCCAGTAATGTTGTCAAGTATTACCGCCGAGATGATAGGTTGGGTTAGGTTAGGTTATATTACGTTATTGATGTATATAAAGCTCCCACGGAAACGTAGAGGCCAACTCGCCAGGAATGTTGTCAAATATTACCGCCGAAATGATAGGTTGGATTAAGTTACGTTATATTTCGTTATTGATGCTTATGAAGTTCCCACGGAGACGTAGAGGCCAACTCGCCATGTATGTTTTTTAATATTACCGCCGAGATGTTAGGTTGGGTTAGGTTAGGTTATATTACGTTATTGATGTATATAAAGGTCCCACGGAGACGCAGAGGCCAACTCGCCAGGTATGTTTTCAAATATTACCGCCGAGATGTTTGGTTGGGTTATGTTAGGTTATATTACGTTATTGATGTATAAAAAGATCCCACGGAGACGTAGAGGCCAACTCGCCATGAATGTTTTCAAGTATTACCGCCGGGACGTTAGGTTGGGTTAGGTTAGGTTATATTACGTTATAGATGTATATAAAGGTCCCACGGAGACGTAGAGGCCAACAAGCCCGGAATGTGTTCAAATATTACCGCCGAGATGTTAGGCTGGTTTAGGTTAGGTTATATTACGTTATAGATGTATATAAAGTTCGCCCGGAGACATAGAGGCCAACAAGCCAGGAATGTGTTGAAGTATTACCGCCGAGATGTTAGATTGGGTTAGGTTAGGTTATATTACGTTATTGATGTATATAAAGATCCCACGGAGACGTAGAGGGCAACAAGACAGGAATGTCTTCAAATATTACCGCCGAGATGTTAGGTTGGGTTAGGTTAGGTTATATAACGTTATTGATGTATATAAAGGTCTCACGGAGACGTAGAGGCCAACTCGCCAGGAATGTTGTCAAATATTACCGCCGAGATGATAGGTTGTGTTATGTTAGGTTATATTTCGTTATTGATGTTTATGAAGGTCAAACGGAGACGTAGAGGCCAACTCGCCAGTAATGTTGTCAAATATTACCGCCGAAATGATAGGTTGGGTTAGGTTAGGTTATATTACGTTATTGATGTATATAAAGCTCCCACGGAGACGTAGAGGCCAACTCGCCAGGAATTTTGTCAAATATTACCGCCGAAATGATAGGTTGGATTAAGTTACGTTATATTTCGTTATTGATGCGTATGAAGTTCCCACGGAGACGTAGAGGCCAACTCGCCATGTATGTTTTTCAATATTACCGCCGAGATGTTAGGTTGGGTTAGGTTAGGTTATATTACGTTATTGATGTATATAAAGGTCCCACGGAGACGTAGAGGCCAACTCGCCAGGAATGTTGTCAAATATTACCGCCGAGATGATAGGTTGTGTTATGTTAGGTTATATTTCGTTATTGATGTTTATGAAGGTCAAACGGAGACGTAGAGGCCAACTCGCCAGTAATTTTGTCAAATATTACCGCCGAGATGATAGGTTGGGTTAGGTTAGGTTATATTACGTTATTGATGTATATAAAGCTCCCACGGAGACGTAGAGGCCAACTCGCCAGGAATGTTGTCAAATATTACCGCCGAAATGATAGGTTGGATTAAGCTACGTTATATTTCGTTATTGATGCTTATGAAGTTCCCACGGAGACGTAGAGGCCAACTCGCCATGTATGTTTTTTAATATTACCGCCGAGATGTTAGGTTGGGTTAGGTTAGGTTATATTACGTTATTGATGTATTTAAATGTCCCACGGAGACGTAGAGGCCAACAAGCCAGGAATGTGATCAAATATTACCGCCGAGGTGTTAGGTTGGGTTAGGGTAGGTTATATTACGTTATTGATGTATATAAAGCTCCCACGGAGACGTTGAGGCCAACTCGCCAGGAATGTTGTCAAATATTACCGCCGAAACGATAGGTTCGATTAAGTTACGTTATATTTCGTTATTGATGCTTATGAAGGTCCCACGGAGACGTAGAAGCCAACTCGCCAGGTATGTTTTCTAATATTGCCGCCGAGATGTTAGGTTGGGTTAGGTTAGGTTATATTACGTTATTGATGTATAAAAAGATCCCACGGAGACGGCGAAGCCAACTCGCCAGGAATGTTGTCAAATATTACCGCCGAGATGTTAGGTTCGGTTAGGTTAGGTTATATTACGTTATTGATGTATATAAAGGTCCCACGGAGACGTAGAGGCCAACTCGCAAGGTATGTTTTCAAATATTACCGCCGAGATGTTAGGTTGGGTTAGGTTAGGTTATATTACGTTATAGATGTATATAAAGGTCCCACGGAGACGTAGAGGCCAACTCGCCAGGAATGTTGTCAAATATTACCGCCGAGATGATAGGTTGGGTTAGGTTAGGTTATATTACATTATTGATGTATATAAATGTACCACGGCGACGTAGTGGCCAACTCGCCAGGAATGTGTTCAAATATTACCGCCGATATGTTAAATTGGGTTAGGTTAGGTTATATTACGTTATTGATGTATAAAAAGATCCCACGGATACGGAGAAGCCAACTCGCCAGGAATGTTGTCAAATATTACTGCCGAAATGTTAGGTTGGGTTAGGTTAGGTTATATTACGTTATTGATGTATATAAAGGTCCCACGGAGACGCAGAGGCCAACTCGCCAGGTATGTTTTCAAATATTACCGCCGAGATGTTTGGTTGGGTTATGTTAGGTTATATTACGTTATTGATGTATAAAAAGATCCCACGGAGACGTAGAGGCCAACTCGCCACGAATGTTTTGAAGTATTACCGCCGAGACGTTAGGTTGGGTTAGGTTAGGTTATATTACATTATAGATGTATATAAAGGTCCCACGGAGACGTAGAGGCCAACAAGCCCGGAATGTGTTCAAATATTACCGCCGAGATGTTAGGTTGGTTTAGGTTAGGTTATATTACGTTATAGATGTATATAAAGTTCGCACGGAGACATAGAGGCCAACAAGCCAGGAATGTGTTGAAGTATTACCGCCGAGATGTTAGATTGGGTTAGGTTAGGTTATATTACGTTATTGATGTATATAAAGATCCCACGGAGACGTAGAGGGCAACAAGCCAGGAATGTCTTCAAATATTACCGCCGAGATGTTAGGTTGGGTTAGCTTACGTTATATAACGTTATTGATGTATATAAAGGTCCCACGGAGACGTAGAGGCCAACTCGCCAGGAATGTTGTCAAATATTACCGCAGAGATGATAGGTTGTGTTATGTTAGGTTATATTTCGTTATTGATGTTTATGAAGGTCAAACGGAGACGTAGAGGCCAACTCGCCAGTAATGTTGTCAAATATTACCGCCGAAATGATAGGTTGGGTTAGGTTAGGTTATATTACGTTATTGATGTATATAAAGGTCCCACGGAGACGTAGAGGCCAACAAGCCTGGAATGTGTTCAAATATTACCGCCGAGATGCTAGGTTGGTTTAGGTTAGGTTATATTACGTTATAGATGTATATAAAGTTCGCACGGAGACGTAGAGGCCAACAAGCCTGGAATGTGATCAAATATTACCGCCGAGGTGTTAGGTTGGGTTAGGGTAGGTTATATTACGTTATTGATGTATATAAAGCTCCCACGGAGACGTTGAGGCCAACTCGCCAGGAATGTTGTCAAATATTACCGCCGAAATGATAGGTTGGATTAAGTTACGTTATATTTCGTTATTGATGCTTATGAAGGCCCAACGGAGACGTAGAAGCCAACTCGCCAGGTATGTTTTCTAATATTACCGCCGAGATGTTAGGTTGGGTTAGGTTAGGTTATATTACGTTATTGATGTATAAAAAGATCCCACGGAGACGGCGAAGCCAACTCGCCAGGAATGTTGTCAAATATTACCGCCGAGATGTTAGGTTCGGTTAGGTTAGGTTATATTACCTTATTGATGTATATAAAGGTCCCACGGAGACGTAGAGGCCAACTCGCAAGGTATGTTTTCAAATATTACCCCCGAGATGTTAGGTTGGTTTATGTTAGGTTATATTACGTTATTGATGTATAAAAAGATCCCACGGAGCCGGCGAAGCCAACTCGCAAGGTATGTTTTCAAATATTACCGCCGAGATGTTAGGTTGGGTTAGGTTAGGTTATATTACGTTATAGATGTATATAAAGGTCCCACGGAGACGTAGAGGCCAACAAGCCTGGAATGTGTTCAAATATTACCGCCGAGATGTTAGGTTGGTTTAGGTTAGGTTATATTACGTTATAGATGTATATAAAGTTCGCACGGAGACGTAGAGGCCAAGAAGCCTGGAATGTGTTCAAATATTACCGCCGAGATGTTAGATTGGATTAAGTTACGTTATATTTCGTTATTGATGCTTATGAAGTTCCCACGGAGACGTAGAGGCCAACTCGCCATGTATGTTTTTTAATATTACCGCCGAGATGTTAGGTTGGGTTAGGTTAGGTTATATTACGTTATTGATGTATATAAAGGTCCCACGGAAACGTAGAGGCCAACTCGCCAGGTATGTTTTCAAATATTACCGCCGAGATGTTAAATTGGGTTAGGTTAGGTTATATTTCGTTATTGATGCTTATGAAGGTCCCACGGAGACGTAGAAGCCAACTCGCCAGGTATGTTTTCTAATATTGCCGCCGAGATGTTAGGTTGGGTTAGGTTAGGTTATATTACGTTATTGATGTATAAAAAGATCCCACGGAGACGGCGAAGCCAACTCGCCAGGAATGTTGTCAAATATTACCGCCGAGATGTTAGGTTCGGTTAGGTTAGGTTATATTACGTTATTGATGTATATAAAGGTCCCACGGAGACGTAGAGGCCAACTCGCAAGGTATGTTTTCAAATATTACCGCCGAGATGTTAGGTTGGGTTAGGTTAGGTTATATTACGTTATAGATGTATATAAAGGTCCCACGGAGACGTAGAGGCCAACTCGCCAGGAATGTTGTCAAATATTACCGCCGAGATGATAGGTTGGGTTAGGTTAGGTTATATTACATTATTGATGTATATAAATGTACCACGGCGACGTAGTGGCCAACTCGCCAGGAATGTGTTCAAATATTACCGCCGATATGTTAAATTGGGTTAGGTTAGGTTATATTACGTTATTGATGTATAAAAAGATCCCACGGAGACGGAGAAGCCAACTCGCCAGGAATGTTGTCAAATATTACTGCCGAAATGTTAGGTTGGGTTAGGTTAGGTTATATTACGTTATTGATGTATATAAAGGTCCCACGGAGACGCAGAGGCCAACTCGCCAGGTATGTTTTCAAATATTACCGCCGAGATGTTTGGTTGGGTTATGTTAGGTTATATTACGTTATTGATGTATAAAAAGATCCCACGGAGACGTAGAGGCCAACTCGCCACGAATGTTTTCAAGTATTACCGCCGAGACGTTAGGTTGGGTTAGGTTAGGTTATATTACATTATAGATGTATATAAAGGTCCCACGGAGACGTAGAGGCCAACAAGCCCGGAATGTGTTCAAATATTACCGCCGAGATGTTAGGTTGGTTTAGGTTAGGTTATATTACGTTATAGATGTATATAAAGTTCGCACGGAGACGTAGAGGCCAACAAGCCAGGAATGTGTTGAAGTATTACCGCCGAGATGTTAGATTGGGTTAGGTTAGGTTATATTACGTTATTGATGTATATAGAGATCCCACGGTGACGTAGAGGCCAACAAGCCAGGAATGTCTTCAAATATTACCGCCGAGATGTTAGGTTGGGTTAGGTTAGGTTATATAACGTTATTGATGTATATAAAGGTCCCACGGATACGTAGAGGCCAACTCGCCAGGAATGTTGTCAAATATTACCGCCGAGATGATAGGTTGTGTTATGTTAGGTTATATTTCGTTATTGATGTTTATGAAGGTCAAACGGAGACGTAGAGGCCAACTCGCCAGTAATGTTGTCAAGTATTACCGCCGAGATGATAGGTTGGGTTAGGTTAGGTTATATTACGTTATTGATGTATATAAAGCTCCCACGGAAACGTAGAGGCCAACTCGCCAGGAATGTTGTCAAATATTACCGCCGAAATGATAGGTTGGATTAAGTTACGTTATATTTCGTTATTGATGCTTATGAAGTTCCCACGGAGACGTAGAGGCCAACTCGCCATGTATGTTTTTTAATATTACCGCCGAGATGTTAGGTTGGGTTAGGTTAGGTTATATTACGTTATTGATGTATATAAAGGTCCCACGGAGACGCAGAGGCCAACTCGCCAGGTATGTTTTCAAATATTACCGCCGAGATGTTTGGTTGGGTTATGTTAGGTTATATTACGTTATTGATGTATAAAAAGATCCCACGGAGACGTAGAGGCCAACTCGCCATGAATGTTTTCAAGTATTACCGCCGGGACGTTAGGTTGGGTTAGGTTAGGTTATATTACGTTATAGATGTATATAAAGGTCCCACGGAGACGTAGAGGCCAACAAGCCCGGAATGTGTTCAAATATTACCGCCGAGATGTTAGGCTGGTTTAGGTTAGGTTATATTACGTTATAGATGTATATAAAGTTCGCCCGGAGACATAGAGGCCAACAAGCCAGGAATGTGTTGAAGTATTACCGCCGAGATGTTAGATTGGGTTAGGTTAGGTTATATTACGTTATTGATGTATATAAAGATCCCACGGAGACGTAGAGGGCAACAAGACAGGAATGTCTTCAAATATTACCGCCGAGATGTTAGGTTGGGTTAGGTTAGGTTATATAACGTTATTGATGTATATAAAGGTCTCACGGAGACGTAGAGGCCAACTCGCCAGGAATGTTGTCAAATATTACCGCCGAGATGATAGGTTGTGTTATGTTAGGTTATATTTCGTTATTGATGTTTATGAAGGTCAAACGGAGACGTAGAGGCCAACTCGCCAGTAATGTTGTCAAATATTACCGCCGAAATGATAGGTTGGGTTAGGTTAGGTTATATTACGTTATTGATGTATATAAAGCTCCCACGGAGACGTACAGGCCAACTCGCCAGGAATTTTGTCAAATATTACCGCCGAAATGATAGGTTGGATTAAGTTACGTTATATTTCGTTATTGATGCGTATGAAGTTCCCACGGAGACGTAGAGGCCAACTCGCCATGTATGTTTTTTAATATTACCGCCGAGATGTTAGGTTGGGTTAGGTTAGGTTATATTACGTTATTGATGTATATAAAGGTCCCACGGAGACGTAGAGGCCAACTCGCCAGGAATGTTGTCAAATATTACCGCCGAAATGATAGGTTGGATTAAGCTACGTTATATTTCGTTATTGATGCTTATGAAGTTCCCACGGAGACGTAGAGGCCAACTCGCCATGTATGTTTTTTAATATTACCGCCGAGATGTTAGGTTGGGTTAGGTTAGGTTATATTACGTTATTGATGTATTTAAATGTCCCACGGAGACGTAGAGGCCAACAAGCCAGGAATGTGATCAAATATTACCGCCGAGGTGTTAGGTTGGGTTAGGGTAGGTTATATTACGTTATTGATGTATATAAAGCTCCCACGGAGACGTTGAGGCCAACTCGCCAGGAATGTTGTCAAATATTACCGCCGAAACGATAGGTTCGATTAAGTTACGTTATATTTCGTTATTGATGCTTATGAAGGTCCCACGGAGACGTAGAAGCCAACTCGCCAGGTATGTTTTCTAATATTGCCGCCGAGATGTTAGGTTGGGTTAGGTTAGGTTATATTACGTTATTGATGTATAAAAAGATCCCACGGAGACGGCGAAGCCAACACGCCAGGAATGTTGTCAAATATTACCGCCGAGATGTTAGGTTCGGTTAGGTTAGGTTATATTACGTTATTGATGTATATAAAGGTCCCACGGAGACGTAGAGGCCAACTCGCAAGGTATGTTTTCAAATATTACCGCCGAGATGTTAGGTTGGGTTAGGTTAGGTTATATTACGTTATAGATGTATATAAAGGTCCCACGGAGACGTAGAGGCCAACTCGCCAGGAATGTTGTCAAATATTACCGCCGAGATGATAGGTTGGGTTAGGTTAGGTTATATTACATTATTGATGTATATAAATGTACCACGGCGACGTAGTGGCCAACTCGCCAGGAATGTGTTCAAATATTACCGCCGATATGTTAAATTGGGTTAGGTTAGGTTATATTACGTTATTGATGTATAAAAAGATCCCACGGAGACGGAGAAGCCAACTCGCCAGGAATGTTGTCAAATATTACTGCCGAAATGTTAGGTTGGGTTAGGTTAGGTTATATTACGTTATTGATGTATATAAAGGTCCCACGGAGACGCAGAGGCCAACTCGCCAGGTATGTTTTCAAATATTACCGCCGAGATGTTTGGTTGGGTTATGTTAGGTTATATTACGTTATTGATGTATAAAAAGATCCCACGGAGACGTAGAGGCCAACTCGCCACGAATGTTTTGAAGTATTACCGCCGAGACGTTAGGTTGGGTTAGGTTAGGTTATATTACATTATAGATGTATATAAAGGTCCCACGGAGACGTAGAGGCCAACAAGCCCGGAATGTGTTCAAATATTACCGCCGAGATGTTAGGTTGGTTTAGGTTAGGTTATATTACGTTATAGATGTATATAAAGTTCGCACGGAGACATAGAGGCCAACAAGCCAGGAATGTGTTGAAGTATTACCGCCGAGATGTTAGATTGGGTTAGGTTAGGTTATATTACGTTATTGATGTATATAAACATCCCACGGAGACGTAGAGGGCAACAAGCCAGGAATGTCTTCAAATATTACCGCCGAGATGTTAGGTTGGGTTAGCTTACGTTATATAACGTTATTGATGTATATAAAGGTCCCACGGAGACGTAGAGGCCAACTCGCCAGGAATGTTGTCAAATATTACCGCAGAGATGATAGGTTGTGTTATGTTAGGTTATATTTCGTTATTGATGTTTATGAAGGTCAAACGGAGACGTAGAGGCCAACTCGCCAGTAATGTTGTCAAATATTACCGCCGAAATGATAGGTTGGGTTAGGTTAGGTTATATTACGTTATTGATGTATATAAAGGTCCCACGGAGACGTAGAGGCCAACAAGCCTGGAATGTGTTCAAATATTACCGCCGAGATGCTAGGTTGGTTTAGGTTAGGTTATATTACGTTATAGATGTATATAAAGTTCGCACGGAGACGTAGAGGCCAACAAGCCTGGAATGTGATCAAATATTACCGCCGAGGTGTTAGGTTGGGTTAGGGTAGGTTATATTACGTTATTGATGTATATAAAGCTCCCACGGAGACGTTGAGGCCAACTCGCCAGGAATGTTGTCAAATATTACCGCCGAAATGATAGGTTGGATTAAGTTACGTTATATTTCGTTATTGATGCTTATGAAGGCCCAACGGAGACGTAGAAGCCAACTCGCCAGGTATGTTTTCTAATATTACCGCCGAGATGTTAGGTTGGGTTAGGTTAGGTTATATTACGTTATTGATGTATAAAAAGATCCCACGGAGACGGCGAAGCCAACTCGCCAGGAATGTTGTCAAATATTACCGCCGAGATGTTAGGTTCGGTTAGGTTAGGTTATATTACCTTATTGATGTATATAAAGGTCCCACGGAGACGTAGAGGCCAACTCGCAAGGTATGTTTTCAAATATTACCCCCGAGATGTTAGGTTGGTTTATGTTAGGTTATATTACGTTATTGATGTATAAAAAGATCCCACGGAGCCGGCGAAGCCAACTCGCAAGGTATGTTTTCAAATATTACCGCCGAGATGTTAGGTTGGGTTAGGTTAGGTTATATTACGTTATAGATGTATATAAAGGTCCCACGGAGACGTAGAGGCCAACAAGCCTGGAATGTGTTCAAATATTACCGCCGAGATGTTAGGTTGGTTTAGGTTAGGTTATATTACGTTATAGATGTATATAAAGTTCGCACGGAGACGTAGAGGCCAAGAAGCCTGGAATGTGTTCAAATATTACCGCCGAGATGTTAGATTGGATTAAGTTACGTTATATTTCGTTATTGATGCTTATGAAGTTCCCACGGAGACGTAGAGGCCAACTCGCCATGTATGTTTTTTAATATTACCGCCGAGATGTTAGGTTGGGTTAGGTTAGGTTATATTACGTTATTGATGTATATAAAGGTCCCACGGAAACGTAGAGGCCAACTCGCCAGGTATGTTTTCAAATATTACCGCCGAAATGTTAGATTGGGTCAGGTTAGGCTATATTACGTTATTGATGTATATAAAGATCCCACGGATACGTAGAGGCCAACTCGCCAGGAATGTTGTCAAATATTACCGCCGAGATGATAGGTTGGGTTAGGTTAGGTTATATTACATTATTGATGTATATAAATGTACCACGGCGACGTAGAGGCCAACTCGCCATGAATGTGTTCAAATATTACCGCCGATATGTTAAATTGGGTTAGGTTAGGTTATATTACGTTATTGATGTATATAAAGCACCCACGGAGACGCAGAAGCCAACTCGCCAGGAATGTTGTCAAATATTACCGCCGAGATGTTAGATAGGGTTAGGTTAGGTTATATTACGTTATTGATGTATATAAAGCACCCACGGAGACGGAGAAGCCAACTCGCCAGGAATGTTGTCAAATATTACCGCCGAGATGTTAGGTTGGGTTAGGTTAGGTTATATTACGTTATTGATGTATACAAAGATCCCACGGATACGTAGAGGCCAACTCGCCAGGAATGTTGTCAAATATTACCGCCGAAATGATAGGTTGGATTAAGTTACGTTAAATTTCGTTATTGATGCTTATGAAGGTCCCACGGAGACGTAGAGGCCAACTCGCCAGGTATGTTTTCTAATATCACCGCCGAGATGTTAGGTTGGGTTAGGTTAGGTTATATTACGTTATTGATGTATATAAAGGTCCCACGGAGACGTAGAGGCCAACTCGCCAGGTATGTTTTCAAATATTACCGCCGAGATGTTAGATTGGGTCAGGTTAGGCTATATTACGTTATTGATGTATATAAAGATCCCACGGATACGTAGAGGCCAACTCGCCAGGAATGTTGTCAAATATTACCGCCGAGATGATAGGTTGGGTTAGGTTAGGTTATATTACATTATTGATGTATATAAATGTACCACGGCGACGTAGAGGCCAACTCGCCATGAATGTGTTCAAATATTACCGCCGATATGTTAAATTGGGTTAGGTTAGGTTATATTTCGTTATTGATGCTTATGAAGGTCCCGCGGAGACGTAGAGGCCAACTCGCCAGGTATGTTTTCTAATATTACCGCCGAGATGTTAGGTTGGGTTAGGTTAGGTTATATTACGTTATTGATGTATAAAAAGATCCCACGGAGACGGAGAAGCCAACTCGCCAGGAATGTTGTCAAATATTACTGCCGAGATGTTAGGTTGGGTTAGGTTAGGTTATATTACGTTATTGATGTATATAAAGGTCCCACGGAGACGCAGAGGCCAACTCGCCAGGTATGTTTTCAAATACTACCGCCGAGATGTTTGGTTGGGTTATGTTAGGTTATATTACGTTATTGATGTATAAAAAGATCCCACGGAGACGTAGAGGCCAACTCGCCATGAATGTTTTCAAGTATTACCGCCGGGACGTTAGGTTGGGTTAGGTTAGGTTATATTACGTTATAGATGTATATAAAGGTCCCACGGAGACGTAGAGGCCAACAAGCCCGGAATGTGTTCAAATATTACCGCCGAGATGTTAGGCTGGTTTAGGTTAGGTTATATTACGTTATAGATGTATATAAAGTTCGCCCGGAGACATAGAGGCCAACAAGCCAGGAATGTGTTGAAGTATTACCGCCGAGATGTTAGATTGGGTTAGGTTAGGTTATATTACGTTATTGATGTATATAAAGATCCCACGGAGACGTAGAGGGCAACAAGACAGGAATGTCTTCAAATATTACCGCCGAGATGTTAGGTTGGGTTAGGTTAGGTTATATAACGTTATTGATGTATATAAAGGTCTCACGGAGACGTAGAGGCCAACTCGCCAGGAATGTTGTCAAATATTACCGCCGAGATGATAGGTTGTGTTATGTTAGGTTATATTTCGTTATTGATGTTTATGAAGGTCAAACGGAGACGTAGAGGCCAACTCGCCAGTAATGTTGTCAAATATTACCGCCGAAATGATAGGTTGGGTTAGGTTAGGTTATATTACGTTATTGATGTATATAAAGCTCCCACGGAGACGTAGAGGCCAACTCGCCAGGAATTTTGTCAAATATTACCGCCGAAATGATAGGTTGGATTAAGTTACGTTATATTTCGTTATTGATGCGTATGAAGCTCCCACGGAGACGTAGAGGCCAACTCGCCATGTATGTTTTTTAATATTACCGCCGAGATGTTAGGTTGGGTTAGGTTAGGTTATATTACGTTATTGATGTATATAAAGGTCCCACGGAGACGTAGAGGCCAACTCGCCAGGTATGTTTTCAAATATTACCGCCGAGATGTTAGATTGGGTCAGGTTAGGCTATATTACGTTATTGATGTATATAAAGATCCCACGGATACGTAGAGGCCAACTCGCCAGGAATGTTGTCAAATATTACCGCCGAAATGATAGGTTGGGTTAGGTTAGGTTATATTACATTATTGATGTATATAAATGTACCACGGAGACGTAGAGGCCAACTCGCCATGAATGTGTTCAAATATTACCGCCGAGATGTTAGATTGGGTTATGTTAGGTTATATTACGTTATTGATGTATATAAAGCACCCACGGAGACGGAGAAGCCAACTCGCCAGTAATGTTGTCAAATATAACCGCCGAGATGTTAGATTGGGTTAGGTTAGGTTATATTACGTTATTGATGTATATAAAGATCCCACGGAAACGTAGAGGCCAACAAGCCAGGAATGTGTTGAAGTATTACCGCCGAGATGTTAGATTGGGTTAGGTTAGGTTATATTACGTTATTGATGTATATAAAGATCCCACGGAGACGTAGAGGGCAACAAGCCAGGAATGTCTTCAAATATTACCGCCGAGATGTTAGGTTGGGTTAGGTTAGGTTATATAACGTTATTGATGTATATAAAGGTCCCACGGAGACGTAGAGGCCAACTCCGCCAGGAATGTTGTCAAATATTACCGCCGAGATGATAGGTTGTGTTATGTTAGGTTATATTTCGTTATTGATGTTTATGAAGGTCAAACGGAGACGTAGAGGCCAACTCGCCAGTAATGTTGTCAAATATTACCGCCGAAATGATAGGTTGGGTTAGGTTAGGTTATATTACGTTTTTGATGTATATAAAGCTCCCACGGAGACGTAGAGGCCAACTCGCCAGGAATTTTGTCAAATATTACCGCCGAAATGATAGGTTGGATTAAGTTACGTTATATTTCGTTATTGATGCGTATGAAGTTCCCGCGGAGACGTAGAGGCCAACTCGCCATGTATGTTTTTTAATATTACCGCCGAGATGTTAGGTTGGGTTAGGTTAGGTTATATTACGTTATTGATGTATATAAAGGTCCCACGGAGACGTAGAGGCCAACTCGACAGGTGTGTTTTCAAATATTACCGCCGAGATGTTAGATTGGGTCAGGTTAGGCTATATTACGTTATTGATGTATATAAAGATCCCACGGATACGTAGAGGCCAACTGGCCAGGAATGTTGTCAAATATTACCGCCGAGATGATAGGTTGGGTTAGGTTAGGTTATATTACGTTATTGATGTATATAAAGGTCCCACGGAGACGTAGAGGCCAACTCGCAAGGTATGTTTTCAAATATTACCCCCGAGATGTTAGGTTGGTTTATGTTAGGTTATATTACGTTATTGATGTATAAAAAGATCCCACGGAGCCGGCGAAGCCAACTCGCAAGGTATGTTTTCAAATATTACCGCCGAGATGTTAGGTTGGGTTAGGTTAGGTTATATTACGTTATAGATGTATATAAAGGTCCCACGGAGACGTAGAGGCCAACAAGCCTGGAATGTGTTCAAATATTACCGCCGAGATGTTAGGTTGGTTTAGGTTAGGTTATATTACGTTATAGATGTATATAAAGTTCGCACGGAGACGTAGAGGCCAAGAAGCATGGAATGTTGTCAAATATTACCGCCGAGATGTTAGATTGGGTTAGGTTAGGTTATATTACGTTATTGATGTATATAAAGGTCCCACGGAGACGTAGAGGCCAACTCGCAAGGTATGTTTTCAAATATTACCGCCGAGATGTTAGGTTGGTTTATGTTAGGTTATATTACGTTATTGATGTATAAAAAGATCCCACGGAGCCGGCGAAGCCAACTCGCAAGGTATGTTTTCAAATATTACCGCCGAGATGTTAGGTTGGGTTAGGTTAGGTTATATTACGTTATAGATGTATATAAAGGTCCCACGGAGACGTAGAGGCCAACAAGCCTGGAATGTGTTCAAATATTACCGCCGAGATGTTAGGTTGGTTTAGGTTAGGTTATATTACGTTATAGATGTATATAAAGTTCGCACGGAGACGTAGAGGCCAACAAGCCAGGAATGTGTTGAAGTATTACCGCCGAGATGTTAGATTGGGTTAGGTTAGGTTATATTACGTTATTGATGTATATAAAGCTCCCACGGAGACGTAGAGGCCAACTCGCCAGGAATTTTGTCAAATATTACCGCCGAAATGATAGGTTGGATTAAGTTACGTTATATTTCGTTATTGATGCGTATGAAGTTCCCACGGAGACGTAGAGGCCAACTCGCCATGTATGTTTTTTAATATTACCGCCGAGATGTTAGGTTGGGTTAGGTTAGGTTATATTACGTTATTGATGTATATAAAGGTCCCACGGAGACGTAGAGGCCAACTCGACAGGTGTGTTTTCAAATATTACCGCCGAGATGTTAGATTGGGTCAGGTTAGGCTATATTACGTTATTGATGTATGTAAAGATCCCACGGATACGTAGAGGCCAACTGGCCAGGAATGTTGTCAAATATTACCGCCGAGATGATAGGTTGGGTTAGGTTAGGTTATATTACATTATTGATGTATATAAATGTACCACGGAGACGTAGAGGCCAACTCGCCATGAATGTGTTCAAATATTACCGCCGAGATGTTAGATTGGGTTAGGTTAGGTTAGATTACGTTATTGATGTATATAAAGCACCCACGGAGACGGCGAAGCCAACTCGCCAGGAATGTTGTCAAATATTACCGCCGAGATGTTAGATTGGGTTAGGTTAGGTTATATTACGTTATTGATGTATATAAAGGTCCCACGGAGACGTAGAGGCCAACTCGCAAGGTATGTTTTCAAATATTACCGCCGAGATGTTAGGTTGGTTTATGTTAGGTTATATTACGTTATTGATGTATAAAAAGATCCCACGGAGCCGGCGAAGCCAACTCGCAAGGTATGTTTTCAAATATTACCGCCGAGATGTTAGGTTGGGTTAGGTTAGGTTATATTACGTTATAGATGTATATAAAGGTCCCACGGAGACGTAGAGGCCAACAAGCCTGGAATGTGTTCAAATATTACCGCCGAGATGTTAGGTTGGTTTAGGTTAGGTTATATTACGTTATAGATGTATATAAAGTTCGCACGGAGACGTAGAGGCCAACAAGCCAGGAATGTGTTGAAGTATTACCGCCGAGATGTTAGATTGGGTTAGGTTAGGTTATATTACGTTATTGATGTATATAAAGATCCCACGGTGACGTAGAGGCCAACAAGCCAGGAATGTCTTCAAATATTACCGCCGAGATGTTAGGTTGGGTTAGGTTAGGTTATATTACGTTATAGATGTATATAAAGGTCCCACGGAGACGTAGAGGCCAACAAGCCTGGAATGTGTTCAAATATTACCGCCGAGATGTTAGGTTGGTTTAGGTTAGGTTATATTACGTTATAGATGTATATAAAGTTCGCACGGAGACGTAGAGGCCAACTCGCAAGGTATGTTTTCAAATATTACCGCCGAGATGTTAGGTTGGTTTATGTTAGGTTATATTACGTTATTGATGTATAAAAAGATCCCACGGAGCCGGCGAAGCCAACTCGCAAGGTATGTTTTCAAATATTACCGCCGAGATGTTAGGTTGGGTTAGGTTAGGTTATATTACGTTATAGATGTATATAAAGGTCCCACGGAGACGTAGAGGCCAACAAGCCTGGAATGTGTTCAAATATTACCGCCGAGATGTTAGGTTGGTTTAGGTTAGGTTATATTACGTTATAGATGTATATAAAGTTCGCACGGAGACGTAGAGGCCAAGAAGCCTGGAATGTGTTCAAATATTACCGCCGAGATGTTAGATTGGATTAAGTTACGTTATATTTCGTTATTGATGCTTATGAAGTTCCCACGGAGACGTAGAGGCCAACTCGCCATGTATGTTTTTTAATATTACCGCCGAGATGTTAGGTTGGGTTAGGTTAGGTTATATTACGTTATTGATGTATATAAAGGTCCCACGGAAACGTAGAGGCCAACTCGCCAGGTATGTTTTCAAATATTACCGCCGAGATGTTTGATTGGGTCAGGTTAGGCTATATTACGTTATTGATGTATATAAAGATCCCACGGATACGTAGAGGCCAACTCGCCAGGAATGTTGTCAAATATTACCGCCGAGATGATAGGTTGGGTTAGGTTAGGTTATATTACATTATTGATGTATATAAATGTACCACGGCGACGTAGAGGCCAACTCGCCATGAATGTGTTCAAATATTACCGCCGATATGTTAAATTGGGTTAGGTTAGGTTATATTACGTTATTGATGTATATAAAGCACCCACGGAGACGCAGAAGCCAACTCGCCAGGAATGTTGTCAAATATTACCGCCGAGATGTTAGATTGGGTTAGGTTAGGTTATATTACGTTATTGATGTATATAAAGCACCCACGGAGACGGAGAAGCCAACTCGCCAGGAATGTTGTCAAATATTACCGCCGAGATGTTAGGTTGGGTTAGGTTAGGTTATATTACGTTATTGATGTATACAAAGATCCCACGGATACGTAGAGGCCAACTCGCCAGGAATGTTGTCAAATATTACCGCCGAAATGATAGGTTGGATTAAGTTACGTTATATTTCGTTATTGAAGCTTATGAAGGTCCCACGGAGACGTAGAGGCCAACTCGCCAGGTATGTTTTCTAATATCACCGCCGAGATGTTAGGTTGGGTTAGGTTAGGTTATATTACGTTATTGATGTATAAAAAGATCCCACGGAGACGGAGAAGCCAACTCGCCAGGAATGTTGTCAAATATTACTGCCGAGATGTTAGGTTGGGTTAGGTTAGGTTATATTACGTTATTGATGTATATAAAGGTCCCACGGAGACGTAGAGGCCAACTCGCAAGGTATGTTTTCAAATATTACCGCCGAGATGTTAGGTTGGTTTATGTTAGGTTATATTACGTTATTGATGTATAAAAAGATCCCACGGAGCCGGCGAAGCCAACTCGCAAAGTATGTTTTCAAATATTACCGCCGAGATGTTAGGTTGGGTTAGGTTAGGTTATATTACGTTATAGATGTATATAAAGGTCCCACGGAGACGTAGAGGCCAACAAGCCTGGAATGTGTTCAAATATTACCGCCGAGATGTTAGGTTGGTTTAGGTTAGGTTATATTACGTTATAGATGTATATAAAGTTCGCACGGAGACGTAGAGGCCAACAAGGCAGGAATGTGTTGAAGTATTACCGCCGAGATGTTAGATTGGGTTAGGTTAGGTTATATTACGTTATTGATGTATATAGAGATCCCACGGTGACGTAGAGGCCAACAAGCCAGGAATGTCTTCAAATATTACCGCCGAGATGTTAGGTTGGGTTAGGTTAGGTTATATAACGTTATTGATGTATATAAAGGTCCCACGGATACGTAGAGGCCAACTCGCCAGGAATGTTGTCAAATATTACCGCCGAGATGATAGGTTGTGTTATGTTAGGTTATATTTCGTTATTGATGTTTATGAAGGTCAAACGGAGACGTAGAGGCCAACTCGCCAGTAATGTTGTCAAGTATTACCGCCGAGATGATAGGTTGGGTTAGGTTAGGTTATATTACGTTATTGATGTATATAAAGCTCCCACGGAAACGTAGAGGCCAACTCGCCAGGAATGTTGTCAAATATTACCGCCGAAATGATAGGTTGGATTAAGTTACGTTATACTTCGTTATTGATGCTTATGAAGTTCCCACGGAGACGTAGAGGCCAACTCGCCATGTATGTTTTTTAATATTACCGCCGAGATGTTAGGTTGGGTTAGGTTAGGTTATATTACGTTATTGATGTATATAAAGGTCCCACGGAGACGTAGAGGCCAACTCGCCAGGTATGTTTCCAAATATTACCGCCGAGATGTTAGATTGGGTCAGGTTAGGCTATATTACGTTATTGATGTATATAAAGATCCCACGGATACGTAGAGGCCAACTCGCCAGGAATGTTGTCAAATATTACCGCCGAGATGATAGGTTGGGTTAGGTTAGGTTATATTACATTATTGATGTATATAAATGTACCACGGCGACGTAGAGGCCAACTCGCCATGAATGTGTTCAAATATTACCGCCGATATGTTAAATTGGGTTAGGTTAGGTTATATTTCGTTATTGATGCTTATGAAGGTCCCACGGAGACGTAGAGGCCAACTCGCCAGGTATGTTTTCTAATATTACCGCCGAGATGTTAGGTTGGGTTAGGCTAGGTTATATTACGTTATTGATGTATAAAAAGATCCCACGGAGACGGAGAAGCCAACTCGCCAGGAATGTTGTCAAATATTACTGCCGAGATGTTAGGTTGGGTTAGGTTAGGTTATATTACGTTATTGATGTATATAAAGGTCCCACGGAGACGCAGAGGCCAACTCGCCAGGTATGTTTTCAAATATTACCGCCGAGATGTTTGGTTGGGTTATGTTAGGTTATATTACGTTATTGATGTATAAAAAGATCCCACGGAGACGTAGAGGCCAACTCGCCATGAATGTTTTCAAGTATTACCGCCGGGACGTTAGGTTGGGTTAGGTTAGGTTATATTACGTTATAGATGTATATAAAGGTCCCACGGAGACGTAGAGGCCAACAAGCCCGGAATGTGTTCAAATATTACCGCCGAGATGTTAGGCTGGTTTAGGTTAGGTTATATTACGTTATAGATGTATATAAAGTTCGCCCGGAGACATAGAGGCCAACAAGCCAGGAATGTGTTGAAGTATTACCGCCGAGATGTTAGATTGGGTTAGGTTAGGTTATATTACGTTATTGATGTATATAAAGATCCCACGGAGACGTAGAGGGCAACAAGACAGGAATGTCTTCAAATATTACCGCCGAGATGTTAGGTTGGGTTAGGTTAGGTTATATAACGTTATTGATGTATATAAAGGTCTCACGGAGACGTAGAGGCCAACTCGCCAGGAATGTTGTCAAATATTACCGCCGAGATGATAGGTTGTGTTATGTTAGGTTATATTTCGTTATTGATGTTTATGAAGGTCAAACGGAGACGTAGAGGCCAACTCGCCAGTAATGTTGTCAAATATTACCGCCGAAATGATAGGTTGGGTTAGGTTAGGTTATATTACGTTATTGATGTATATAAAGCTCCCACGGACACGTAGAGGCCAACTCGCCAGGAATTTTGTCAAATATTACCGCCGAAATGATAGGTTGGATTAAGTTACGTTATATTTCGTTATTGATGCGTATGAAGCTCCCACGGAGACGTAGAGGCCAACTCGCCATGTATGTTTTTTAATATTACCGCCGAGATGTTAGGTTGGGTTAGGTTAGGTTATATTACGTTATTGATGTATATAAAGGTCCCACGGAGACGTAGAGGCCAACTCGCCAGGTATGTTTTCAAATATTACCGCCGAGATGTTAGATTGGGTCAGGTTAGGCTATATTACGTTATTGATGTATATAAAGATCCCACGGATACGTAGAGGCCAACTCGCCAGGAATGTTGTCAAATATTACCGCCGAAATGATAGGTTGGGTTAGGTTAGGTTATATTACATTATTGATGTATATAAATGTACCACGGAGACGTAGAGGCCAACTCGCCATGAATGTGTTCAAATATTACCGCCGAGATGTTAGATTGGGTTAGGTTAGGTTATATTACGTTATTGATGTATATAAAGCACCCACGGAGACGGAGAAGCCAACTCGCCAGTAATGTTGTCAAATATTACCGCCGAGATGTTAGATTGGGTTAGGTTAGGTTATATTACGTTATTGATGTATATAAAGATCCCACGGAAACGTAGAGGCCAACAAGCCAGGAATGTGTTGAAGTATTACCGCCGAGATGTTAGATTGGGTTAGGTTAGGTTATATTACGTTATTGATGTATATAAAGATCCCACGGAGACGTAGAGGGCAACAAGCCAGGAATGTCTTCAAATATTACCGCCGAGATGTTAGGTTGGGTTAGGTTAGGTTATATAACGTTATTGATGTATATAAAGGTCCCACGGAGACGTAGAGGCCAACTCCGCCAGGAATGTTGTCAAATATTACCGCCGAGATGATAGGTTGTGTTATGTTAGGTTATATTTCGTTATTGATGTTTATGAAGGTCAAATGGAGACGTAGAGGCCAACTCGCCAGTAATGTTGTCAAATATTACCGCCGAAATGATAGGTTGGGTTAGGTTAGGTTATATTACGTTATTGATGTATATAAAGCTCCCACGGAGACGTAGAGGCCAACTCGCCAGGAATTTTGTCAAATATTACCGCCGAAATGATAGGTTGGATTAAGTTACGTTATATTTCGTTATTGATGCGTATGAAGTTCCCGCGGAGACGTAGAGGCCAACTCGCCATGTATGTTTTTTAATATTACCGCCGAGATGTTAGGTTGGGTTAGGTTAGGTTATATTACGTTATTGATGTATATAAAGGTCCCACGGAGACGTAGAGGCCAACTCGACAGGTGTGTTTTCAAATATTACCGCCGAGATGTTAGATTGGGTCAGGTTAGGCTATATTACGTTATTGATGTATATAAAGATCCCACGGATACGTAGAGGCCAACTGGCCAGGAATGTTGTCAAATATTACCGCCGAGATGATAGGTTGGGTTAGGTTAGGTTATATTACGTTATTGATGTATATAAAGGTCCCACGGAGACGTAGAGGCCAACTCGCAAGGTATGTTTTCAAATATTACCGCCGAGATGTTAGGTTGGTTTATGTTAGGTTATATTACGTTATTGATGTATAAAAAGATCCCACGGAGCCGGCGAAGCCAACTCGCAAGGTATGTTTTCAAATATTACCGCCGAGATGTTAGGTTGGGTTAGGTTAGGTTATATTACGTTATAGATGTATATAAAGGTCCCACGGAGACGTAGAGGCCAACAAGCCTGGAATGTGTTCAAATATTACCGCCGAGATGTTAGGTTGGTTTAGGTTAGGTTATATTACGTTATAGACGTATATAAAGTTCGCACGGAGACGTAGAGGCCAACAAGCCAGGAATGTGTTGAAGTATTACCGCCGAGATGTTAGATTGGGTTAGGTTAGGTTATATTACGTTATTGATGTATATAAAGATCCCACGGTGACGTAGAGGCCAACAAGCCAGGAATGTCTTCAAATATTACCGCCGAGATGTTAGGTTGGGTTAGGTTAGGTTATATTACGTTATAGATGTATATAAAGGTCCCACGGAGACGTAGAGGCCAACAAGCCTGGAATGTGTTCAAATATTACCGCCGAGATGTTAGGTTGGTTTAGGTTAGGTTATATTACGTTATAGATGTATATAAAGTTCGCACGGAGACGTAGAGGCCAACAAGCCAGGAATGTGTTGAAGTATTACCGCCGAGATGTTAGATTGGGTTAGGTTAGGTTATATTACGTTATTGATGTATATAAAGATCCCACGGTGACGTAGAGGCCAACAAGCCAGGAATGTCTTCAAATATTACCGCCGAGATGTTAGGTTGGGTTAGGTTAGGTTATATAACGTTATTGATGTATATAAAGGTCCCACGGGGACGTAGAGGCCAACTCGCCAGGAATGTTGTCAAATATTACCGCCGAGATGATAGGTTGTGTTATGTTAGGTTATATTTCGTTATTGATGTTTATGAAGGTCAAACGGAGACGTAGAGGCCAACTCGCCAGGAATGTTGTCAAATATTACCGCCGAGATGTTAGGTTGGGTTAGGTTAGGTTATATTACGTTATTGATGTATACAAAGATCCCACGGATACGTAGATGCCAACTCGCCAGGAATGTTGTCAAATATTACCGCCGAAATGATAGGTTGGATTAAGTTACATTATATTTCGTTATTGATGCTTATGAAGGTCCCACGGAGACGTAGAGGCCAACTCGCCAGGTATGTTTTCTAATATTACCGCCGAGATGTTAGGTTGGGTTAGGTTAGGTTATATTACGTTATTGATGTATAAAAAGATCCCACGGAGACGGAGAAGCCAACTCGCCAGGAATGTTGTCAAATATTACTGCCGAGATGTTAGGTTGGGTTAGGTTAGGTTATATTACGTTATTGATGTATATAAAGGTCCCACGGAGACGCAGAGGCCAACTCGCCAGGTATGTTTTCAAATATTACCGCCGAGATGTTTGGTTGGGTTATGTTAGGTTATATTACGTTATTGATGTATAAAAAGATCCCACGGAGACGTAGAGGCCAACTCGCCATGAATGTTTTCAAGTATTACCGCCGAGACGTTAGGTTGGGTTAGGTTAGGTTATATTACGTTATAGATGTATATAAAGGTCCCACGGAGACGTAGAGGCCAACAAGCCCGGAATGTGTTCAAATATTACCGCCGAGATGTTAGGTTGGTTTAGGTTAGGTTATATTACGTTATAGATGTATATAAAGGTCCCACGGAGACGTAGAGGCCAACTCTCAAGGTATGTTTTCAAATATTACCGCCGAGATGTTAGGTTGGTTTATGTTAGGTTATATTACGTTATTGATGTATAAAAGGATCCCACGGAGCCGGCGAAGCCAACTCGCAAGGTATGTTTTCAAATATTACCACCGAGATGTTAGGTTTGGTTAGGTTAGGTTAGATTACGTTATTGATGTATATAAAGCACCCACGGAGACGGCGAAGCCAACTCGCCAGGAATGTTGTCAAATATTACCGCCGAGATGTTAGATTGGGTTAGGTTAGGTTATATTACGTTATTGATGTATATAAAGGTCCCACGGAGACGTAGAGGCCAACTCGCAAGGTATGTTTTCAAATATTACCGCCGAGATGTTAGGTTGGTTTATGTTAGGTTATATTACGTTATTGATGTATAAAAAGATCCCACGGAGCCGGCGAAGCCAACTCGCAAGGTATGTTTTCAAATATTACCGCCGAGATGTTAGGTTGGGTTAGGTTAGGTTATATTACGTTATAGATGTATATAAAGGTCCCACGGAGACGTAGAGGCCAACAAGCCTGGAATGTGTTCAAATATTACCGCCGAGATGTTAGGTTGGTTTAGGTTAGGTTATATTACGTTATAGATGTATATAAAGTTCGCACGGAGACGTAGAGGCCAACAAGCCAGGAATGTGTTGAAGTATTACCGCCGAGATGTTAGATTGGGTCAGGTTAGGCTATATTACGTTATTGATGTATATAAAGGTTCCACGGAGACGTAGAGGCCAACAAGCCTGGAATGTGTTCAAATATTACCGCCGAGATGTTAGGTTGGTTTAGGTTAGGTTATATTACGTTATAGATGTATATAAAGTTCGCACGGAGACGTAGAGGCCAACAAGCCAGGAATGTCTTCAAATATTACCGCCGAGATGTTAGGTTGGGTTAGGTTAGGTTATATAACGTTATTGATGTATATAAAGGTCCCACGGAGACGTAGAGGCCAACTCGCCAGGAATGTTGTCAAATATTACCGCCGAGATGATAGGTTGTGTTATGTTAGGTTATATTTCGTTATTGATGTTTATGAAGGTCAAACGGAGACGTAGAGGCCAACTCGCCAGGAATGTTGTCAAATATTACCGCCGAGATGTTAGGTTGGGTTAGGTTAGGTTATATTACGTTATTGATGTATACAAAGATCCCACGGATACGTAGAGGCCAACTCGCCAGGAATGTTGTCAAATATTACCGCCGAAATGACAGGTTGGATTAAGTTACATTATATTTCGTTATTGATGCTTATGAAGGTCCCACGGGGACGTAGAGGCCAACTCGCCAGGTATGTTTTCTAATATTACCGCCGAGATGTTAGGTTGGGTTAGGTTAGGTTATATTACGTTATTGATGTGTAAAAAGATCCCACGGAGACGGAGAAGCCAACTCGCCAGGAATGTTGTCAAATATTACTGCCGAGATGTTAGGTTGGGTTAGGTTAGGTTATATTACGTTATTGATGTATATAAAGGTCCCACGGAGACGTAGAGGCCAACTCGACAGGTGTGTTTTCAAATATTACCGCCGAGATGTTAGATTGGGTCAGGTTAGGCTATATTACGTTATTGATGTATATAAAGATCCCACGGATACGTAGAGGCCAACTGGCCAGGAATGTTGTCAAATATTACCGCCGAGATGATAGGTTGGGTTAGGTTAGGTTATATTACATTATTGATGTATATAAATGTACCACGGAGACGTAGAGGCCAACTCGCCATGAATGTGTTCAAATATTACCGCCGAGATGTTAGATTGGGTTAGGTTAGGTTAGATTACGTTATTAATGTATATAAAGCACCCACGGAGACGGCGAAGCCAACTCGCCAGGAATGTTGTCAAATATTACCGCCGAGATGTTAGATTGGGTTAGGTTAGGTTATATTACGTTATTGATGTATATAAAGGTCCCACGGAGACGTAGAGGCCAACTCGCAAGGTATGTTTTCAAATATTACCGCCGAGATGTTAGGTTGGTTTATGTTAGGTTATATTACGTTATTGATGTATAAAAAGATCCCACGGAGCCGGCGAAGCCAACTCGCAAGGTATGTTTTCAAATATTACCGCCGAGATGTTAGGTTGGGTTAGGTTAGGTTATATTACGTTATAGATGTATATAAAGGTCCCACGGAGACGTAGAGGCCAACAAGCCTGGAATGTGTTCAAATATTACCGCCGAGATGTTAGGTTGGTTTAGGTTAGGTTATATTACGTTATAGATGTATATAAAGTTCGCACGGAGACGTAGAGGCCAACAAGCCAGGAATGTGTTGAAGTATTACCGCCGAGATGTTAGATTGGGTTAGGTTAGGTTATATTACGTTATTGATGTATATAAAGATCCCACGGTGACGTAGAGGCCAACAAGCCAGGAATGTCTTCAAATATTACCGCCGAGATGTTAGGTTGGGTTAGGTTAGGTTATATTACGTTATAGATGTATATAAAGGTCCCACGGAGACGTAGAGGCCCACAAGCCTGGAATGTGTTCAAATATTACCGCCGAGATGTTAGCTTGGTTTAGGTTAGGTTATATTACGTTATAGATGTATATAAAGTTCGCACGGAGACGTAGAGGCCAACAAGCCAGGAATGTGTTGAAGTATTACCGCCGAGATGTTAGATTGGGTTAGGTTAGGTTATATTACGTTATTGATGTATATAAAGATCCCACGGTGACGTAGAGGCCAACAAGCCAGGAATGTCTTCAAATATTACCGCCGAGATGTTAGGTTGGGTTAGGTTAGGTTATATTACGTTATTGATGTATATAAAGATCCCACGGTGACGTAGAGGCCAACAAGCCTGGAATGTGTTCAAATATTACCGCCGAGATGTTAGGTTGGTTTAGGTTAGGTTATATTACGTTATAGATGTATATAAAGTTCGCACGGAGACGTAGAGGCCAACTCGCCAGGTATGTTTTCTAATATTACCGCCGAGATGTTAGGTTGGGTTAGGTTAGGTTATATTACGTTATTGATGTATAAAAAGATCCCACGGAGACGGAGAAGCCAACTCGCCAGGAATGTTGTCAAATATTACTGCCGAGATGTTAGGTTGGGTTAGGTTAGGTTATATTACGTTATTGATGTATATAAAGGTCCCACGGAGACGCAGAGGCCAACTCGCCAGGTATGTTTTCAAATATTACCGCCGAGATGTTTGGTTGGGTTATGTTAGGTTATATTACGTTATTGATGTATAAAAAGATCCCACGGAGACGTAGAGGCCAACTCGCCATGAATGTTTTCAAGTATTACCGCCGAGACGTAAGGTTGGGTTAGGTTAGGTTATATTACGTTATAGAAGTATATAAAGGTCCCACGGAGACGTAGAGGCCAACAAGCCCGGAATGTGTTCAAATATTACCGCCGAGATGTTAGGTTGGTTTAGGTTAGGTTATATTACGTTATAGATGTATATAAAGGTCCCACGGAGACGTAGAGGCCAACTCGCAAGGTATGTTTTCAAATATGACCGCCGAGATGTTAGGTTGGTTTATGTTAGGTTATATTACGTTATTGATGTATAAAAAGATCCCACGGAGCCGGCGAAGCCAACTCGCAAGGTATGTTTTCAAATATTACCGCCGAGATGTTAGGTTGGGTTAGGTTAGGTTATATTACGTTATAGATGTATATAAAGGTCCCACGGAGACGTAGAGGCCAACAAGCCTGGAATGTGTTCAAATATTACCGCCGAGATGTTAGGTTGGTTTAGGTTAGGTTATATTACGTTATAGATGTATATAAAGTTCGCACGGAGACGTAGAGGCCAACAAGCCAGGAATGTGTTGAAGTATTACCGCCGAGATGTTAGATTGGGTCAGGTTAGGCTATATTACGTTATTGATGTATATAAAGGTTCCACGGAGACGTAGAGGCCAACAAGCCTGGAATGTGTTCAAATATTACCGCCGAGATGTTAGGTTGGTTTAGGTTAGGTTATATTACGTTATAGATGTATATAAAGTTCGCACGGAGACGTAGAGGCCAACAAGCCAGGAATGTGTTGAAGTATTACCGCCGAGATGTTAGATTGGGTTAGGTTAGGTTATATTACGTTATTGATGTATATAAAGATCCCACGGTGACGTAGAGGCCAACAAGCCAGGAATGTCTTCAAATATTACCGCCGAGATGTTAGGTTGGGTTAGGTTAGGTTATATAACGTTATTGATGTATATAAAGGTCCCACGGAGACGTAGAGGCCAACTCGCCAGGAATGTTGTCAAATATTACCGCCGATATGATAGGTTGTGTTATGTTAGGTTATATTTCGTTATTGATGTTTATGAAGGTCAAACGGAGACGTAGAGGCCAACTCGCCAGGAATGTTGTCAAATATTACCGCCGAGATGTTAGGTTGGGTTAGGTTAGGTTATATTACGTTATTGATGTATACAAAGATCCCACGGATACGTAGAGGCCAACTCGCCAGGAATGTTGTCAAATATTACCGCCGAAATGACAGGTTGGATTAAGTTACATTATATTTCGTTATTGATGCTTATGAAGGTCCCACGGGGACGTAGAGGCCAACTCGCCAGGTATGTTTTCTAATATTACCGCCGAGATGTTAGGTTGGGTTAGGTTAGGTTATATTACGTTATTGATGTATAAAAAGATCCCACGGAGACGGAGAAGCCAACTCGCCAGGAATGTTGTCAAATATTACTGCCGAGATGTTAGGTTGGGTTAGGTTAGGTTATATTACGTTATTGATGTATATAAAGGTCCCACGGAGACGCAGAGGCCAACTCGCCAGGTATGTTTTCAAATATTACCGCCGAGATGTTTGGTTGGGTTATGTTAGGTTATATTACGTTATTGATGTATAAAAAGATCCCACGGAGACGTAGAGGCCAACTCGCCATGAATGTTTTCAAGTATTACCGCCGAGGCGTTAGGTTGGGTTAGGTTAGGTTATATTACGTTATAGATGTATATAAAGGTCCCACGGAGACGTAGAGGCCAACAAGCCCGGAATGTGTTCAAATATTACCGCCGAGATGTTAGGTTGGTTTAGGTTAGGTTATATTACGTTATAGATGTATATAAAGTTCGCACGGAGACATAGAGGCCAACAAGCCAGGAATGTGTTGAAGTATTACCGCCGAGATGTTAGATTGGGTTAGGTTAGGTTATATTACGTTATTGATGTATATAAAGATCCCACGGAGACGTAGAGGGCAACAAGACAGGAATGTCTTCAAATATTACGGCCGAGATGTTAGGTTGGGTTAGGTTAGGTCATATAACGTTATTGATGTATATAAAGGTCCCACGGAGACGTAGAGGCCAACTCGCCAGGAATGTTGTCAAATATTACCGCCGAGATGATAGGTTGTGTTATGTTAGGTTATATATCGTTATTGATGTTTATGAAGGTCCCACGGAGACGTAGAGGCCAACTCGCCAGGTATGTTTTCTAATATTACCGCCGAGATGTTAGGTTGGGTTAGGTTAGGTTATATTACGTTATTGATGTATAAAAAGATCCCACGGAGACGGAGAAGCCAACTCGCCGGGAATGTTGTCAAATATTACTGCCGAGATGTTAGGTTGGGTTAGGTTAGGTTATATTACGTTATTGATGTATATAAAGGTCCCACGGAGACGCAGAGGCCAACTCGCCAGGTATGTTTTCAAATATTACCGCCGAGATGTTTGGTTGGGTTATGTTAGGTTATATTACGTTATAGATGTATATAAAGGTCCCACGGAGACGTAGAGGCCAACAAGCCAGGAATGTGTTGAAGTATTACCGCCGAGATGTTAGATTGGGTTAGGTTAGGTTATATTACGTTATTGATGTATATAAAGATCCCACGGAGACGTAGAGGGCAACAAGCCAGGAATGTCTTCAAATATTACCGCCGAGATGTTAGGTTGGGTTAGGTTAGGTTATATAACGTTATTGATGTATATAAAGGTCCCACGGAGACGTAGAGGCCAACTCCGCCAGGAATGTTGTCAAATATTACCGCCGAGATGATAGGTTGTGTTATGTTAGGTTATATTTCGTTATTGATGTTTATGAAGGTCAAACGGAGACGTAGAGGCCAACTCGGCATTAATGTTGTCAAATATTACCGCCGAAATGATAGGTTGGGTTAGGTTAGGTTATATTACGTTATTGATGTATATAAAGCTCCCACGGAGACGTAGAGGCCAACTCGCCAGGAATTTTGTCAAATATTACCGCCGAAATGATAGGTTGGATTAAGTTACGTTATATTTCGTTATTGATGCGTATGAAGTTCCCACGGAGACGTAGAGGCCAACTCGCCATGTATGTTTTTTAATATTACCGCCGAGATGTTAGGTTGGGTTAGGTTAGGTTATATTACGTTATTGATGTATATAAAGGTCCCACGGAGACGTAGAGGCCAACTCGACAGGTGTGTTTTCAAATATTACCGCCGAGATGTTAGATTGGGTCAGGTTAGGCTATATTACGTTATTGATGTATATAAAGATCCCACGGATACGTAGAGGCCAACTGGCCAGGAATGTTGTCAAATATTACCGCCGAGATGATAGGTTGGGTTAGGTTAGGTTATATTACATTATTGATGTATATAAATGTACCACGGAGACGTAGAGGCCAACTCGCCATGAATGTGTTCAAATATTACCGCCGAGATGTTAGATTGGGTTAGGTTAGGTTAGATTACGTTATTGATGTATATAAAGCACCCACGGAGACGGCGAAGCCAACTCGCCAGGAATGTTGTCAAATATTACCGCCGAGATGTTAGATTGGGTTAGGTTAGGTTATATTACGTTATTGATGTATATAAAGGTCCCACGGAGACGTAGAGGCCAACTCGCAAGGTATGTTTTCAAATATTACCGCCGAGATGTTAGGTTGGTTTATGTTAGGTTATATTACGTTATTGATGTATAAAAAGATCCCACGGAGCCGGCGAAGCCAACTCGCAAGGTATGTTTTCAAATATTACCGCCGAGATGTTGGGTTGGGTTAGGTTAGGTTATATTACGTTATAGATGTATATAAAGGTCCCACGGAGACGTAGAGGCCAACAAGCCTGGAATGTGTTCAAATATTACCGCCGAGATGTTAGGTTGGTTTAGGTTAGGTTATATTACGTTATAGATGTATATAAAGTTCGCACGGAGACGTAGAGGCCAACAAGCCAGGAATGTGTTGAAGTATTACCGCCGACATGTTAGATTGGGTTAGGTTAGGTTATATTACGTTATTGATGTATATAAAGATCCCACGGTGACGTAGAGGCCAACAAGCCAGGAATGTCTTCAAATATTACCGCCGAGATGTTAGGTTGGGTTAGGTTAGGTTATATTACGTTATAGATGTATATAAAGGTCCCACGGAGACGTAGGGGCCAACAAGCCTGGAATGTGTTCAAATATTACCGCCGAGATGTTAGGTTGGTTTAGGTTAGGTTATATTACGTTATAGATGTATATAAAGGTCCCACGGAGACGTAGAGGCCAACTCGCCAGGAATGTTGTCAAATATTACCGCCGAGATGATAGGTTGTGTTATGTTAGGTTATATTTCGTTATTGATGTTTATGAAGGTCAAACGGAGACGTAGAGGCCAACTCGCCAGGAATGTTGTTAAATATTACCGCCGAGATGTTAGGTTGGGTTAGGTTAGGTTATATTACGTTATTGATGTATACAAAGATCCCACGGATACGTAGAGGCCAACTCGCCAGGAATGTTGTCAAATATTACCGCCGAAATGATAGGTTGGATTAAGTTACATTATATTTCGTTATTGATGCTTATGAAGGTCCCACGGAGACGTAGAGGCCAACTCGCCAGGTATGTTTTCTAATATTACCGCCGAGATGTTAGGTTGGGTTAGGTTAGGTTATATTACGTTATTGATGTATAAAAAGATCCCACGGAGACGGAGAAGCCAACTCGCCAGGAATGTTGTCAAATATTACTGCCGAGATGTTATGTTGGGTTAGGTTAGGTTATATTACGTTATTGATGTATATAAAGGTCCCACGCAGACGCAGAGGCCAACTCGAAAGGTATGTTTTCAAATATTACCGCCGAGATGTTTGGTTGGGTTATGTTAGGTTATATTACGTTATTGATGTATAAAAAGATCCCACGGAGACGTAGAGGCGAACTCGCCATGAATGTTTTCAAGTATTACCGCCGAGACGTAAGGTTGGGTTAGGTTAGGTTATATTACGTTATAGAAGTATATAAAGGTCCCACGGAGACGTAGAGGCCAACAAGCCCGGAATGTGTTCAAATATTACCGCCGAGATGTTAGGTTGGTTTAGGTTAGGTTATATTACGTTATAGATGTATATAAAGGTCCCACGGAGACGTAGAGGCCAACTCGCAAGGTATGTTTTCAAATATTACCGCCGAGATGTTAGGTTGGTTTATGTTAGGTTATATTACGTTATTGATGTATAAAAAGATCCCACGGAGCCGGCGAAGCCAACTCGCAAGGTATGTTTTCAAATATTACCGCCGAGATGTTAGGTTGGGTTAGGTTAGGTTATATTACGTTATAGATGTATATAAAGGTCCCACGGAGACGTAGAGGCCAACAAGCCTGGAATGTGTTCAAATATTACCGCCGAGATGTTAGGTTGGTTTAGGTTAGGTTATATTACGTTATAGATGTATATAAAGTTCGCACGGAGACGTAGAGGCCAACAAGCCAGGAATGTGTTGAAGTATTACCGCCGAGATGTTAGATTGGGTCAGGTTAGGCTATATTACGTTATTGATGTATATAAAGGTTCCACGGAGACGTAGAGGCCAACTCGCCAGGTATGTTTTCAAATATTACCGCCGAGATGTTAGATTGGGTCAGGTTAGGCTATATTACGTTATTGATGTATATAAAGATCCCACGGATACGAAGAGGCCAACTCGCCAGGAATGTTGTCAAATATTACCGCCGAAATGATAGGTTGGGTTAGGTTAGGTTATATTACATTATTGATGTATATAAATGTACCACGGAGACGTAGAGGCCAACTCGCCATGAATGTGTTCAAATATTACCGCCGAGATGTTAGATTGGGTTAGGTTAGGTTATATTACGTTATTGATGTATATAAAGCACCCACGGAGACGGAGAAGCCAACTCGCCAGTAATGTTGTCAAATATTACCGCCGAGATGTTAGATTGGGTTAGGTTAGGTTATATTACGTTATTGATGTATATAAAGATCCCACGGAAACGTAGAGGCCAACAAGCCAGGAATGTGTTGAAGTATTACCGCCGAGATGTTAGATTGGGTTAGGTTAGGTTATATTACGTTATTGATGTATATAAAGATCCCACGGAGACGTAGAGGGCAACAAGCCAGGAATGTCTTCAAATATTACCGCCGAGATGTTAGGTTGGGTTAGATTAGGTTATATAACGTTATTGATGTATATAAAGGTCCCACGGAGACGTAGAGGCCAACTCCGCCAGGAATGTTGTCAAATATTACCGCCGAGATGATAGGTTGTGTTATGTTAGGTTATATTTCGTTATTGATGTTTATGAAGGTCAAACGGAGACGTAGAGGCCAACTCGCCAGTAATGTTGTCAAATATTGCCGCCGAAATGATAGGTTGGGTTAGGTTAGGTTATATTACGTTATTGATGTATATAAAGCTCCCACGGAGACGTAGAGGCCAACTCGCCAGGAATTTTGTCAAATATTACCGCCGAAATGATAGGTTGGATTAAGTTACGTTATATTTCGTTATTGATGCGTATGAAGTTCCCACGGAGACGTAGAGGCCAACTCGCCATGTATGTTTTTTAATATTACCGCCGAGATGTTAGGTTGGGTTAGGTTAGGTTATATTACGTTATTGATGTATATAAAGGTCCCACGGAGACGTAGAGGCCAACTCGACAGGTGTGTTTTCAAATATTACCGCCGAGATGTTAGATTGGGTCAGGTTAGGCTATATTACGTTATTGATGTATATAAAGATCCCACGGATACGTAGAGGCCAACTGGCCAGGAATGTTGTCAAATATTACCGCCGAGATGATAGGTTGGGTTAGGTTAGGTTATATTACATTATTGATGTATATAAATGTACCACGGAGACGTAGAGGCCAACTCGCCATGAATGTGTTCAAATATTACCGCCGAGATGTTAGATTGGGTTAGGTTAGGTTATATTACGTTATTGATGTATATAAAGCACCCACGGAGACGGCGAAGCCAACTCGCCAGGAATGTTGTCAAATATTACCGCCGAGATGTTAGATTGGGTTAGGTTAGGTTATATTACGTTATTGATGTATATAAAGGTCCCACGGAGACGTAGAGGCCAACTCGCAAGGTATGTTTTCAAATATTACCGCCGAGATGTTAGGTTGGTTTATGTTAGGTTATATTACGTTATTGATGTATAAAAAGATCCCACGGAGCCGGCGAAGCCAACTCGCAAGGTATGTTTTCAAATATTACCGCCGAGATGTTAGGTTGGGTTAGGTTAGGTTATATTACGTTATAGATGTATATAAAGGTCCCACGGAGACGTAGAGGCCAACAAGCCTGGAATGTGTTCAAATATTACCGCCGAGATGTTAGGTTGGTTTAGGTTAGGTTATATTACGTTATAGATGTATATAAAGGTCCCACGGAGACGTAGAGGCCAACAAGCCAGGAATGTGTTCAAATATTACCGCCGAGATGTTAGGTTGGTTTAGGTTAGGTTATATTACGTTATAGATGTATATAAAGTTCGCACGGAGACGTAGAGGCCAACAAGCCAGGAATGTGTTGAAGTATTACCGCCGAGATGTTAGATTGGGTTAGGTTAGGTTATATTACGTTATTGATGTATATAAAGATCCCACGGTGACGTAGAGGCCAACAAGCCAGGAATGTCTTCAAATATTACCGCCGAGATGTTAGGTTGGGTTAGGTTAGGTTATATTACGTTATAGATGTATATAAAGGTCCCACGGAGACGTAGAGGCCAACAAGCCTGGAATGTGTTCAAATATTACCGCCGAGATGTTAGGTTGGTTTAGGTTAGGTTATATTACGTTATAGATGTATATAAAGTTCGCACGGAGACGTAGAGGCCAACAAGCCAGGAATGTGTTGAAGTATTACCGCCGACATGTTAGATTGGGTTAGGTTAGGTTATATTACGTTATTGATGTATATAAAGATCCCACGGTGACGTAGAGGCCAACAAGCCAGGAATGTCTTCAAATATTACCGCCGAGATGTTAGGTTGGGTTAGGTTAGGTTATATTACGTTATAGATGTATATAAAGGTCCCACGGAGACGTAGGGGCCAACAAGCCTGGAATGTGTTCAAATATTACCGCCGAGATGTTAGGTTGGTTTAGGTTAGGTTATATTACGTTATAGATGTATATAAAGGTCCCACGGAGACGTAGAGGCCAACTCGCCAGGAATGTTGTCAAATATTACCGCCGAGATGATAGGTTGTGTTATGTTAGGTTATATTTCGTTATTGATGTTTATGAAGGTCAAACGGAGACGTAGAGGCCAACTCGCCAGGAATGTTGTTAAATATTACCGCCGAGATGTTAGGTTGGGTTAGGTTAGGTTATATTACGTTATTGATGTATACAAAGATCCCACGGATACGTAGAGGCCAACTCGCCAGGAATGTTGTCAAATATTACCGCCGAAATGATAGGTTGGATTAAGTTACATTATATTTCGTTATTGATGCTTATGAAGGTCCCACGGAGACGTAGAGGCCAACTCGCCAGGTATGTTTTCTAATATTACCGCCGAGATGTTAGGTTGGGTTAGGTTAGGTTATATTACGTTATTGATGTATAAAAAGATCCCACGGAGACGGAGAAGCCAACTCGCCAGGAATGTTGTCAAATATTACTGCCGAGATGTTATGTTGGGTTAGGTTAGGTTATATTACGTTATTGATGTATATAAAGGTCCCACGGAGACGCAGAGGCCAACTCGCCAGGTATGTTTTCAAATATTACCGCCGAGATGTTTGGTTGGGTTATGTTAGGTTATATTACGTTATTGATGTATAAAAAGATCCCACGGAGACGTAGAGGCGAACTCGCCATGAATGTTTTCAAGTATTACCGCCGAGACGTAAGGTTGGGTTAGGTTAGGTTATATTACGTTATAGAAGTATATAAAGGTCCCACGGAGACGTAGAGGCCAACAAGCCCGGAATGTGTTCAAATATTACCGCCGAGATGTTAGGTTGGTTTAGGTTAGGTTATATTACGTTATAGATGTATATAAAGGTCCCACGGAGACGTAGAGGCCAACTCGCAAGGTATGTTTTCAAATATTACCGCCGAGATGTTAGGTTGGTTTATGTTAGGTTATATTACGTTATTGATGTATAAAAAGATCCCACGGAGCCGGCGAAGCCAACTCGCAAGGTATGTTTTCAAATATTACCGCCGAGATGTTAGGTTGGGTTAGGTTAGGTTATATTACGTTATAGATGTATATAAAGGTCCCACGGAGACGTAGAGGCCAACAAGCCTGGAATGTGTTCAAATATTACCGCCGAGATGTTAGGTTGGTTTAGGTTAGGTTATATTACGTTATAGATGTATATAAAGTTCGCACGGAGACGTAGAGGCCAACAAGCCAGGAATGTGTTGAAGTATTACCGCCGAGATGTTAGATTGGGTCAGGTTAGGCTATATTACGTTATTGATGTATATAAAGGTTCCACGGAGACGTAGAGGCCAACTCGCCAGGTATGTTTTCAAATATTACCGCCGAGATGTTAGATTGGGTCAGGTTAGGCTATATTACGTTATTGATGTATATAAAGATCCCACGGATACGAAGAGGCCAACTCGCCAGGAATGTTGTCAAATATTACCGCCGAAATGATAGGTTGGGTTAGGTTAGGTTATATTACATTATTGATGTATATAAATGTACCACGGAGACGTAGAGGCCAACTCGCCATGAATGTGTTCAAATATTACCGCCGAGATGTTAGATTGGGTTAGGTTAGGTTATATTACGTTATTGATGTATATAAAGCACCCACGGAGACGGAGAAGCCAACTCGCCAGTAATGTTGTCAAATATTACCGCCGAGATGTTAGATTGGGTTAGGTTAGGTTATATTACGTTATTGATGTATATAAAGATCCCACGGAAACGTAGAGGCCAACAAGCCAGGAATGTGTTGAAGTATTACCGCCGAGATGTTAGATTGGGTTAGGTTAGGTTATATTACGTTATTGATGTATATAAAGGTCCCACGGAGACGTAGAGGCCAACTCGACAGGTGTGTTTTCAAATATTACCGCCGAGATGTTAGATTGGGTCAGGTTAGGCTATATTACGTTATTGATGTATATAAAGATCCCACGGATACGTAGAGGCCAACTGGCCAGGAATGTTGTCAAATATTACCGCCGAGATGATAGGTTGGGTTAGGTTAGGTTATATTACATTATTGATGTATATAAATGTACCACGGAGACGTAGAGGCCAACTCGCCATGAATGTGTTCAAATATTACCGCCGAGATGTTAGATTGGGTTAGGTTAGGTTAGATTACGTTATTGATGTATATAAAGCACCCACGGAGACGGCGAAGCCAACTCGCCAGGAATGTTGTCAAATATTACCGCCGAGATGTTAGATTGGGTTAGGTTAGGTTATATTACGTTATTGATGTATATAAAGGTCACACGGAGACGTAGAGGCCAACTCGCAAGGTATGTTTTCAAATATTACCGCCGAGATGTTAGGTTGGTTTATGTTAGGTTATATTACGTTATTGATGTATAAAAAGATCCCACGGAGCCGGCGAAGCCAACTCGCAAGGTATGTTTTCAAATATTACCGCCGAGATGTTAGGTTGGGTTAGGTTAGGTTATATTACGTTATAGATGTATATAAAGGTCCCACGGAGACGTAGAGGCCAACAAGCCTGGAATGTGTTCAAATATTACCGCCGAGATGTTAGGTTGGTTTAGGTTAGGTTATATTACGTTATAGATGTATATAAAGGTCCCACGGAGACGTAGAGGCCAACAAGCCTGGAATGTGTTCAAATATTACCGCCGAGATGTTACGTTGGTTTAGGTTAGGTTATATTACGTTATAGATGTATATAAAGTTCGCACGGAGACGTAGAGGCCAACAAGCCAGGAATGTGTTGAAGTATTACCGCCGAGATGTTAGATTGGGTTAGGTTAGGTTATATTACGTTATTGATGTATATAAAGATCCCACGGTGACGTAGAGGCCAACAAGCCAGGAATGTCTTCAAATATTACCGCCGAGATGTTAGGTTGGGTTAGGATAGGTTATATTACGTTATAGATGTATATAAAGGTCCCACGGAGACGTAGAGGCCAACAAGCCTGGAATGTGTTCAAATATTACCGCCGAGATGTTAGGTTGGTTTAGGTTAGGTTATATTACGTTATAGATGTATATAAAGTTCGCCCGGAGACATAGAGGCCAACAAGCCAGGAATGTGTTGAAGTATTACCGCCGAGATGTTAGATTGGGTTGGGATAGGTTATATTACGTTATTGATGTACATAAAGCTCCCACGGAGACGTAGAGGCCAACTCGCCCGGAATTTTGTCAAATATTACCGCCGAGATGTTAGGTTGGGTTAGGTTAGGTTATATAACGTTATTGATGTATATAAAGGTCCCACGGAGACGTAGAGGCCAACTCGCCAGGAATGTTGTCAAATATTACCGCCGAGATGATAGGTTGTGTTATGTTAGGTTATATTTCGTTATTGATGTTTATGAAGGTCAAACGGAGACGTAGAGGCCAACTCGCCAGGAATGTTGTCAAATATTACCGCCGAGATGTTAGGTTGGGTTAGGTTAGGTTATATTACGTTATTGATGTATACAAAGATCCCACGGATACGTAGAGGCCAACTCGCCAGGAATGTTGTCAAATATTACCGCCGAAATGATAGGTTGGATTAAGTTACATTATATTTCGTTATTGATGCTTATGAAGGTCCCACGGAGACGTAGAGGCCAACTCGCCAGGTATGTTTTCTAATATTACCGCCGAGATGTTAGGTTGGGTTAGGTTAGGTTATATTACGTTATTGATGTATAAAAAGATCCCACGGAGCCGGCGAAGCCAACTCGCAAGGTATGTTTTCAAATATTACCGCCGAGATGTTAGGTTGGGTTAGGTTAGGTTATATTACGTTATAGATGTATATAAAGGTCCCACGGAGACGTAGAGGCCAACAAGCCTGGAATGTGTTCAAATATTACCGCCGAGATGTTAGGTTGGTTTAGGTTAGGTTATATTACGTTATAGATGTATATAAAGGTCCCACGGAGACGTAGAGGCCAACAAGCCTGGAATGTGTTCAAATATTACCGCCGAGATGTTACGTTGGTTTAGGTTAGGTTATATTACGTTATAGATGTATATAAAGTTCGCACGGAGACGTAGAGGCCAACAAGCCAGGAATGTGTTGAAGTATTACCGCCGAGATGTTAGATTGGGTTAGGTTAGGTTATATTACGTTATTGATGTATATAAAGATCCCACGGTGACGTAGAGGCCAACAAGCCAGGAATGTCTTCAAATATTACCGCCGAGATGTTAGGTTGGGTTAGGATAGGTTATATTACGTTATAGATGTATATAAAGGTCCCACGGAGACGTAGAGGCCAACAAGCCTGGAATGTGTTCAAATATTACCGCCGAGATGTTAGGTTGGTTTAGGTTAGGTTATATTACGTTATAGATGTATATAAAGTTCGCCCGGAGACATAGAGGCCAACAAGCCAGGAATGTGTTGAAGTATTACCGCCGAGATGTTAGATTGGGTTGGGATAGGTTATATTACGTTATTGATGTACATAAAGCTCCCACGGAGACGTAGAGGCCAACTCGCCCGGAATTTTGTCAAATATTACCGCCGAGATGTTAGGTTGGGTTAGGTTAGGTTATATAACGTTATTGATGTATATAAAGGTCCCACGGAGACGTAGAGGCCAACTCGCCAGGAATGTTGTCAAATATTACTGCCGAGATGTTAGGTTGGGTTAGGTTAGGTTATATTACGTTATTGATGTATATAAAGGTCCCACGGAGACGCAGAGGCCAACTCGCCAGGTATGTTTTCAAATATTACCGCCGAGATGTTTGGTTGGGTTATGTTAGGTTATATTACGTTATTGATGTATAAAAAGATCCCACGGAGACGTAGAGGCCAACTCGCCATGAATGTTTTCAAGTATTACCGCCGAGACGTAAGGTTGGGTTAGGTTAGGTTATATTACGTTATAGAAGTATATAAAGGTCCCACGGAGACGTAGAGGCCAACAAGCCCGGAATGTGTTCAAATATTACCGCCGAGATGTTAGGTTGGTTTAGGTTAGGTTATATTACGTTATAGATGTATATAACGGTCCCACGGAGACGTAGAGGCCAACTCGCAAGGTATGTTTTCAAATATTACCGCCGAGATGTTAGGTTGGTTTATGTTAGGTTATATTACGTTATTGATGTATAAAAAGATCCCACGGAGCCGGCGAAGCCAACTCGCAAGGTATGTTTTCAAATATTACCGCCGAGATGTTAGGTTGGGTTAGGTTAGGTTATATTACGTTATAGATGTATATAAAGGTCCCACGGAGACGTAGAGGCCAACAAGCCTGGAATGTGTTCAAATATTACCGCCGAGACGTAAGGTTGGGTTAGGTTAGGTTATATTACGTTATAGAAGTATATAAAGGTCCCACGGAGACGTAGAGGCCAACAAGCCCGGAATGTGTTCAAATATTACCGCCGAGATGTTAGATTGGTTTAGGTTAGGTTATATTACGTTATAGATGTATATAACGGTCCCACGGAGACGTAGAGGCCAACTCGCAAGGTATGTTTTCAAATATTACCGCCGAGATGATAGGTTGGGTTAGGTTAGGTTATATTACGTTATTGATGTATATAAAGCTCCCACGGAGACGTAGAGGCCAACTCGCCAGGAATGTTGTCAAATATTACCGCCGAAATGATAGGTTGGATTAAGTTACGTTATATTCCGTTATTGATGCTTATGAAGTTCCCACGGAGACGTAGAGGCCAACTCGCCATGTATGTTTTTTAATATTACCGCCGAGATGTTAGGTTGGGTTAGGTTAGGTTATATTACGTTATTGATGTATATAAAGGTCCCACGGAGACGTAGAGGCCAACTCGCCAGGTATGTTTTCAAATATTACCGCCGAAATGTTAGATTGGGTCAGGTTAGGCTATATTACGTTATTGATGTATATAAAGATCCCACGGATACGTAGAGGCCAACTCGCCAGGAATGTTGTCAAATGCTACCGCCGAGATGATAGGTTGGGTTAGGTTAGGTCATATTACATTATTGATGTATATAAATGTACCACGGAGACGTAGAGGCCAACTCGCCATGAATGTGTTCAAATATTACCGCCGAGATGTTAGATTGGGTTAGGTTAGGTTATATTACGTTATTGATGTATATAAAGCACCCACGGAGACGGAGAAGCCAACTCGCCAGGAATGTTGTCAAATATTACCGCCGAGATGTTAGGTTGGGTTAGGTTAGGTTATATTACGTTATTGATGTATACAAAGATCCCACGGATACGTAGAGGCCAACTCGCCAGGAATGTTGTCAAATATTACCGCCGAAATGATAAGTTGGATTAAGTTACGTTATATTTCGTTATTGATGCTTATGAAGGTCCCACGGAGACGTAGAGGCCAACTCGCCAGGTATGTTTTCTAATATTACCGCCGAGATGTTAAGTTGGGTTAGGTTAGGTTATATTACGTTATTGATGTATAAAAAGATCCCACGGAGACGGAGAAGCCAACTCGGCAGGAATGTTGTCAAATATTAATGCCGAGATGTTAGGTTGGGTTAGGTTCGGTTATATTACGTTATTGATGTATATAAAGGTCCCACGGAGACGTAGAGGCCAACTCGCCAGGTATGTTTTCAAATATTACCGCCGAGATGTTAGGTTGGGTTAGGTTACGTTATATAACGTTATTGATGTATATAAAGGTCCCACGGAGACGTAGAGGCCAACTCGCCAGGAATGTTGTCAAATATTACCGCCGAAATGATAAGTTGGATTAAGTTACGTTATATTTCGTTATTGATGCTTATGAAGGTCCCACGGAGACGTAGAGGCCAACTCGCCAGGTATGTTTTCTAATATTACCGCCGAGATGTTAGGTTGGGTTAGGTTAGGTTATATTACGTTATTGATGTATAAAAAGATCCCACGGAGACGGAGAAGCCAACTCGGCAGGAATGTTGTCAAATATTACTGCCGAGATGTTAGGTTGGGTTAGGTTAGGTTATATTACGTTATTGATGTATATAAAGGTCCCACGGAGACGTAGAGGCCAACTCGCCAGGTATGTTTTCAAATATTACCGCCGAGATGTTAGGTTGGGTTATGTTAGGTTATATTACGTTATTGATGTATAAAAAGATCCCACGGAGACGTAGAGGCCAACTCGCCACGAATGTTTTCAAGTATTACCGCCGAGATGTTAGGTTGGGTTAGGTTAGGTTATATTACGTGATAGATGTATATAAAGGTCCCACGGAGACGTAGAGGCCAACAAGCCTGGAATGTGTTCAAATATTACCGCCGAGATGTTAGGTTGGTTTAGGTTAGGTTATATTACGTTATAGATGTATATAAAGTTCGCACGGAGACATAGAGACCAACAAGCCAGGAATGTGTTGAAGTATTACCGCCGAGATGTTAGATTGGGTTAGGTTAGGTTATATTACGTTATTGATGTATATAAAGATCCCACGGAGACGTAGAGGCCAACAAGCCAGGAATGTCTTCAAATATTACCGCCGAGATGTTAGGTTGGGTTAGGTTACGTTATATAACGTTATTGATGTATATAAAGGTCCCACGGAGACGTAGAGGCCAACTCGCCATGAATGTGTTCAAATATTACCGCCGAGATGTTAGATTGGGTTAGGTTAGGTTATATTACGTTATTGATGTATATAAAGCACCCACGGAAACGGAGAAGCCAACTCGCCAGTAATGTTGTCATATATTACCGCCGAGAAGATAGGTTGGGTTAGGTTAGGTTATATTTCGTTATTGATGGTTATGAAGTTCCCACGGAGACGTAGAGGCCAACTCGCCATGAATGTGTTCAAATATTACCGCCGAGATGTTAGGTTGGGTTAGGTTAGGTTATATTACGTTATTGATGTATAAAAAGATCCCACGGAGACGGAGAAGCCAACTCGCCAGGAATGTTGTCAAATATTACTGCCGAGATGTTAGGTTGGGTTAGGTTAGGTTATATTACGTTATTGATGTATATAAAGGTCCCACGGAGACGTAGAGGCCAACTCGCCAGGTATGTTTTCAAATATTACCGCCGAGATGTTAGGTTGGGTTATGTTAGGTTATATTATGCTATTGATGTATAAAAAGATCCCACGGAGACGTAGAGGCCAACTCGCCACGAATGTTTTCATGTATTACCGCCGAGATGTTAGGTTGGGTTAGGTTAGGTTATATTACGTTATAGATGTATATAAAGGTCCCACGGAGACGTAGAGGCCAACAAGCCCGGAATGTGTTCAAATATTACCGCCGAGATGTTAGGTTGGTTTAGGTTAGGTTATATTACGTTATAGATGTATATAAAGTTCGCCCGGAGACATAGAGGCCAACAAGCCAGGAATGTGTTGAAGTATTACCGCCGAGATGTTAGATTGGGTTGGGATAGGTTATATTACGTTATTGATGTACATAAAGCTCCCACGGAGACGTAGAGGCCAACTCGCCCGGAATTTTGTCAAATATTACCGCCGAAATGATAGGTTGGATTAAGTTACGTTATATTTCGTTATTGATGAGTATGAAGTTCCCACGGAGACGTAGAGGCCAACTCGCCATGTATGTTTTTTAGTATTACCGCCGAGATGTTAGATTGGGTCAGGTTAGGCTATATTACGTTATTGATGTATATAAGAATCCCACGGATACGTAGAGGCCAACTCGCCAGGAATGTTGTCAAATATTACCGCCGAGATGATAGGTTGGGTTAGGTTAGGTTATGTTACATTATTGATGTATATAAATGTACCACGGAGACGTAGAGGCCAACTCGCCATGAATGTGTTCAAATATTACCGCCGAGATGTTAGATTGGGTTAGGTTAGGTTATATTACGTTATTGATGTATATAAAGCACCCACGGAAACGGAGAAGCCAACTCGCCAGTAATGTTCTCAAATATTACTGCCGAGATGATTGGTTGGGTTAGGTTAGGTTATATTTCGTTATTGATGGTTATGAAGTTCCCACGGAGACGTAGAGGCCAATTCGCCATGAATGTGTTCAAATATTACCGCCGAGATGTTAGATTGGGTTAGGTTAGGTTATATTACGTTATTGATGTATATAAAGCACCCACGGAGACGGAGAAGCCAACTCGCCAGGAATGTTGTCAAATATTACCGCCGAGATGATAGGTTGGGTTAGGTTAGGTTATATTTCGTTATTGATGGTTATGAAGTTCCCACGGAGACGTAGAGGCCAACTCGCCATGAATGTGTTCAAATATTACCGCCGAGATGTTAGGTTGGGTTAGGTTAGGTTATATTACGTTATTGATGTATATAAAGCACCCACGGAGACGGAGAAGCCAACTCGCCAGGAATGTTGTCAAATATTACCGCCGAGATGTTAGGTTGGGTTAGGTTAGGTTATATTACGTTATTGATGTATACAAAGATCCCACGGATACGTAGAGGCCAACTCGCCAGGAATGTTATCAAATATTACCGCCGAAATGATAGGTTGGATTAAGGTACGTAATATTTCGTTATTGATGCTTATGAAGCTCCCACGGAGACGTAGAGGCCAACTCGCCAGGTATGTTTTCAAATATTACCGCCGAGATGTTAGGTTGGGTTATGTTAGGTTATATTACGTTATTGATGTATAAAAAGATCCCACGGAGACGTAGAGGCCAACTCGCCACGAATGTTTTCAAGTATTACCGCCGAGATGTTAGCTTGGGTTAGGTTAGGTTATATTACGTTATAGATGTATATAAAGGTCCCACGGAGACGTAGAGGCCAACAAGCCTGGAATGTGTTCAAATATTACCGCCGAGATGTTAGGTTGGATTAAGTTACATTATATTTCGTTATTGATACTTATGAAGGTCCCACGGAGACGTAGAGGCCAACTCGCCAGGTATGTTTTCTAATATTACCGCCGAGATGTTAGGTTGGGTTAGGTTAGGTTATATTACGTTATTGATGTATAAAAAGATCCCACGGAGACGGAGAAGCCAACTCGCCAGGAATGTTGTCAAATATTACTGCCGAGATGTTAGGTTGGGTTAGGTTAGGTTATATTACGTTATTGATGTATATAAAGGTCCCACGGAGACGCAGAGGCCAACTCGCCAGGTATGTTTTCAAATATTACCGCCGAGATGTTTGGTTGGGTTATGTTAGGTTATATTACGTTATTGATGTATAAAAAGATCCCACGGAGACGTAGAGGCCAACTCGCCATGAATGTTTTCAAGTATTACCGCCGAGACGTTAGGTTGGGTTAGGTTAGGTTATATTACGTTATAGAAGTATATAAAGGTCCCACGGAGACGTAGAGGCCAACAAGCCCGGAATGTGTTCAAATATTACCGCCGAGATGTTAGGTTGGTTTAGGTTAGGTTATATTACGTTATAGATGTATATAAAGGTCCCACGGAGACGTAGAGGCCAACTCGCAAGGTATGTTTTCAAATATTACCGCCGAGATGTTAGGTTGGTTTATGTTAGGTTATATTACGTTATTGATGTATAAAAAGATCCCACGGAGCCGGCGAAGCCAACTCGCAAGGTATGTTTTCAAATATTACCGCCGAGATGTTAGGTTGGGTTAGGTTAGGTTATATTACGTTATAGATGTATATAAAGGTCCCACGGAGACGTAGAGGGCAACAAGACAGGAATGTCTTCAAATATTACCGCCGAGATGTTAGGTTGGGTTAGGTTAGGTCATATAACGTTATTGATGTATATAAAGGTCCCACGGAGACGTAGAGGCCAACTCGCCAGGAATGTTGTCAAATATTACCGCCGAGATGATAGGTTGTGTTATGTTAGGTTATATTTCGTTATTGATGTTTATGAAGGTCAAACGGAGACGTAGAGGCCAACTCGCCAGTAATGTTGTCAAATATTACCGCCGAAATGATAGGTTGGGTTAGGTTAGGTTATATTACGTTATTGATGTATATAAAGCTCCCACGGAGACGTAGAGGCCAACTCGCCAGGTATTTTGTCAAATATTACCGCCGAAATGATAGGTTGGATTAAGTTACGTTATATTTCGTTATTGATGCGTATGAAGTTCCCACGGAGACGTAGAGGCCAACTCGCCATGTATGTTTTTTAATATTACCGCCGAGATGTTAGGTTGGGTTAGGTTAGGTTATATTACGTTATTGATGTATATAAAGGTCCCACGGAGACGTAGAGGCCAACTCGCCAGTAATGTTGTCAAATATTACCGCCGAGATGTTAGATTGGGTTAGGTTAGGTTATATTACGTTATTGATGTATATAAAGGTCCTACGGAGACGTAGAGGCCAACTCGCCAGGTATGTTCTCAAATATTACCGCCGAGATGTTAGGTTGGGTTATGTTAGGTTATATTACGTTATTGATGTATAAAAAGATCCCACGGAGACGTAGAGGCCAACTCGCCACGAATGTTTTCAAGTATTACCGCCGAGATGTTAGGTTGGGTTAGGTTAGGTTATATTACGTTATAGATGTATATAAAGGTCCCACGGAGACGTAGAGGCCAACAAGCCAGGAATGTGTTCAAATATTACCGCCGAGATGTTAGGTTGGGTTAGGTTAGGTTATATTACGTTATTGATGTATATAAAGGTCCCAAGAGACGTAGAGGCCAACAAGCCAGGAATGTGATCAAATATTACCGCCGAGATGATAGGTTGGGTTAGGTTAGGTTATATTACGTTATTGATGTATATAAAGCACCCACGGAGACGGAGAAGCCAACTCGCCAGGAATGTTGTCAAATATTACCGCCGAGATGTTAGGTTGGGTTAGGTTAGGTTATATTACGTTATTGATGTATAAAAAGGTCCCACGGAGACGCAGAGGCCAACTCGCCAGGTATGTTTTCAAATATTACCGCCGAGATGTTAGGTTGGGTTATGTTAGGTTATATTACGTTATTGATGTATAAAAAGATCCCACGGAGACGTAGAGGCCAACTCGCCACGAATGTTTTCAAGTATTACCGCCGAGACGTTAGGTTGGGTTAGGTTAGGTTATATTACGTTATAGATGTATATAAAGGTCCCACGGAGACGTAGAGGACAACAAGCCTGGAATGTGTTCAAATATTACCGCCGAGATGTTATGTTGGTTTAGGTTAGGTTATATTACGTTATAGATGTATATAAAGTTCGCACGGAGACATAGAGGCCAACAAGCCAGGAATGTGTTGAAGTATTACCGCCGAGATGTTAGATTGGGTTAGGTTAGGTTATATTACGTTATTGATGTATATAAAGATCCCACGGAGACGTAGAGGGCAACAAGCCAGGAATGTCTTCAAATATTACCGCCGAGATGTTAGGTTGGGTTAGGTTAGGTTATATTACGTTATTGATGTATATAAAGCACCCACGGAGACGGAGAAGCCAACTCGCCAGGAATGTTGTCAAATATTACCGCCGAGATGATAGGTTGGGTTAGGTTAGGTTATATTACGTTATTGATGTATACAAAGATCCCACGGATACGTAGAGGCCAACTCGCCAGGAATGTTATCAAATATTACCGCCGAAATGATAGGTTGGATTAAGGTACGTAATATTTCGTTATTGATGCTTATGAAGCTCCCACGGAGACGTAGAGGCCAACTCGCCAGGTATGTTTTCAAATATTACCGCCGAGATGTTAGGTTGGGTTATGTTAGGTTATATTACGTTATTGATGTATAAAAAGATCCCACGGAGACGTAGAGGCCAACTCGCCACGAATGTTTTCAAGTATTACCGCCGAGATGTTAGCTTGGGTTAGGTTAGGTTATATTACGTTATAGATGTATATAAAGGTCCCACGGAGACGTAGAGGCCAACAAGCCTGGAATGTGTTCAAATATTACCGCCGAGATGTTAGGTTGGATTAAGTTACATTATATTTCGTTATTGATACTTATGAAGGTCCCACGGAGACGTAGAGGCCAACTCGCCAGGTATGTTTTCTAATATTACCGCCGAGATGTTAGGTTGGGTTAGGTTAGGTTATATTACGTTATTGATGTATAAAAAGATCCCACGGAGACGGAGAAGCCAACTCGCCAGGAATGTTGTCAAATATTACTGCCGAGATGTTAGGTTGGGTTAGGTTAGGTTATATTACGTTATTGATGTATATAAAGGTCCCACGGAGACGCAGAGGCCAACTCGCCAGGTATGTTTTCAAATATTACCGCCGAGATGTTTGGTTGGGTTATGTTAGGTTATATTACGTTATTGATGTATAAAAAGATCCCACGGAGACGTAGAGGCCAACTCGCCATGAATGTTTTCAAGTATTACCGCCGAGACGTTAGGTTGGGTTAGGTTAGGTTATATTACGTTATAGAAGTATATAAAGGTCCCACGGAGACGTAGAGGCCAACAAGCCCGGAATGTGTTCAAATATTACCGCCGAGATGTTAGGTTGGTTTAGGTTAGGTTATATTACGTTATAGATGTATATAAAGGTCCCACGGAGACGTAGAGGCCAACTCGCAAGGTATGTTTTCAAATATTACCGCCGAGATGTTAGGTTGGTTTATGTTAGGTTATATTACGTTATTGATGTATAAAAAGATCCCACGGAGCCGGCGAAGCCAACTCGCAAGGTATGTTTTCAAATATTACCGCCGAGATGTTAGGTTGGGTTAGGTTAGGTTATATTACGTTATAGATGTATATAAAGGTCCCACGGAGACGTAGAGGGCAACAAGACAGGAATGTCTTCAAATATTACCGCCGAGATGTTAGGTTGGGTTAGGTTAGGTCATATAACGTTATTGATGTATATAAAGGTCCCACGGAGACGTAGAGGCCAACTCGCCAGGAATGTTGTCAAATATTACCGCCGAGATGATAGGTTGTGTTATGTTAGGTTATATTTCGTTATTGATGTTTATGAAGGTCAAACGGAGACGTAGAGGCCAACTCGCCAGTAATGTTGTCAAATATTACCGCCGAAATGATAGGTTGGGTTAGGTTAGGTTATATTACGTTATTGATGTATATAAAGCTCCCACGGAGACGTAGAGGCCAACTCGCCAGGTATTTTGTCAAATATTACCGCCGAAATGATAGGTTGGATTAAGTTACGTTATATTTCGTTATTGATGCGTATGAAGTTCCCACGGAGACGTAGAGGCCAACTCGCCATGTATGTTTTTTAATATTACCGCCGAGATGTTAGGTTGGGTTAGGTTAGGTTATATTACGTTATTGATGTATATAAAGGTCCCACGGAGACGTAGAGGCCAACTCGCCAGTAATGTTGTCAAATATTACCGCCGAGATGTTAGATTGGGTTAGGTTAGGTTATATTACGTTATTGATGTATATAAAGGTCCTACGGAGACGTAGAGGCCAACTCGCCAGGTATGTTCTCAAATATTACCGCCGAGATGTTAGGTTGGGTTATGTTAGGTTATATTACGTTATTGATGTATAAAAAGATCCCACGGAGACGTAGAGGCCAACTCGCCACGAATGTTTTCAAGTATTACCGCCGAGATGTTAGGTTGGGTTAGGTTAGGTTATATTACGTTATAGATGTATATAAAGGTCCCACGGAGACGTAGAGGCCAACAAGCCAGGAATGTGTTCAAATATTACCGCCGAGATGTTAGGTTGGGTTAGGTTAGGTTATATTACGTTATTGATGTATATAAAGGTCCCAAGAGACGTAGAGGCCAACAAGCCAGGAATGTGATCAAATATTACCGCCGAGATGATAGGTTGGGTTAGGTTAGGTTATATTACGTTATTGATGTATATAAAGCACCCACGGAGACGGAGAAGCCAACTCGCCAGGAATGTTGTCAAATATTACCGCCGAGATGTTAGGTTGGGTTAGGTTAGGTTATATTACGTTATTGATGTATAAAAAGGTCCCACGGAGACGCAGAGGCCAACTCGCCAGGTATGTTTTCAAATATTACCGCCGAGATGTTAGGTTGGGTTATGTTAGGTTATATTACGTTATTGATGTATAAAAAGATCCCACGGAGACGTAGAGGCCAACTCGCCACGAATGTTTTCAAGTATTACCGCCGAGACGTTAGGTTGGGTTAGGTTAGGTTATATTACGTTATAGATGTATATAAAGGTCCCACGGAGACGTAGAGGACAACAAGCCTGGAATGTGTTCAAATATTACCGCCGAGATGTTATGTTGGTTTAGGTTAGGTTATATTACGTTATAGATGTATATAAAGTTCGCACGGAGACATAGAGGCCAACAAGCCAGGAATGTGTTGAAGTATTACCGCCGAGATGTTAGATTGGGTTAGGTTAGGTTATATTACGTTATTGATGTATATAAAGATCCCACGGAGACGTAGAGGGCAACAAGCCAGGAATGTCTTCAAATATTACCGCCGAGATGTTAGGTTGGGTTAGGTTAGGTTATATTACGTTATTGATGTATATAAAGCACCCACGGAGACGGAGAAGCCAACTCGCCAGGAATGTTGTCAAATATTACCGCCGAGATGATAGGTTGGGTTAGGTTAGGTTATATTACGTTATTGATGTATACAAAGATCCCACGGATACGTAGAGGCCAACTCGCCAGGAATGTTGTCAAATATTACCGCCGAAATGATAAGTTGGATTAAGTTACGTTATATTTCGTTATTGATGCTTATGAAGGTCCCACGGAGACGTAGAGGCCAACTCGCCAGGTATGTTTTCTAATATTACCGCCGAGATGTTAAGTTGGGTTAGGTTAGGTTATATTACGTTATTGATGTATAAAAAGATCCCACGGAGACGGAGAAGCCAACTCGGCAGGAATGTTGTCAAATATTACTGCGGAGATGTTAGGTTGGGTTAGGTTCGGTTATATTACGTTATTGATGTATATAAAGGTCCCACGGAGACGTAGAGGCCAACTCGCCAGGTATGTTTTCAAATATTACCGCCGAGATGTTAGGTTGGGTTATGTTAGGTTATATTACGTTATTGATGTATAAAAAGATCCCACGGAGACGTAGAGGCCAACCCGCCACGAATGTGTTGAAGTATTACCGCCGAGATGTTAGATTGGGTTAGGTTAGGTTATATTACGTTATTGATGTATATAAAAATCCCACGGAAACGTAGAGGCCAACAAGCTGGAATGTCTTCAAATATTACCGCCGAGATGTTATGTTGGGTTAGGTTAGGTTATATAACGTTATTGATGTATATAAAGGTCCCACGGAGACGTAGAGGCCAACAAGCCAGGAATGTGTTGAAGTATTACCGCCGAGATGTTAGATTGGGTTAGGTTAGGTTATATTACGTTATTGATGTATATAAAGATCCCACGGAGACGTAGAGGCCAACAAGCCAGGAATGTCTTCAAATATTACCGCCGAGATGTTAGGTTGGGTTAGGTTACGTTATATAACGTTATTGATGTATATAAAGGTCCCACGGAGACGTAGAGGCCAACTCGCCAGGAATGTTGTCAAATATTACCGCCGAAATGATAAGTTGGATTAAGTTACGTTATATTTCGTTATTGATGCTTATGAAGGTCCCACGGAGACGTAGAGGCCAACTCGCCAGGTATGTTTTCTAATATTACCGCCGAGATGTTAGGTTGGGTTAGGTTAGGTTATATTACGTTATTGATGTATAAAAAGATCCCACGGAGACGGAGAAGCCAACTCGGCAGGAATGTTGTCAAATATTACTGCCGAGATGTTAGGTTGGGTTAGGTTAGGTTATATTACGTTATTGATGTATATAAAGGTCCCACGGAGACGTAGAGGCCAACTCGCCAGGTATGTTTTCAAATATTACCGCCGAGATGTTAGGTTGGGTTATGTTAGGTTATATTACGTTATTGATGTATAAAAAGATCCCACGGAGACGTAGAGGCCAACTCGCCACGAATGTTTTCAAGTATTACCGCCGAGATGTTAGGTTGGGTTAGGTTAGGTTATATTACGTGATAGATGTATATAAAGGTCCCACGGAGACGTAGAGGCCAACAAGCCTGGAATGTGTTCAAATATTACCGCCGAGATGTTAGGTTGGTTTAGGTTAGGTTATATTACGTTATAGATGTATATAAAGTTCGCACGGAGACATAGAGACCAACAAGCCAGGAATGTGTTGAAGTATTACCGCCGAGATGTTAGATTGGGTTAGGTTAGGTTATATTACGTTATTGATGTATATAAAGATCCCACGGAAACGTAGAGGCCAACAAGCTAGGAATGTCTTCAAATATTACCGCCGAGATGTTAGGTTGGGTTAGGTTACGTTATATAACGTTATTGATGTATATAAAGGTCCCACGGAGACGTAGAGGCCAACTCGCCAGGAATGTTGTCAAATATTACCGCCGAAATGATAAGTTGGATTAAGTTACGTTATATTTCGTTATTGATGCTTATGAAGGTCCCACGGAGACGTAGAGGCCAACTCGCCAGGTATGTTTTCTAATATTACCGCCGAGATGTTAGGTTGGGTTAGGTTAGGTTATATTACGTTATTGATGTATAAAAAGATCCCACGGAGACGGAGAAGCCAACTCGGCAGGAATGTTGTCAAATATTACTGCCGAGATGTTAGGTTGGGTTAGGTTAGGTTATATTACGTTATTGATGTATATAAAGGTCCCACGGAGACGTAGAGGCCAACTCGCCAGGTATGGTTTCAAATATTACCGCCGAGATGTTAGGTTGGGTTATGTTAGGTTATATTACGTTATTGATGTATAAAAAGATCCCACGGAGACGTAGAGGCCAACTCGCCACGAATGTTTTCAAGTATTACCGCCGAGATGTTAGGTTGGGTTAGGTTAGGTTATATTACGTGATAGATGTATATAAAGGTCCCACGGAGACGTAGAGGCCAACAAGCCTGGAATGTGTTCAAATATTACCGCCGAGATGTTAGGTTGGTTTAGGTTAGGTTATATTACGTTATAGATGTATATAAAGTTCGCACGGAGACATAGAGACCAACAAGCCAGGAATGTGTTGAAGTATTACCGCCGAGATGTTAGATTGGGTTAGGTTAGGTTTTATTACGTTATTGATGTATATAAAGATCCCACGGAAACGTAGAGGCCAACAAGCCAGGAATGTCTTCAAATATTACCGCCGAGATGTTAGGTTGGGTTAGGTTAGGTTATATAACGTTATTGATGTATATAAAGGTCCCACGGAGACGTAGAGGCCAACAAGCCAGGAATGTGTTGAAGTATTACCGCCGAGATGTTAGATTGGGTTAGGTTAGGTTATATTACGTTATTGATGTATATAAAGATCCCACGGAGACGTAGAGGCCAACAAGCCAGGAATGTCTTCAAATATTACCGCCGAGATGTTAGGTTGGGTTAGGTTACGTTATATAACGTTATTGATGTATATAAAGGTCCCACGGAGACGTAGAGGCCAACTCGCCATGAATGTGTTCAAATATTACCGCCGAGATGTTAGATTGGGTTAGGTTAGGTTATATTACGTTATTGATGTATATAAAGCACCCACGGAGACGGAGAAGCCAACTCGCCAGGAATGTTGTCAAATATTACTGCCGAGATGTTAGGTTGGGTTAGGTTAGGTTATATTACGTTATTGATGTATATAAAGCACCCACGGAAACGGAGAAGCCAACTCGCCAGTAATGTTGTCATATATTACCGCCGAGATGATAGGTTGGGTTAGGTTAGGTTATATTTCGTTATTGATGGTTATGAAGTTCCCACGGAGACGTAGAGGCCAACTCGCCATGAATGTGTTCAAATATTACCGCCGAGATGTTAGGTTGGGTTAGGTTAGATTATATTACGTTATTGATGTATAAAAAGATCCCACGGAGACGGAGAAGCCAACTCGCCAGGAATGTTGTCAAATATTACCGCCGAGATGATAGGTTGGGTTAGGTTAGGTTATATTACATTATTGATGTATATAAATGTACCACAGAGACGTAGAGGCCAACTCGCCATGAATGTGTTCAAATATTACCGCCGAGATGTTAGATTGGGTTAGGTTAGGTTATATTACGTTATTGATGTATATAAAGCACCCACGGAAACGGAGAAGCCAACTCGCCTGTAATGTTCTCAAATATTACCGCCGAGATGATTGGTTGGGTTAGGTTAGGTTATATTTCGTTATTGATGGTTATGAAGTTCCCACGGAGACGTAGAGGCCAACTCGCCATGAATGTGTTCAAATATTACCGCCGAGATGTTAGATTGGGTTAGGTTAGGTTATATTACGTTATTGATGTATATAAAGCACCCACGGAGACGGAGAAGCCAACTCGCCAGGAATGTTGTCAAATATTACCGCCGAGATGTTAGGTTGGGTTAGGTTAGGTTATATTACGTTATTGATGTATACAAAGATCCCACGGATACGTAGAGGCCAACTCCCCAGGAATGTTATCAAATATTGCCGCCGAAATGATAGGTTGGATTAAGGTACGTAATATTTCGTTATTGATGCTTATGAAGCTCCCACGGAGACGTAGAGGCCAACTCGCCAGGTATGTTTTCAAATATTACCGCCGAGATGTTAGGTTGGGTTATGTTAGGTTATATTACGTTATTGATGTATAAAAAGATCCCACGGAGACGTAGAGCCCAACTCGCCACGAATGTTTTCAAGTATTACCGCCGAGATGTTAGCTTGGGTTAGGTTAGGTTATATTACGTTATAGATGTATATAAAGGTCCCACGGAGACGTAGAGGCCAACAAGCCTGGAATGTGTTCAAATATTACCGCCGAGATGTTAGGTTGGTTTAGGTTAGGTTATATTACGTTATAGATGTATATAAAGTTCGCCCGGAGACATAGAGTCCAACAAGCCAGGAATGTGTTGAAGTATTACCGCCGAGATGTTAGATTGGGTTAGGTTAGGTTATATTACGATATTGATGTATATAAAGATCCCACGGAGACGTAGAGGCCAACAAGCCAGGAATGTGTTCAAATATTACCGCCGAGGTGTTAGATTGGGTTAGGTTAGGTTATATTACGTTATAGATGTATATAAAGTTCGCCCGGAGACATAGAGGCCAACAAGCCAGGAATGTGTTGAAGTATTACCGCCGAGATGTTAGATTGGGTTAGGATAGGTTATATTACGTTATTGATGTACATAAAGCTCCCACGGAGACGTAGAGGCCAACTCGCCCGGAATTTTGTCAAATATTACCGCCGAAATGATAGGTTGGATTAAGTTACGTTATATTTCGTTATTGATGAGTATGAAGTTCCCACGGAGACGTAGAGGCCAACTCGCCATGTATGTTTTTTAGTATTACCGCCGAGATGTTAGATTGGGTCAGGTTAGGCTATATTACGTTATTGATGTATATAAGAATCCCACGGATACGTAGAGGCCAACTCGCCAGGAATGTTGTCAAATATTACCGCCGAGATGATAGGCTGGGTTAGGTTAGGTTATATTACATTATTGATGTATATAAATGTACCACGGAGACGTAGAGGCCAACTCGCCATGAATGTGTTCAAATATTACCGCCGAGATGTTAGATTGGGTTAGGTTAGGTTATATTACGTTATTGATGTATATAAAGCACCCACGGAAACGGAGAAGCCAACTCGCCAGTAATGTTCTCAAATATTACTGCCGAGATGATTGGTTGGGTTAGGTTAGGTTATATTTCGTTATTGATGGTTATGAAGTTCCCACGGAGACGTAGAGGCCAACTCGCCATGAATGTGTTCAAATATTACCGCCGAGATGTTAGATTGGGTTAGGTTAGGTTATATTACGTTATTGATGTATATAAAGCACCCACGGAGACGGAGAAGCCAACTCGCCAGGAATGTTGTCAAATATTACCGCCGAGATGATAGGTTGGGTTAGGTTAGGTTATATTTCGTTATTGATGGTTATGAAGTTCCCACGGAGACGTAGAGGCCAACTCGCCATGAATGTGTTCAAATATTACCGCCGAGATGTTAGGTTGGGTTAGGTTAGGTTATAGTACTTTATTGATGTATATAAAGCACCCACGGAGACGGAGAAGCCAACTCGCCAGGAATGTTGTCAAATATTACCGCCGAGATGTTAGGTTGGGTTAGGTTAGGTTATATTACGTTATTGATGTATACAAAGATCCCACGGATACGTAGAGGCCAACTCGCTAGGAATGTTGTCAAATATTACCGCCGAAATGATAAGTTGGATTAAGTTACGTTATATTTCGTTATTGATGCTTATGAAGGTCCCACGGAGACGTAGAGGCCAACTCGCCAGGTATGTTTTCTAATATTACCGCCGAGATGTTAGGTTGGGTTAGGTTAGGTTATATTACGTTATTGATGTATAAAAAGATCCCACGGAGACGGAGAAGCCAACTCGCCAGGAATGTTTTCAAATATTACTGCCGAGATGTTAGGTTGGGTTAGGTTAGGTTATATTACGTTATTGATGTATATAAAGCACCCACGGAAACGGAGAAGCCAACTCGCCAGTAATGTTGTCATATATTACCGCCGAGATGATAGGTTGGGTTAGGTTAGGTTATATTTCGTTATTGATGGTTATGAAGTTCCCACGGAGACGTAGAGGCCAACTCGCCATGAATGTGTTCAAATATTACCGCCGAGATGTTAGGTTGGGTTAGGTTAGATTATATTACGTTATTGATGTATAAAAAGATCCCACGGAGACGGAGAAGCCAACTCGCCAGGAATGTTGTCAAATATTACCGCCGAGATGATAGGTTGGGTTAGGTTAGGTTATATTACATTATTGATGTATATAAATGTACCACAGAGACGTAGAGGCCAACTCGCCATGAATGTGTTCAAATATTACCGCCGAGATGTTAGATTGGGTTAGGTTAGGTTATATTACGTTATTGATGTATATAAAGCACCCACGGAAACGGAGAAGCCAACTCGCCAGTAATGTTCTCAAATATTACCGCCGAGATGATTGGTTGGGTTAGGTTAGGTTATATTTCGTTATTGATGGTTATGAAGTTCCCACGGAGACGTAGAGGCCAACTCGCCATGAATGTGTTCAAATATTACCGCCGAGATGTTAGATTGGGTTAGGTTAGGTTATATTACGTTATTGATGTATATAAAGCACCCACGGAGACGGAGAAGCCAACTCGCCAGGAATGTTGTCAAATATTACCGCCGAGATGTTAGGTTGGGTTAGGTTAGGTTATATTACGTTATTGATGTATACAAAGATCCCACGGATACGTAGAGGCCAACTCGCCAGGAATGTTATCAAATATTACCGCCGAAATGATAGGTTGGATTAAGGTACGTAATATTTCGTTATTGATGCTTATGAAGCTCCCACGGAGACGTAGAGGCCAACTCGCCAGGTATGTTTTCAAATATTACCGCCGAGATGTTAGGTTGGGTTATGTTAGGTTATATTACGTTATTGATGTATAAAAAGATCCCACGGAGACGTAGAGGCCAACTCGCCACGAATGTTTTCAAGTATTACCGCCGAGATGTTAGCTTGGGTTAGGTTAGGTTATATTACGTTATAGATGTATATAAAGGTCCCACGGAGACGTAGAGGCCAACAAGCCTGGAATGTGTTCAAATATTACCGCCGAGATGTTAGGTTGGTTTAGGTTAGGTTATATTACGTTATAGATGTATATAAAGTTCGCCCGGAGACATAGAGTCCAACAAGCCAGGAATGTGTTGAAGTATTACCGCCGAGATGTTAGATTGGGTTAGGTTAGGTTATATTACGATATTGATGTATATAAAGATCCCACGGAGACGTAGAGGCCAACAAGCCAGGAATGTGTTCAAATATTACCGCCGAGATGTTAGATTGGGTTAGGTTAGGTTATATTACGTTATTGATGTATATAAAGGTCCCACGGAGACGTAGAGGCCAACAAGCCAGGAATGTGTTCAAACATTACCGCGGAGATGTTAGGTTGTGTTAGGTTAGGTTATATTACGTTATAGATGTATATAAAGTTCCCACGGAGACGTAGAGGCCAACAAGCCAGGAATATGTTCAAATATTACCGCCGAGATGTTAGATTGTGTTAGGTTAGGTTATATTACGTTATTGATGTATATAAAGATCCCACGGATACGTAGAGGCCAACTCGCCAGGAATGTTGTCAAATATTACCGCCGAGATGATAGGTTGGATTAGGTTAGGTTATATTACGTTATTGATGTATATAACGCTCCCACGGAGACGTAGAGGCCAACTCGCCAGGAATGTTGTCAAATATTACCGCCGAAATGATAGGTTGGATTAAGTTACGTTATATTTCGTTATTGATGCTTATGAATTTCCCACGGAGACGTAGAGGCCAACTCGCCATGTATGTTTTTTAATATTACCGCCGAAATGATAGGTTGGATTAAGTTACGTTATATTTCGTTATTGATGCGTACGAAGTTCCCACGGAGACGTAGAGGCCAACTCGCCATGAATGTGTTCAAATATTACCGCCGAGATGTTAGGTTGGGTTAGGTTAGGTTATATTACGTTATAGATGTATATAAAGGTCCCACGGAGACGTAGAGGCCAACAAGCCTGGAATGTGTTCAAATATTACCGCCGAGATGGTAGGTTGGTTTAGGTTAGGTTATATTACGTTATAGATGTATATAAAGTTCGCCCGGAGACATAGAGGCCAACAAGCCAGGAATGTGTTGAAGTATTACCGCCGAGATGTTAGATTGGGTTAGGTTAGGTTATATTACGTTATTGATGTACATAAAGCTCCCACGGAGACGTAGAGGCCAACTCGCCCGGAATTTTGTCAAATATTACCGCCGAAATGATAGGTTGGATTAAGTTACGTTATATTTCGTTATTGATGCGTATGAAGTTCCCACGGAGACGTAGAGGCCAACTCGCCATGTATGTTTTTTAGTATTACCGCCGAGATGTTAGGTTGGGTTAGGTTAGGTTATATTACGTTATTGATGTATATAAAGGTCCCACGGATACGTAGAGGCCAACTCGCCAGGAATGTTGTCAAATATTACCGCCGATATGATAGGTTGGGTTAGGTTAGGTTATATTACATTATTGATGTATATAAATGTACCACGGAGACGTAGAGGCCAACTCGCCATGAATGTGTTCAAATATTACCGCCGAGATGTTAGATTGGGTTAGGTTAGGTCATATTACATTATTGATGTATATAAATGTACCACGGAGACGTAGAGGCCAACTCGCCATGAATGTGTTGAAACATTACCGCTGAGATGTTAGATTGGGTTAGGTTAGGTTATATTACGTTATTGATGTATATAAAGCACCCACGGAGACGGAGAAGCCAACTCGCCAGGAATGTTGTCAAATATTACCGCCGAGATGTTAGGTTGGGTTAGGTTAGGTTATATTACGTTATTGATGTATACAAAGATCCCACGGATACGTAGAGGCCAACTCGCCAGGAATGTTGTCAAATATTACCGCCGAGATGATAGGTTGGGTTAGGTTAGGTCATATTACATTATTGATGTATATAAATGTACCACGGAGACGTAGAGGCCAACTCGCCATGAATGTGTTGAAACATTACCGCTGAGATGTTAGATTGGGTTAGGTTAGGTTATATTACGTTATTGATGTATATAAAGCACCCACGGAAACGGAGAAGCCAACTCGCCAGTAATGTTCTCAAATATTACTGCTGAGATGATTGGTTGGGTTAGGTTAGGTTATATTTCGTTATTGATGGTTATGAAGTTCCCACGGAGACGTAGAGGCCAACTCGCCATGAATGTGTTCAAATATTACCGCCGAGATGTTAGATTGGGTTAGGTTAGGTTATATTACGTTATTGATGTATATAAAGCACCCACGGAGACGGAGAAGCCAACTCGCCAGGAATGTTGTCAAATATTACCGCCGAGATGTTAGGTTGGGTTAGGTTAGGTTATATTACGTTATTGATGTATACAAAGATCCCACGGATACGTAGAGGCCAACTCGCCAGGAATGTTGTCAAATATTACCGCCGAGATGATAGGTTGGGTTATGTTAGGTCATTTTACATTATTGATGTATATAAATGTACCACGGAGACGTAGAGGCCAACTCGCCATGAATGTGTTGAAACATTACCGCTGAGATGTTAGATTGGGTTAGGTTAGGTTATATTACGTTATTGATGTATATAAAGCACCCACGGAGACGGAGAAGCCAACTCGCCAGGAATGTTGTCAAATATTACCGCCGAGATGTTAGGTTGGGTTAGGTTAGGTTGTATTACGTTATTGATGTATACAAAGATCCCACGGATACGTAGAGGCCAACTCGCTAGGAATGTTGTCAAATATTACCGCCGAAATGATAAGTTGGATTAAGTTACGTTATATTTCGTTATTGATGCTTATGAAGGTCCCACGGAGACGTAGAGGCCAACTCGCCAGGTATGTTTTCTAATATTACCGCCGAGATGTTAGGTTGGGTTAGGTTAGGTTATATTACGTTATTGATGTATAAAAAGATCCCACGGAGACGGAGAAGCCAACTCGCCAGGAATGTTGTCAAATATTACTGCCGAGATGTTAGGTTGGGTTAGGTTAGGTTATATTACGTTATAGATGTATATAAAGGTCCCACGGAGACGTAGAGGCCAACAAGCCTGGAATGTGTTTAAATATTACCGCCGAGATGTTAGGTTGGTTTAGGTTAGGTTATATTACGTTATAGATGTATATAAAGTTCGCCCGGAGACATAGAGGCCAACAAGCCAGGAATGTGTTGAAGTATTACCGCCGACATGTTAGATTGGGTTAGGTTAGCTTATATTACGTTATTGATGTATATAAAGATCCCACGGAGACGTAGAGGCCAACAAGCCAGAAATGTCTTCAAATATTACCGCCGAGATGTTAGGTTGGGTTAGGTTAGGTTATATAACGTTATTGATGTATATAAAGGTCCCACGGAGACGTAGAGGCCAACTCGCCAGGAATGATGTCAAATATTACCGCCGAGATGTTAGGTTGGGTTAGGTTATGTTATATTACGTTATTGATGTTTATGAAGGTCAAACGGAGACGGAGAAGCCAACTCGCCAGGAATGTTGTCAAATATTCCCGCCGAGATTTTAGGTTGTGTTAGGTTAGGTTATATAACGTTATTGATGTATATAAAGGTCCCACGGAGACGTAGAGGCCAACTCGCCAGTAATGTTGTCAAATATTACCGCCGAGATGATAGGTTGGATTAGGTTAGGTTATATTACGTTATTGATGTATATAAAGCTCCCACGGAGACGTAGAGGCCAACTCGCCAGGAATGTTGTCAAATATTACCGCCGAAATGATAGGTTGGATTAAGTTACGTTATATTTCGTTATTGATGCTTATGAATTTCCCACGGAGACGAAGAGGCCAACTCGCCATGTATGTTTTTTAATATTACCGCCGAAATGATAGGTTGGATTAAGTTACGTTATATTTCGTTATTGATGCGTATGAAGTTCCCACGGAGACGTAGAGGCCAACTCGCCATGAATGTGTTCAAATATTACCGCCGAGATGTTAGGTTGGGTTAGGTTAGGTTATATTACGTTATAGATGTATATAAAGGTCCCACGGAGACGTAGAGGCCAACAAGCCTGGAATGTGTTCAAATATTACCGCCGAGATGTTAGGTTGGTTTAGGTTAGGTTATATTACGTTATAGATGTATATAAAGTTCGCCCGGAGACATAGAGGCCAACAAGCCAGGAATGTGTTGAAGTATTACCGCCGAGATGTTAGATTGGGTTAGGTTAGGTTATATTACGTTATTGATGTACATAAAGCTCCCACGGAGACGTAGAGGCCAACTCGCCCGGAATTTTGTCAAATATTACCGCCGAAATGATAGGTTGGATTAAGTTACGTTATATTTCGTTATTGATGCGTATGAAGTTCCCACGGAGACGTAGAGGCCAACTCGCCATGTATGTTTTTTAGTATTACCGCCGAGATGTTAGGTTGGGTTAGGTTAGGTTATATTACGTTATTGATGTATATAAAGGTCCCACGGAGACGTAGAGGCCAACTCGCCATGTATGTTTTCAAATATTACCGCCGAGATGTTAGATTGGGTCAGGTTAGGCTATATTACGTTATTGATGTATATAAGGATCCCACGGATACGTAGAGGCCAACTCGCCAGGAATGTTGTCAAATATTACCGCCGAGATGATAGGTTGGGTTAGGTTAGGTTATATTACATTATTGATGTATATAAATGTACCACGGAGACGTAGAGGCCAACTCGCCATGAATGTGTTCAAATATTACCGCCGAGATGTTAGGTTGGGTTAGGTTAGGTTATATTACGTTATAGATGTATATAAAGGTCCCACGGAGACGTAGAGGCCAACAAGCCTGGAATGTGTTAAAATATTACCGCCGAGATGGTAGGTTGGTTTAGGTTAGGTTATATTACGTTATAGATGTATATAAAGTTCGCCCGGAGACATAGAGGCCAACAAGCCAGGAATGTGTTGAAGTATTACCGCCGAGATGTTAGATTGGGTTAGGTTAGGTTATATTACGTTATTGATGTACATAAAGCTCCCACGGAGACGTAGAGGCCAACTCGCCCGGAATTTTGTCAAATATTACCGCCGAAATGATAGGTTGGATTAAGTTACGTTATATTTCGTTATTGATGCGTATGAAGTTCCCACGGAGACGTAGAGGCCAACTCGCCATGTATGTTTTTTAGTATTACCGCCGAGATGTTAGGTTGGGTTAGGTTAGGTTATATTACGTTATTGATGTATATAAAGGTCCCACGGAGACGTAGAGGCCAACTCGCCATGTATGTTTTCAAATATTACCGCCGAGATGTTAGATTGGGTCAGGTTAGGCTATATTACGTTATTGATGTATATAAGGATCCCACGGATACGTAGAGGCCAACTCGCCAGGAATGTTGTCAAATATTACCGCCGATATGATAGGTTGGGTTAGGTTAGGTTATATTACATTATTGATGTATATAAATGTACCACGGAGACGTAGAGGCCAACTCGCCATGAATGTGTTCAAATATTACCGCCGAGATGTTAGATTGGGTTAGGTTAGGTTATATTACGTTATTGATGTATATAAAGCACCCACGGAAACGGAGAAGCCAACTCGCCAGTAATGTTCTCAAATATTACTGCCGAGATGATTGGTTGGGTTAGGTTAGGTTATATTTCGTTATTGATGGTTATGAAGTTCCCACGGAGACGTAGAGGCCAACTCGCCATGAATGTGTTCAAATATTACCGCCGAGATGTTAGGTTGGGTTAGGTTAGGTTATATTACGTTATTGATGTATACAAAGATCCCACGGATACGTAGAGGCCAACTCGCCAGGAATGTTGTCAAATATTACCGCCGAGATGATAGGTTGGGTTAGGTTAGGTCATATTACATTATTGATGTATATAAATGTACCACGGAGACGTAGAGGCCAACTCGCCATGAATGTGTTGAAACATTACCGCTGAGATGTTAGATTGGGTTAGGTTAGGTTATATTACGTTATTGATGTATATAAAGCACCCACGGAAACGGAGAAGCCAACTCGCCAGTAATGTTCTCAAATATTACTGCCGAGATGATTGGTTGGGTTAGGTTAGGTTATATTTCGTTATTGATGGTTATGAACTTCCCACGGAGACGTAGAGGCCAACTCGCCATGAATGTGTTCAAATATTACCGCCGAGATGTAAGATTGGGTTAGGTTAGGTTATATTACGTTATTGATGTATATAAAGCACCCACGGAGACGGAGAAGCCAACTCGCCAGGAATGTTGTCAAATATTACCGCCGAGATGTTAGGTTGGGTTAGGTTAGGTTATATTACGTTATTGATGTATACAAAGATCCCACGGATACGTAGAGGCCAACTCGCCAGGAATGTTGTCAAATATTACCGCCGAGATGATAGGTTGGGTTATGTTAGGTCATTTTACATTATTGATGTATATAAATGTACCACGGAGACGTAGAGGCCAACTCGCCATGAATGTGTTGAAACATTACCGCTGAGATGTTAGATTGGGTTAGGTTAGGTTATATTACGTTATTGATGTATATAAAGCACCCACGGAGACGGAGAAGCCAACTCGCCAGGAATGTTGTCAAATATTACCGCCGAGATGTTAGGTTGGGTTAGGTTAGGTTGTATTACGTTATTGATGTATACAAAGATCCCACGGATACGTAGAGGCCAACTCGCTAGGAATGTTGTCAAATATTACCGCCGAAATGATAAGTTGGATTAAGTTACGTTATATTTCGTTATTGATGCTTATGAAGGTCCCACGGAGACGTAGAGGCCAACTCGCCAGGTATGTTTTCTAATATTACCGCCGAGATGTTAGGTTGGGTTAGGTTAGGTTATATTACGTTATTGATGTATAAAAAGATCCCACGGAGACGGAGAAGCCAACTCGCCAGGAATGTTGTCAAATATTACTGCCGAGATGTTAGGTTGGGTTAGGTTAGGTTATATTACGTTATAGATGTATATAAAGGTCCCACGGAGACGTAGAGGCCAACAAGCCTGGAATGTGTTTAAATATTACCGCCGAGATGTTAGGTTGGTTTAGGTTAGGTTATATTACGTTATAGATGTATATAAAGTTCGCCCGGAGACATAGAGGCCAACAAGCCAGGAATGTGTTGAAGTATTACCGCCGACATGTTAGATTGGGTTAGGTTAGCTTATATTACGTTATTGATGTATATAAAGATCCCACGGAGACGTAGAGGCCAACAAGCCAGAAATGTCTTCAAATATTACCGCCGAGATGTTAGGTTGGGTTAGGTTAGGTTATATAACGTTATTGATGTATATAAAGGTCCCACGGAGACGTAGAGGCCAACTCGCCAGGAATGTTGTCAAATATTACCGCCGAGATGATAGGTTGGGTTAGGTTAGGTTATATTACGTTATTGATGTATATAAAGCTCCCACGGAGACGTAGAGGCCAACTCGCCAGGAATTTTGTCAAATATTACCGCCGAAATGATAGGTTGGATTAAGTTACGTTATATTTCGTTATTGATGCGTATGAAGTTCCCACGGAGACGTAGAGGCCAACTCGCCATGTATGTTTTTTAGTATTACCGCCGAGATGTTAGGTTGGGTTAGGTTAGGTTATATTACGTTATTGATGTATATAAAGGTCCCACGGAGACGTAGAGGCCAACTCGCCAGGTATGTTTTCAAATATTACCGCCGAGATGTTAGATTGGGTCAGGTTAGGCTATATTACGTTATTGATGTATATAAAGATCCCACGGATACGTAGAGGCCAACTCGCCAGGAATGTTGTCAAATATTACCGCCGAGATGATAGGTTGGGTTAGGTTAGGTTATATTACATTATTGATGTATATAAATGTACCACGGAGACGTAGAGGCCAACTCGCCATGAATGTGTTCAAATATTACCGCCGAGATGTTAGATTGGGTTAGGTTAGGTTATATTACGTTATTGATGTATATAAAGCACCCACGGAAACGGAGAAGCCAACTCGCCAGTAATGTTGTCATATATTACCGCCGAGATGATAGGTTGGGTTAGGTTAGGTTATATTTCGTTATTGATGGTTATGAAGTTCCCACGGAGACGTAGAGGCCAACTCGCCATGAATGTGTTCAAATATTACCGCCGAGATGTTAGGTTGGGTTAGGTTAGGTTATATTACGTTATTGATGTATAAAAAGATCCCACGGAGACGGAGAAGCCAACTCGCCAGGAATGTTGTCAAATATTACTGCCGAGATGTTAGGTTGGGTTAGGTTAGGTTATATTACGTTATTGATGTATATAAAGGTCCCACGGAGACGTAGAGGCCAACTCGCCAGGAATGTTGTCAAATATTACCGCCGAGATGATAGGTTGGGTTAGGTTAGGTTATATTACATTATTGATGTATATAAATGTACCACGGAGACGTAGAGGCCAACTCGCCATGAATGTGTTCAAATATTACCGCCGAGATTTTAGATTGGGTTAGGTTAGGTTATATTACGTTATTGATGTATATAAAGCACCCACGGAAACGGAGAAGCCAACTCGCCAGTAATGTTGTCATATATTACCGCCGAGATGATAGGTTGGGTTAGGTTAGGTTATATTTCGTTATTGATGGTTATGAAGTTCCCACGGAGACGTAGAGGCCAACTCGCCATGAATGTGTTCAAATATTACCGCCGAGATGTTAGGTTGGGTTAGGTTAGGTTATATTACGTTATTGATGTATAAAAAGATCCCACGGAGACGGAGAAGCCAACTCGCCAGGAATGTTGTCAAATATTACTGCCGAGATGTTAGGTTGGGTTAGGTTATGTTATATTACGTTATTGATGTATATAAAGGTCCCACGGAGACGTAGAGGCCAACTCGCCAGGTATGTTTTCAAATATTACCGCCGAGATGATAGGTTGGATTATGTTAGGTTATATTATGCTATTGATGTATAAAAAGATCCCACGGAGACGTAGAGGCCAACTCGCCACGAATGTTTTCAAGTATTACCGCCGAGATGTTAGGTTGGGTTAGGTTAGGTTATATTACGTTATAGATGTATATAAAGGTCCCACGGAGACGTAGAGGCCAACAAGCCTGGAATGTTTTCAAATATTACCGCCGAGATGTTAGGTTGGTTTAGGTTAGGTTATACTACGTTATAGATGTATATAAAGTTCGCCCGGAGACATAGAGGCCAACAAGCCAGGAATGTGTTGAAGTATTACCGCCGAGATGTTAGATTGGGTTAGGTTAGGTTATATTACGTTATTGATGTATATAAAGCTCCCACGGAGACGTAGAGGCCAACTCGCCAGGAATTTTGTCAAATATTACCGCCGAAATGATAGGTTGGATTAAGTTACGTTATATTTCGTTATTGATGCGTATGAAGTTCCCACGGAGACGTAGAGGCCAACTCGCCATGTATGTTTTTTAGTATTACCGCCGAGATGTTAGGTTGGGTTAGGTTAGGTTATATTACGTTATTGATGTATATAAAGGTCCCACGGAGACGTAGAGGCCAACTCGCCAGGTATGTTTTCAAATATTACCGCCGAGATGTTAGGTTGGGTTATGTTAGGTTATATTACGTTATTGATGTATAAAAAGATCCCACGGAGACGTAGAGGCCAACTCGCCACGAATGTTTTCAAGTATTACCGCCGAGATGTTAGGTTGGGTTTGGTTAGGTTATATTACGTTATAGATGTATATAAAGGTCCCACGGAGACGTAGAGGCCAACAAGCCTGGAATGTGTTCAAATATTACCGCCGAGATGTTAGGTTGGTTTAGGTTAGGTTATATTACGTTATAGATGTATATAAAGTTCGCCCGGAGACATAGAGGCCAACAAGCCAGGAATGTGTTGAAGTATTACCGCCGACATGTTAGATTGGGTTAGGTTAGCTTATATTACGTTATTGATGTATATAAAGATCCCACGGAGACGTAGAGGCCAACAAGCCAGGAATGTTGTCAAATATTACCGCCGAGATGATAGGTTGGGTTAGGTTAGGTTATATTACGTTATTGATGTATATAAAGCTCCCACGGAGACGTAGAGGCCAACTCGCCAGGAATTTTGTCAAATATTACCGCCGAAATGATAGGTTGGATTAAGTTACGTTATATTTCGTTATTGATGCGTATGAAGTTCCCACGGAGACGTAGAGGCCAACTCGCCATGTATGTTTTTTAGTATTACCGCCGAGATGTTAGGTTGGGTTAGGTTAGGTTATATTACGTTATTGATGTATATAAAGGTCCCACGGAGACGTAGAGGCCAACTCGCCAGGTATGTTTTCAAATATTACCGCCGAGATGTTAGATTGGGTCAGGTTAGGCTATATTACGTTATTGATGTATATAAAGATCCCACGGATACGTAGAGGCCAACTCGCCAGATATGTTGTCAAATATTACCGCCGAGATGATAGGTTGGGTTAGGTTAGGTTATATTACATTATTGATGTATATAAATGTACCACGGAGACGTAGAGGCCAACTCGCCATGAATGTGTTCAAATATTACCGCCGAGATGTTAGATTGGGTTAGGTTAGGTTATATTACGTTATTGATGTATATAAAGCACCCACGGAAACGGAGAAGCCAACTCGCCAGTAATGTTGTCATATATTACCGCCGAGATGATAGGTTGGGTTAGGTTAGGTTATATTTCGTTATTGATGGTTATGAAGTTCCCACGGAGACGTAGAGGCCAACTCGCCATGAATGTGTTCAAATATTACCGCCGAGATGTTAGGTTGAGTTAGGTTAGGTTATATTACGTTATTGATGTATATAAAGCACCCACGGAGACGGAGAAGCCAACTCGCCAGGAATGTTGTCAAATATTACCGCCGAGATGTTAGGTTGGGTTAGGTTAGGTTGTATTACGTTATTGATGTATACAAAGATCCCACGGATACGTAGAGGCCAACTCGCTAGGAATGTTGTCAAATATTACCGCCGAAATGATAAGTTGGATTAAGTTACGTTATATTTCGTTATTGATGCTTATGAAGGTCCCACGGAGACGTAGAGGCCAACTCGCCAGGTATGTTTTCTAATATTACCGCCGAGATGTTAGGTTGGGTTAGGTTAGGTTATATTACGTTATTGATGTATAAAAAGATCCCACGGAGACGGAGAAGCCAACTCGCCAGGAATGTTGTCAAATATTACTGCCGAGATGTTAGGTTGGGTTAGGTTAGGTTATATTACGTTATAGATGTATATAAAGGTCCCACGGAGACGTAGAGGCCAACAAGCCTGGAATGTGTTTAAATATTACCGCCGAGATGTTAGGTTGGTTTAGGTTAGGTTATATTACGTTATAGATGTATATAAAGTTCGCCCGGAGACATAGAGGCCAACAAGCCAGGAATGTGTTGAAGTATTACCGCCGACATGTTAGATTGGGTTAGGTTAGCTTATATTACGTTATTGATGTATATAAAGATCCCACGGAGACGTAGAGGCCAACAAGCCAGAAATGTCTTCAAATATTACCGCCGAGATGTTAGGTTGGGTTAGGTTAGGTTATATAACGTTATTGATGTATATAAAGGTCCCACGGAGACGTAGAGGCCAACTCGCCAGGAATGTTGTCAAATATTACCGCCGAGATGATAGGTTGGGTTAGGTTAGTTTATATTACGTTATTGATGTATATAAAGGTCCCACGGAGACGTAGAGGCCAACTCGCCATGTATGTTTTCAAATATTACCGCCGAGATGTTAGATTGGGTCAGGTTAGGCTATATTACGTTATTGATGTATATAAGGATCACACGGATACGTAGAGGCCAACTCGCCAGGAATGTTGTCAAATATTACCGCCGAGATGATAGGTTGGGTTAGGTTAGGTTATATTACATTATTGATGTATATAAATGTACCACGGAGACGTAGAGGCCAACTCGCCATGAATGTGTTCAAATATTACCGCCGAGATGTTAGATTGGGTTAGGTTAGGTTATATTACGTTATTGATGTATATAAAGCACCCACGGAAACGGAGAAGCCAACTCGCCAGTAATGTTCTCAAATATTACCGCCGAGATGATTGGTTGGGTTAGGTTAGGTTATATTTCGTTATTGATGGTTATGAAGTTCCCACGGAGACGTAGAGGCCAACTCGCCATGAATGTGTTCAAATATTACCGCCGAGATGTTAGATTGGGTTAGGTTAGGTTATATTACGTTATTGATGTATATAAAGCACCCACGGAGACGGAGAAGCCAACTCGCCAGGAATGTTGTCAAATATTACCGCCGAGATGTTAGGTTGGGTTAGGTTAGGTTATATTACGTTATTGATGTATACAAAGATCCCACGGATACGTAGAGGCCAACTCGCCAGGAATGTTGTCAAATATTACCGCCGAGATGATAGGTTGGGTTAGGTTAGGTCATATTACATTATTGATGTATATAAATGTACCACGGAGACGTAGAGGCCAACTCGCCATGAATGTGTTGAAACATTACCGCTGAGATGTTAGATTGGGTTAGGTTAGGTTATATTACGTTATTGATGTATATAAAGCACCCACGGAGACGGAGAAGCCAACTCGCCAGGAATGTTGTCAAATATTACCGCCGAGATGTTAGGTTGGGTTAGGTTAGGTTATATTACGTTATTGATGTATACAAAGATCCCACGGATACGTAGAGGCCAACTCGCCAGGAATGTTGTCAAATATTACCGCCGAGATGATAGGTTGGGTTAGGTTAGGTCATATTACATTATTGATGTATATAAATGTACCACGGAGACGTAGAGGCCAACTCGCCATGAATGTGTTGAAACATTACCGCTGAGATGTTAGATTGGGTTAGGTTAGGTTATATTACGTTATTGATGTATATAAAGCACCCACGGAAACGGAGAAGCCAACTCGCCAGTAATGTTCTCAAATATTACTGCCGAGATGATTGGTTGGGTTAGGTTAGGTTATATTTCGTTATTGATGGTTATGAAGTTCCCACGGAGACGTAGAGGCCAACTCGCCATGAATGTGTTCAAATATTACCGCCGAGATGTTAGATTGGGTTAGGTTAGGTTATATTACGTTATTGATGTATATAAAGCACCCACGGAGACGGAGAAGCCAACTCGCCAGGAATGTTGTCAAATATTACCGCCGAGATGTTAGGTTGGGTTAGGTTAGGTTATATTACGTTATTGATGTATACAAAGATCCCACGGATACGTAGAGGCCAACTCGCCAGGAATGTTGTCAAATATTACCGCCGAGATGATAGGTTGGGTTATGTTAGGTCATTTTACATTATTGATGTATATAAATGTACCACGGAGACGTAGAGGCCAACTCGCCATGAATGTGTTGAAACATTACCGCTGAGATGTTAGATTGGGTTAGGTTAGGTTATATTACGTTATTGATGTATATAAAGCACCCACGGAGACGGAGAAGCCAACTCGCCAGGAATGTTGTCAAATATTACCGCCGAGATGTTAGGTTGGGTTAGGTTAGGTTATATTACGTTATTGATGTATACAAAGATCCCACGGATACGTAGAGGCCAACTCGCCAGGAATGTTGTCAAATATTACCGCCGAGATGATAGGTTGGGTTAGGTTAGGTCATATTACATTATTGATGTATATAAATGTACCACGGAGACGTAGAGGCCAACTCGCCATGAATGTGTTGAAACATTACCGCTGAGATGTTAGATTGGGTTAGGTTAGGTTATATTACGTTATTGATGTATATAAAGCACCCACGGAAACGGAGAAGCCAACTCGCCAGTAATGTTCTCAAATATTACTGCCGAGATGATTGGTTGGGTTAGGTTAGGTTATATTTCGTTATTGATGGTTATGAAGTTCCCACGGAGACGTAGAGGCCAACTCGCCATGAATGTGTTCAAATATTACCGCCGAGATGTTAGATTGGGTTAGGTTAGGTTATATTACGTTATTGATGTATATAAAGCACCCACGGAGACGGAGAAGCCAACTCGCCAGGAATGTTGTCAAATATTACCGCCGAGATGTTAGGTTGGGTTAGGTTAGGTTATATTACGTTATTGATGTATACAAAGATCCCACGGATACGTAGAGGCCAACTCGCCAGGAATGTTGTCAAATATTACCGCCGAGATGATAGGTTGGGTTATGTTAGGTCATTTTACATTATTGATGTATATAAATGTACCACGGAGACGTAGAGGCCAACTCGCCATGAATGTGTTGAAACATTACCGCTGAGATGTTAGATTGGGTTAGGTTAGGTTATATTACGTTATTGATGTATATAAAGCACCCACGGAGACGGAGAAGCCAACTCGCCAGGAATGTTGTCAAATATTACCGCCGAGATGTTAGGTTGGGTTAGGTTAGGTTGTATTACGTTATTGATGTATACAAAGATCCCACGGATACGTAGAGGCCAACTCGCTAGGAATGTTGTCAAATATTACCGCCGAAATGATAAGTTGGATTAAGTTACGTTATATTTCGTTATTGATGCTTATGAAGGTCCCACGGAGACGTAGAGGCCAACTCGCCAGGTATGTTTTCTAATATTACCGCCGAGATGTTAGGTTGGGTTAGGTTAGGTTATATTACGTTATTGATGTATAAAAAGATCCCACGGAGACGGAGAAGCCAACTCGCCAGGAATGTTGTCAAATATTACTGCCGAGATGTTAGGTTGGGTTAGGTTAGGTTATATTACGTTATAGATGTATATAAAGGTCCCACGGAGACGTAGAGGCCAACAAGCCTGGAATGTGTTTAAATATTACCGCCGAGATGTTAGGTTGGTTTAGGTTAGGTTATATTACGTTATAGATGTATATAAAGTTCGCCCGGAGACATAGAGGCCAACAAGCCAGGAATGTGTTGAAGTATTACCGCCGACATGTTAGATTGGGTTAGGTTAGCTTATATTACGTTATTGATGTATATAAAGATCCCACGGAGACGTAGAGGCCAACAAGCCAGAAATGTCTTCAAATATTACCGCCGAGATGTTAGGTTGGGTTAGGTTAGGTTATATAACGTTATTGATGTATATAAAGGTCCCACGGAGACGTAGAGGCCAACTCGCCAGGAATGATGTCAAATATTACCGCCGAGATGTTAGGTTGGGTTAGGTTAGGTTATATTACGTTATTGATGTTTATGAAGGTCAAACGGAGACGGAGAAGCCAACTCGCCAGGAATGTTGTCAAATATTACCGCCGAGATGATAGGTTGGGTTAGGTTAGGTCATATTACATTATTGATGTATATAAATGTACCACGGAGACGTGGAGGCCAACTCGCCATGAATGTGTTGAAACATTACCGCTGAGATGTTAGATTGGGTTAGGTTAGGTTATATTACGTTATTGATGTATATAAAGCACCCACGGAGACGGAGAAGCCAACTCGCCAGGAATGTTGTCAAATATTACCGCCGAGATGTTAGGTTGGGTTAGGTTAGGTTATATTACGTTATTGATGTATACAAAGATCCCACGGATACGTAGAGGCCAACTCGCCAGGAATGTTGTCAAATATTACCGCCGAGATGATAGGTTGGGTTAGGTTAGGTCATATTACATTATTGATGTATATAAATGTACCACGGAGACGTAGAGGCCAACTCGCCATGAATGTGTTCAAATATTACCGCCGAGATGTTAGATTGGGTTAGGTTAGGTTATATTACGTTATTGATGTATATAAAGCACCCACGGAGACGGAGAAGCCAACTCGCCAGGAATGTTGTCAAATATTACCGCCGAGATGTTAGGTTGGGTTAGGTTAGGTTATATTACGTTATTGATGTATACAAAGATCCCACGGATACGTAGAGGCCAACTCGCCAGGAATGTTGTCAAATATTACCGCCGAGATGATAGGTTGGGTTAGGTTAGGTCATATTACATTATTGATGTATATAAATGTACCACGGAGACGTAGAGGCCAACTCGCCATGAATGTGTTGAAACATTACCGCTGAGATGTTAGATTGGGTTAGCTTAGGTTATATTACGTTATTGATGTATATAAAGCACCCACGGAGACGGAGAAGCCAACTCGCCAGGAATGTTGTCAAATATTACCGCCGAGATGTTAGGTTGGGTTAGGTTAGGTTATATTACGTTATTGATGTATACAAAGATCCCACGGATACGTAGAGGCCAACTCGCCAGGAATGTTGTCAAATATTACCGCCGAGATGATAGGTTGGGTTAGGTTAGGTCATATTACATTATTGATGTATATAAATGTACCACGGAGACGTAGAGGCCAACTCGCCATGAATGTGTTGAAACATTACCGCTGAGATGTTAGATTGGGTTAGGTTAGGTTATATTACGTTATTGATGTATATAAAGCACCCACGGAAACGGAGAAGCCAACTCGCCAGTAATGTTCTCAAATATTACTGCCGAGATGATTGGTTGGGTTAGGTTAGGTTATATTTCGTTATTGATGGTTATGAAGTTCCCACGGAGACGTAGAGGCCAACTCGCCATGAATGTGTTCAAATATTACCGCCGAGATGTTAGATTGGGTTAGGTTAGGTTATATTACGTTATTGATGTATATAAAGCACCCACGGAGACGGAGAAGCCAACTCGCCAGGAATGTTGTCAAATATTACCGCCGAGATGTTAGGTTGGGTTAGGTTAGGTTATATTACGTTATTGATGTATACAAAGATCCCACGGATACGTAGAGACCAACTCGCCAGGAATGTTGTCAAATATTACCGCCGAGATGATAGGTTGGGTTATGTTAGGTCATTTTACATTATTGATGTATATAAATGTACCACGGAGACGTAGAGGCCAACTCGCCATGAATGTGTTGAAACATTACCGCTGAGATGTTAGATTGGGTTAGGTTAGGTTATATTACGTTATTGATGTATATAAAGCACCCACGGAGACGGAGAAGCCAACTCGCCAGGAATGTTGTCAAATATTACCGCCGAGATGTTAGGTTGGGTTAGGTTAGGTTGTATTACGTTATTGATGTATACAAAGATCCCACGGATACGTAGAGGCCAACTCGCTAGGAATGTTGTCAAATATTACCGCCGAAATGATAAGTTGGATTAAGTTACGTTATATTTCGTTATTGATGCTTATGAAGGTCCCACGGAGACGTAGAGGACAACTCGCCAGGTATGTTTTCTAATATTACCGCCGAGATGTTAGGTTGGGTTAGGTTAGGTTATATTACGTTATTGATGTATAAAAAGATCCCACGGAGACGGAGAAGCCAACTCGCCAGGAATGTTGTCAAATATTACTGCCGAGATGTTAGGTTGGGTTAGGTTAGGTTATATTACGTTATAGATGTATATAAAGGTCCCACGGAGACGTAGAGGCCAACAAGCCTGGAATGTGTTTAAATATTACCGCCGAGATGTTAGGTTGGTTTAGGTTAGGTTATATTACGTTATAGATGTATATAAAGTTCGCCCGGAGACATAGAGGCCAACAAGCCAGGAATGTGTTGAAGTATTACCGCCGACATGTTAGATTGGGTTAGGTTAGCTTATATTACGTTATTGATGTATATAAAGATCCCACGGAGACGTAGAGGCCAACAAGCCAGAAATGTCTTCAAATATTACCGCCGAGATGTTAGGTTGGGTTAGGTTAGGTTATATAACGTTATTGATGTATATAAAGGTCCCACGGAGACGTAGAGGCCAACTCGCCAGGAATGATGTCAAATATTACCGCCGAGATGTTAGGTTGGGTTAGGTTAGGTTATATTACGTTATTGATGTTTATGAAGGTCAAACGGAGACGGAGAAGCCAACTCGCCAGGAATGTTGTCAAATATTCCCGCCGAGATTTTAGGTTGTGTTAGGTTAGGTTATATAACGTTATTGATGTATATAAAGGTCCCACGGAGACGTAGAGGCCAACTCGCCAGTAATGTTGTCAAATATTACCGCCGAGATGATAGGTTGGATTAGGTTAGGTTATATTACGTTATTGATGTATATAAAGCTCCCACGGAGACGTAGAGGCCAACTCGCCAGGAATGTTGTCAAATATTACCGCCGAAATGATAGGTTGGATTAAGTTACGTTATATTTCGTTATTGATGCTTATGAATTTCCCACGGAGACGTAGAGGCCAACTCGCCATGTATGTTTTTTAATATTACCGCCGAAATGATAGGTTGGATTAAGTTACGTTATATTTCGTTATTGATGCGTATGAAGTTCCCACGGAGACGTAGAGGCCAACTCGCCATGAATGTGTTCAAATATTACCGCCGAGATGTTAGGTTGGGTTAGGTTAGGTTATATTACGTTATAGATGTATATAAAGGTCCCACGGAGACGTAGAGGCCAACAAGCCTGGAATGTGTTCAAATATTACCGCCGAGATGTTAGGTTGGTTTAGGTTAGGTTATATTACGTTATAGATGTATATAAAGTTCGCCCGGAGACATAGAGGCCAACAAGCCAGGAATGTGTTGAAGTATTACCGCCGAGATGTTAGATTGGGTTAGGTTAGGTTATATTACGTTATTGATGTACATAAAGCTCCCACGGAGACGTAGAGGCCAACTCGCCCGGAATTTTGTCAAATATTACCGCCGAAATGATAGGTTGGATTAAGTTACGTTATATTTCGTTATTGATGCGTATGAAGTTCCCACGGAGACGTAGAGGCCAACTCGCCATGTATGTTTTTTAGTATTACCGCCGAGATGTTAGGTTGGGTTAGGTTAGGTTATATTACGTTATTGATGTATATAAAGGTCCCACGGAGACGTAGAGGCCAACTCGCCATGTATGTTTTCAAATATTACCGCCGAGATGTTAGATTGGGTCAGGTTAGGCTATATTACGTTATTGATGTATATAAGGATCCCACGGATACGTAGAGGCCAACTCGCCAGGAATGTTGTCAAATATTACCGCCGAGATGATTGGTTGGGTTAGGTTAGGTTATATTTCGTTATTGATGGTTATGAAGTTCCCACGGAGACGTAGAGGCCAACTCGCCATGAATGTGTTCAAATATTACCGCCGAGATGTTAGGTTGGGTTAGGTTAGGTTATATTACGTTATAGATGTATATAAAGGTCCCACGGAGACGTAGAGGCCAACAAGCCTGGAATGTGTTCAAATATTACCGCCGAGATGGTAGGTTGGTTTAGGTTAGGTTATATTACGTTATAGATGTATATAAAGTTCGCCCGGAGACATAGAGGCCAACAAGCCAGGAATGTGTTGAAGTATTACCGCCGAGATGTTAGATTGGGTTAGGTTAGGTTATATTACGTTATTGATGTACATAAAGCTCCCACGGAGACGTAGAGGCCAACTCGCCCGGAATTTTGTCAAATATTACCGCCGAAATGATAGGTTGGATTAAGTTACGTTATATTTCGTTATTGATGCGTATGAAGTTCCCACGGAGACGTAGAGGCCAACTCGCCATGTATGTTTTTTAGTATTACCGCCGAGATGTTAGGTTGGGTTAGGTTAGGTTATATTACGTTATTGATGTATATAAAGGTCCCACGGAGACGTAGAGGCCAACTCGCCATGTATGTTTTCAAATATTACCGCCGAGATGTTAGATTGGGTCAGGTTAGGCTATATTACGTTATTGATGTATATAAGGATCCCACGGATACGTAGAGGCCAACTCGCCAGGAATGTTGTCAAATATTACCGCCGATATGATAGGTTGGGTTAGGTTAGGTTATATTACATTATTGATGTATATAAATGTACCACGGAGACGTAGAGGCCAACTCGCCATGAATGTGTTCAAATATTACCGCCGAGATGTTAGATTGGGTTAGGTTAGGTTATATTACGTTATTGATGTATATAAAGCACCCACGGAAACGGAGAAGCCAACTCGCCAGTAATGTTCTCAAATATTACTGCCGAGATGATTGGTTGGGTTAGGTTAGGTTATATTTCGTTATTGATGGTTATGAAGTTCCCACGGAGACGTAGAGGCCAACTCGCCATGAATGTGTTCAAATATTACCGCCGAGATGTTAGATTGGGTTAGGTTAGGTTATATTACGTTATTGATGTATATAAAGCACCCACGGAGACGGAGAAGCCAACTCGCCAGGAATGTTGTCAAATATTACCGCCGAGATGTTAGGTTGGGTTAGGTTAGGTTATATTACGTTATTGATGTATACAAAGATCCCACGGATACGTAGAGGCCAACTCGCCAGGAATGTTGTCAAATATTACCGCCGAGATGATAGGTTGGGTTAGGTTAGGTCATATTACATTATTGATGTATATAAATGTACCACGGAGACGTAGAGGCCAACTCGCCATGAATGTGTTGAAACATTACCGCTGAGATGTTAGATTGGGTTAGGTTAGGTTATATTACGTTATTGATGTATATAAAGCACCCACGGAGACGGAGAAGCCAACTCGCCAGGAATGTTGTCAAATATTACCGCCGAGATGTTAGGTTGGGTTAGGTTAGGTTATATTACGTTATTGATGTATACAAAGATCCCACGGATACGTAGAGGCCAACTCGCCAGGAATGTTGTCAAATATTACCGCCGAGATGATAGGTTGGGTTAGGTTAGGTCATATTACATTATTGATGTATATAAATGTACCACGGAGACGTAGAGGCCAACTCGCCATGAATGTGTTGAAACATTACCGCTGAGATGTTAGATTGGGTTAGGTTAGGTTATATTACGTTATTGATGTATATAAAGCACCCACGGAAACGGAGAAGCCAACTCGCCAGTAATGTTCTCAAATATTACTGCCGAGATGATTGGTTGGGTTAGGTGAGGTTATATTTCGTTATTGATGGTTATGAAGTTCCCACGGAGACGTAGAGGCCAACTCGCCATGAATGTGTTCAAATATTACCGCCGAGATGTTAGATTGGGTTAGGTTAGGTTATATTACGTTATTGATGTATATAAAGCACCCACGGAGACGGAGAAGCCAACTCGCCAGGAATGTTGTCAAATATTACCGCCGAGATGTTAGGTTGGGTTAGGTTAGGTTATATTACGTTATTGATGTATACAAAGATCCCACGGATACGTAGAGGCCAACTCGCCAGGAATGTTGTCAAATATTACCGCCGAGATGATAGGTTGGGTTATGTTAGGTCATTTTACATTATTGATGTATATAAATGTACCACGGAGACGTAGAGGCCAACTCGCCATGAATGTGTTGAAACATTACCGCTGAGATGTTAGATTGGGTTAGGTTAGGTTATATTACGTTATTGATGTATATAAAGCACCCACGGAGACGGAGAAGCCAACTCGCCAGGAATGTTGTCAAATATTACCGCCGAGATGTTAGGTTGGGTTAGGTTAGGTTGTATTACGTTATTGATGTATACAAAGATCCCACGGATACGTAGAGGCCAACTCGCTAGGAATGTTGTCAAATATTACCGCCGAAATGATAAGTTGGATTAAGTTACGTTATATTTCGTTATTGATGCTTATGAAGGTCCCACGGAGACGTAGAGGCCAACTCGCCAGGTATGTTTTCTAATATTACCGCCGAGATGTTAGGTTGGGTTAGGTTAGGTTATATTACGTTATTGATGTATAAAAAGATCCCACGGAGACGGAGAAGCCAACTCGCCAGGAATGTTGTCAAATATTACTGCCGAGATGTTAGGTTGGGTTAGGTTAGGTTATATTACGTTATAGATGTATATAAAGGTCCCACGGAGACGTAGAGGCCAACAAGCCTGGAATGTGTTTAAATATTACCGCCGAGATGTTAGGTTGGTTTAGGTTAGGTTATATTACGTTATAGATGTATATAAAGTTCGCCCGGAGACATAGAGGCCAACAAGCCAGGAATGTGTTGAAGTATTACCGCCGACATGTTAGATTGGGTTAGGTTAGCTTATATTACGTTATTGATGTATATAAAGATCCCACGGAGACGTAGAGGCCAACAAGCCAGAAATGTCTTCAAATATTACCGCCGAGATGTTAGGTTGGGTTAGGTTAGGTTATATAACGTTATTGATGTATATAAAGGTCCCACGGAGACGTAGAGGCCAACTCGCCAGGAATGTTGTCAAATATTACCGCCGAGATGATAGGTTGGGTTAGGTTAGGTTATATTACGTTATTGATGTATATAAAGCTCCCACGGAGACGTAGAGGCCAACTCGCCAGGAATTTTGTCAAATATTACCGCCGAAATGATAGGTTGGATTAAGTTACGTTATATTTCGTTATTGATGCGTATGAAGTTCCCACGGAGACGTAGAGGCCAACTCGCCATGTATGTTTTTTAGTATTACCGCCGAGATGTTAGGTTGGGTTAGGTTAGGTTATATTACGTTATTGATGTATATAAAGGTCCCACGGAGACGTAGAGGCCAACTCGCCAGGTATGTTTTCAAATATTACCGCCGAGATGTTAGATTGGGTCAGGTTAGGCTATATTACGTTATTGATGTATATAAAGATCCCACGGATACGTAGAGGCCAACTCGCCAGGAATGTTGTCAAATATTACCGCCGAGATGATAGGTTGGGTTAGGTTAGGTTATATTACATTATTGATGTATATAAATGTACCACGGAGACGTAGAGGCCAACTCGCCATGAATGTGTTCAAATATTACCGCCGAGATGTTAGATTGGGTTAGGTTAGGTTATATTACGTTATTGATGTATATAAAGCACCCACGGAAACGGAGAAGCCAACTCGCCAGTAATGTTGTCATATATTACCGCCGAGATGATAGGTTGGGTTAGGTTAGGTTATATTTCGTTATTGATGGTTATGAAGTTCCCACGGAGACGTAGAGGCCAACTCGCCATGAATGTGTTCAAATATTACCGCCGAGATGTTAGGTTGGGTTAGGTTAGGTTATATTACGTTATTGATGTATAAAAAGATCCCACGGAGACGGAGAAGCCAACTCGCCAGGAATGTTGTCAAATATTACTGCCGAGATGTTAGGTTGGGTTAGGTTAGGTTATATTACGTTATTGATGTATATAAAGGTCCCACGGAGACGTAGAGGCCAACTCGCCAGGAATGTTGTCAAATATTACCGCCGAGATGATAGGTTGGGTTAGGTTAGGTTATATTACATTATTGATGTATATAAATGTACCACGGAGACGTAGAGGCCAACTCGCCATGAATGTGTTCAAATATTACCGCCGAGATTTTAGATTGGGTTAGGTTAGGTTATATTACGTTATTGATGTATATAAAGCACCCACGGAAACGGAGAAGCCAACTCGCCAGTAATGTTGTCATATATTACCGCCGAGATGATAGGTTGGGTTAGGTTAGGTTATATTTCGTTATTGATGGTTATGAAGTTCCCACGGAGACGTAGAGGCCAACTCGCCATGAATGTGTTCAAATATTACCGCCGAGATGTTAGGTTGGGTTAGGTTAGGTTATATTACGTTATTGATGTATAAAAAGATCCCACGGAGACGGAGAAGCCAACTCGCCAGGAATGTTGTCAAATATTACTGCCGAGATGTTAGGTTGGGTTAGGTTAGGTTATATTACGTTATTGATGTATATAAAGGTCCCACGGAGACGTAGAGGCCAACTCGCCAGGTATGTTTTCAAATATTACCGCCGAGATGATAGGTTGGATTATGTTAGGTTATATTATGCTATTGATGTATAAAAAGATCCCACGGAGACGTAGAGGCCAACTCGCCACGAATGTTTTCAAGTATTACCGCCGAGATGTTAGGTTGGGTTAGGTTAGGTTATATTACGTTATAGATGTATATAAAGGTCCCACGGAGACGTAGAGGCCAACAAGCCTGGAATGTTTTCAAATATTACCGCCGAGATGTTAGGTTGGTTTAGGTTAGGTTATATTACGTTATAGATGTATATAAAGTTCGCCCGGAGACATAGAGGCCAACAAGCCAGGAATGTGTTGAAGTATTACCGCCGAGATGTTAGATTGGGTTAGGTTAGGTTATATTACGTTATTGATGTATATAAAGCTCCCACGGAGACGTAGAGGCCAACTCGCCAGGAATTTTGTCAAATATTACCGCCGAAATGATAGGTTGGATTAAGTTACGTTATATTTCGTTATTGATGCGTATGAAGTTCCCACGGAGACGTAGAGGCCAACTCGCCATGTATGTTTTTTAGTATTACCGCCGAGATGTTAGGTTGGGTTAGGTTAGGTTATATTACGTTATTGATGTATATAAAGGTCCCACGGAGACGTAGAGGCCAACTCGCCAGGTATGTTTTCAAATATTACCGCCGAGATGTTAGGTTGGGTTATGTTAGGTTATATTACGTTATTGATGTATAAAAAGATCCCACGGAGACGTAGAGGCCAACTCGCCACGAATGTTTTCAAGTATTACCGCCGAGATGTTAGGTTGGGTTTGGTTAGGTTATATTACGTTATAGATGTATATAAAGGTCCCACGGAGACGTAGAGGCCAACAAGCCTGGAATGTGTTCAAATATTACCGCCGAGATGTTAGGTTGGTTTAGGTTAGGTTATATTACGTTATAGGTGTATATAAAGTTCGCCCGGAGACATAGAGGCCAACAAGCCAGGAATGTGTTGAAGTATTACCGCCGACATGTTCGATTGGGTTAGGTTAGCTTATATTACGTTATTGATGTATATAAAGATCCCACGGAGACGTAGAGGCCAACAAGCCAGGAATGTCTTCAAATATTACCGCCGAGATGTTAGGTTGGGTTAGGTTAGGTTATATAACGTTATTGATGTATATAAAGGTCCCACGGAGACGTAGAGGCCAACTCGCCAGGAATGTTGTCAAATATTACCGCCGAGATGATAGGTTGGGTTAGGTTAGGTTATATTACGTTATTGATGTATATAAAGCTCCCACGGAGACGTAGAGGTCAACTCGCCAGGAATTTTGTCAAATATTACCGCCGAAATGATAGGTTGGATTAAGTTACGTTATATTTCGTTATTGATGCGTATGAAGTTCCCACGGAGACGTAGAGGCCAACTCGCCATGTATGTTTTTTAGTATTACCGCCGAGATGTTAGGTTGGGTTAGGTTAGGTTATATTACGTTATTGATGTATATAAAGGTCCCACGGAGACGTAGAGGCCAACTCGCCAGGTATGTTTTCAAATATTACCGCCGAGATGTTAGATGGGGTCAGGTTAGGCTATATTACGTTATTGATGTATATAAAGATCCCACGGATACGTAGAGGCCAACTCGCCAGATATGTTGTCAAATATTACCGCCGAGATGATAGGTTGGGTTAGGTTAGGTTATATTACATTATTGATGTATATAAATGTACCACGGAGACGTAGAGGCCAACTCGCCATGAACGTGTTCAAATATTACCGCCGAGATGTTAGATTGGGTTAGGTTAGGTTATATTACGTTATTGATGTATATAAAGCACCCACGGAAACGGAGAAGCCAACTCGCCAGTAATGTTGTCATATATTACCGCCGAGATGATAGGTTGTGTTAGGTTAGGTTATATTTCGTTATTGATGGTTATGAAGTTCCCACGGAGACGTAGAGGCCAACTCGCCATGAATGTGTTCAAATATTACCGCCGAGATGTTAGGTTGGGTTAGGTTAGGTTATATTACGTTATTGATGTATAAAAAGATCCCACGGAGACGGAGAAGCCAACTCGCCAGGAATGTTGTCAAATATTACTGCCGAGATGTTAGGTTGGGTTAGGTTAGGTTATATTACGTTATTGATGTATATAAAGGTCCCACGGAGACGTAGAGGCCAACTCGCCAGGTATGTTTTCAAATATTACCGCCGAGATGATAGGTTGGATTATGTTAGGTTATATTATGCTATTGATGTATAAAAAGATCCCACGGAGACGTAGAGGCCAACTCGCCACGAATGTTTTCAAGTATTACCGCCGAGATGTTAGGTTTGGTTAGGTTAGGTTATATTACGTTATAGATGTATATAAAGGTCCCACGGAGACGTAGAGGCCAACAAGCCTGGAATGTTTTCAAATATTACCGCCGAGATGTTAGGTTGGTTTAGGTTAGGTTATATTACGTTATAGATGTATATAAAGTTCGCCCGGAGACATAGAGGCCAACAAGCCAGGAATTTGTTGAAGTATTACCGCCGAGATGTTAGATTGGGTTAGGTTAGGTTATATTACGTTATTGATGTATATAAAGCTCCCACGGAGACGTAGAGGCCAATTCGCCAGGAATTTTGTCAAACATTACCGCCGAAATGATAGGTTGGATTAAGTTACGTTATATTTCGTTATTGATGCGTATGAAGTTCCCACGGAGACGTAGAGGCCAACTCGCCATGTATGTTTTTTAGAATTATCGCCGAGATGTTAGGTTGGGTTAGGTTAGGTTATATTACGTTATTGATGTATATAAAGGTCCCACGGAGACGTAGAGGCCAACTCGCCATGTATGTTTTCAAATAGTACCGCCGAGATGTTAGATTGGGTCAGGTTAGGCTATATTACGTTATTGATGTATATAAGGATCCCACGGATACGTAGAGGCCAACTCGCCAGGAATGTTGTCAAATATTACCGCCGAGATGATAGGTTGGGTTAGGTTAGGTTATATTACATTATTGATGTATATAAATGTACCACGGCGACGTAGAGGCCAACTCGCCATGAATGTGTTCAAATATTACCGCCGAGATGTTAAATTGGGTTAGGTTAGGTTATATTACGTTATTGATGTATATAAAGCACCCACGGAGACGGAGAAGCCAACTCGCCAGGAATGTTGTCAAATATTACCGCCGAGATGTTAGGTTGGGTTAGGTTAGGTTATATTACGTTATTGATGTATACAAAGATCCCACGGATACGTAGAGGCCAACTCGCCAGGAATGTTGTCAAATATTACCGCCGAAATGATAGGTTGGATTAAGTTACGTTATATTTCGTTATTGATGCTTATGAAGGTCCCACGGAGACGTAGAGGCCAACTCGCCAGGTATGTTTTCTAATATTACCGCCGAGATGTTAGGTTGGGTTAGGTTAGGTTATATTACGTTATTGATGTATAAAAAGATCCCACGGAGACGGAGAAGCCAACTCGCCAGGAATGTTGTCAAATATTACTGCCGAGATGTTAGGTTGGGTTAGGTTAGGTTATATTACGTTATTGATGTATATAAAGGTCCCACGGAGACGTAGAGGCCAACTCGCCAGGTATGTTTTCAAATATTACCGCCGAGATGTTAGGTTGGGTTATGTTAGGTTATATTACGTTATTGATGTATAAAAAGATCCCACGGAGACGTAGAGGCCAACTCGCCACGAATGTTTTCATGTATTACCGCCGAGATGTTAGGTTGGGTTTGGTTAGGTTATATTACGTTATAGATGTATATAAAGGTCCCACGGAGACGTAGAGGCCAACAAGCCTGGAATGTGTTCAAATATTACCGCCGAGATGTTAGGTTGGTTTAGGTTAGGTTATATTACGTTATAGATGTATATAAAGTTCGCCCGGAGACATAGAGGCCAACAAGCCAGGAATGTGTTGAAGTATTACCGCCGACATGTTAGATTGGGTTAGGTTAGCTTATATTACGTTATTGATGTATATAAAGATCCCACGGAGACGTAGAGGCCAACAAACCAGGAATGTCTTCAAATATTACCGCCGAGATGTTAGGTTGGGTTAGGTTAGGTTATATAACGTTATTGATGTATATAAAGGTCCCACGGAGACGTAGAGGCCAACTCGCCAGGAATGTTGTCAAATATTACCGCCGAGATGATAGGTTGGGTTAGGTTAGGTTATATTACGTTATTGATGTATATAAAGCTCCCACGGAGACGTAGAGGCCAACTCGCCAGGAATTTTGTCAAATATTACCGCCGAAATGATAGGTTGGATTAAGTTACGTTATATTTCGTTATTGATGCGTATGAAGTTCCCACGGAGACGTAGAGGCCAACTCGCCATGTATGTTTTTTAGTATTACCGCCGAGATGTTAGGTTGGGTTAGGTTAGGTTATATTACGTTATTGATGTATATAAAGGTCCCACGGAGACGTAGAGGCCAACTCGCCAGGTATGTTTTCAAATATTACCGCCGAGATGTTAGATTGGGTCAGGTTAGGCTATATTACGTTATTGATGTATATAAAGATCCCACGGATACGTAGAGGCCAACTCGCCAGATATGTTGTCAAATATTACCGCCGAGATGATAGATTGGGTTAGGTTAGGTTATATTACATTATTGATGTATATAAATGTACCACGGAGACGTAGAGGCCAACTCGCCATGAATGTGTTCAAATATTACCGCCGAGATGTTAGATTGGGTTAGGTTAGGTTATATTACGTTATTGATGTATATAAAGCACCCACGGAAACGGAGAAGCCAACTCGCCAGTAATGTTGTCATATATTACCGCCGAGATGATAGGTTGGGTTAGGTTAGGTTATATTTCGTTATTGATGGTTATGAAGTTCCCACGGAGACGTAGAGGCCAACTCGCCATGAATGTGTTCAAATATTACCGCCGAGATGTTAGGTTGTGTTAGGTTAGGTTATATTACGTTATTGATGTATAAAAAGATCCCACGGAGACGGAGAAGCCAACTCGCCAGGAATGTTGTCAAATATTACTGCCGAGATGTTAGGTTGGGTTAGGTTAGGTTATGTTACGTTATTGATGTATATAAAGGTCCCACGGAGACGTAGAGGCCAACTCGCCAGGTATGTTTTCAAATATTACCGCCGAGATGATAGGTTGGATTATGTTAGGTTATATTATGCTATTGATGTATAAAAAGATCCCACGGAGACGTAGAGGCCAACTCGCCACGAATGTTTTCAAGTATTACCGCCGAGATGTTAGGTTGGGTTAGGTTAGGTTATATTACGTTATAGATGTATATAAAGGTCCCACGGAGACGTAGAGGCCAACAAGCCTGGAATGTTTTCAAATATTACCGCCGAGATGTTAGGTTGGTTTAGGTTAGGTTATATTACGTTATAGATGTATATAAAGTTCGCCCGGAGACATAGAGGCCAACAAGCCAGGAATTTGTTGAAGTATTACCGCCGAGATGTTAGATTGGGTTATGTTAGGTTATATTACGTTATTGATGTATATAAAGCTCCCACGGAGACGTAGAGGCCAACTCGCCAGGAATTTTGTCAAATATTACCGCCGAAATGATAGGTTGGTTTAAGTTACGTTATATTTCGTTATTGATGCGTATGAAGTTCCCACGGAGACGTAGAGGCCAACTCGCCATGTATGTTTTTTAGAATTATCGCCGAGATGTTAGGTTGGGTTAGGTTAGGTTATATTACGTTATTGATGTATATAAAGGTCCCACGGAGACGTAGAGGCCAACTCGCCATGTATGTTTTCAAATATTACCGCCGAGATGTTAGATTGGGTCAGGTTAGGCTATATTACGTTATTGATGTATATAAGGATCCCACGGATACGTAGAGGCCAACTCGCCAGGAATGTTGTCAAATATTACCGCCGAGATGATAGGTTGGGTTAGGTTAGGTTATATTACATTATTGATGTATATAAATGTACCACGGAGACGTAGAGGCCAACTCGCCATGAATGTGTTCAAATATTACCGCCGAGATGTTAGATTGGGTTAGGTTAGGTTATATTACGTTATTGATGTATATAAAGCACCCACGGAGACGGAGAAGCCAACTCGCCAGGAATGTTGTCAAATATTACTGCCGAGATGTTAGGTTGGGTTAGGTTAGGTTATATTACGTTATTGATGTATATAAAGGTCCCACGGAGACGTAGAGGCCAACTCGCCAGGTATGTTTTCAAATATTACCGCCGAGATGATAGGTTGGGTTATGTTAGGTTATATTATGCTATTGATGTATAAAAAGATCCCACGGAGACGTAGAGGCCAACTCGCCAGGTATGTTTTCTAATATTACCGCCGAGATGTTAGGTTGGGTTAGGTTAGGTTATATTACGTTATTGATGTATAAAAAGATCCCACGGAGACGGAGAAGCCAACTCGCCAGGAATGTTGTCAAATATTACCGCCGAGATGTTAGGTTGGGTTAGGTTAGGTTATATTACGTTATTGATGTATACAAAGATCCCACGGATACGTAGAGGCCAACTCGCAAGGAATGTTGTCAAATATTACCGCCGAAATGATAGGTTGGATTAAGTTACGTTATATTTCGTTATTGATGCTTATGAAGGTCCCACGGAGACGTAGAGGCCAACTCGCCAGGTATGTTTTCTAATATTACCGCCGAGATGTTAGGTTGGGTTAGGTTAGGTTATATTACGTTATTGATGTATAAAAAGATCCCACGGAGACGGAGAAGCCAACTCGCCAGGAATGTTGTCAAATATTACTGCCGAGATGTTAGGTTGGGTTAGGTTAGGTTATATTACGTTATTGATGTATATAAAGGTCCCACGGAGACGTAGAGGCCAACTCGCCAGGTATGTTTTCAAATATTACCGCCGAGATGTTAGGTTGGGTTATGTTAGGTTATATTACGTTATTGATGTATAAAAAGATCCCACGGAGACGTAGAGGCCAACTCGCCACGAATGTTTTCATGTATTACCGCCGAGATGTTAGGTTGGGTTTGGTTAGGTTATATTACGTTATAGATGTATATAAAGGTCCCACGGAGACGTAGAGGCCAACAAGCCTGGAATGTGTTCAAATATTACCGCCGAGATGTTAGGTTGGTTTAGGTTAGGTTATATTACGTTATAGATGTATATAAAGTTCGCCCGGAGACATAGAGGCCAACAAGCCAGGAATGTGTTGAAGTATTACCGCCGAGATGTTAGATTGGGTTAGGTTAAGTTATATTACGTTATTGATGTATATAAAGATCCCACGGATACGTAGAGGCCAACTCGCCAGATATGTTGTCAAATATTACCGCCGAGATGATAGGTTGGGTTAGGTTAGGTTATATTACATTATTGATGTATATAAATGTACCACGGAGACGTAGAGGCCAACTCGCCATGAATGTGTTCAAATATTACCGCCGAGATGTTAGATTGGGTTAGGTTAGGTTATATTACGTTATTGATGTATATAAAGCACCCACGGAAACGGAGAAGCCAACTCGCCAGTAATGTTGTCATATATTACCGCCGAGATGATAGGTTGGGTTAGGTTAGGTTATATTTCGTTATTGATGGTTATGAAGTTCCCACGGAGACGTAGAGGCCAACTCGCCATGAATGTGTTCAAATATTACCGCCGAGATGTTAGGTTGTGTTAGGTTAGGTTATATTACGTTATTGATGTATAAAAAGATCCCACGGAGACGGAGAAGCCAACTCGCCAGGAATGTTGTCAAATATTACTGCCGAGATGTTAGGTTGGGTTAGGTTAGGTTATGTTACGTTATTGATGTATATAAAGGTCCCACGGAGACGTAGAGGCCAACTCGCCAGGTATGTTTTCAAATATTACCGCCGAGATGATAGGTTGGATTATGTTAGGTTATATTATGCTATTGATGTATAAAAAGATCCCACGGAGACGTAGAGGCCAACTCGCCACGAATGTTTTCAAGTATTACCGCCGAGATGTTAGGTTGGGTTAGGTTAGGTTATATTACGTTATAGATGTATATAAAGGTCCCACGGAGACGTAGAGGCCAACAAGCCTGGAATGTTTTCAAATATTACCGCCGAGATGTTAGGTTGGTTTAGGTTAGGTTATATTACGTTATAGATGTATATAAAGTTCGCCCGGAGACATAGAGGCCAACAAGCCAGGAATTTGTTGAAGTATTACCGCCGAGATGTTAGATTGGGTTAGGTTAGGTTATATTACGTTATTGATGTATATAAAGCTCCCACGGAGACGTAGAGGCCAACTCGCCAGGAATTTTGTCAAATATTACCGCCGAAATGATAGGTTGGTTTAAGTTACGTTATATTTCGTTATTGATGCGTATGAAGTTCCCACGGAGACGTAGAGGCCAACTCGCCATGTATGTTTTTTAGAATTATCGCCGAGATGTTAGGTTGGGTTAGGTTAGGTTATATTACGTTATTGATGTATATAAAGGTCCCACGGAGACGTAGAGGCCAACTCGCCATGTATGTTTTCAAATATTACCGCCGAGATGTTAGATTGGGTCAGGTTAGGCTATATTACGTTATTGATGTATATAAGGATCCCACGGATACGTAGAGGCCAACTCGCCAGGAATGTTGTCAAATATTACCGCCGAGATGATAGGTTGGGTTAGGTTAGGTTATATTACATTATTGATGTATATAAATGTACCACGGAGACGTAGAGGCCAACTCGCCATGAATGTGTTCAAATATTACCGCCGAGATGTTAGATTGGGTTAGGTTAGGTTATATTACGTTATTGATGTATATAAAGCACCCACGGAAACGGAGAAGCCAACTCGCCAGTAATGTTCTCAAATATTACCGCCGAGATGATTGGTTGGGTTAGGTTAGGTTATATTTCGTTATTGATGGTTATGAAGTTCCCACGGAGACGTAGAGGCCAACTCGCCATGAATGTGTTCAAATATTACCGCCGAGATGTTAGATTGGGTTAGGTTAGGTTATATTACGTTATTGATGTATATAAAGCACCCACGGAGACGGAGAAGCCAACTCGCCAGGAATGTTGTCAAATATTACTGCCGAGATGTTAGGTTGGGTTAGGTTAGGTTATATTACGTTATTGATGTATATAAAGGTCCCACGGAGACGTAGAGGCCAACTCGCCAGGTATGTTTTCAAATATTACCGCCGAGATGATAGGTTGGGTTATGTTAGGTTATATTATGCTATTGATGTATAAAAAGATCCCACGGAGACGTAGAGGCCAACTCGCCAGGTATGTTTTCTAATATTACCGCCGAGATGTTAGGTTGGGTTAGGTTAGGTTATATTACGTTATTGATGTATAAAAAGATCCCACGGAGACGGAGAAGCCAACTCGCCAGGAATGTTGTCAAATATTACTGCCGAGATGTTAGGTTGGGTTAGGTTAGGTTATATTACGTTATTGATGTATATAAAGGTCCCACGGAGACGTAGAGGCCAACTCGCCAGGTATGTTTTCAAATATTACCGCCGAGATGTTAGGTTGGGTTATGTTAGGTTATATTACGTTATTGATGTATAAAAAGATCCCACGGAGACGTAGAGGCCAACTCGCCAGGAATGTTGTCAAATATTACCGCCGAGATGTTAGGTTGGGTTAGGTTAGGTTATATTACGTTATTGATGTATACAAAGATCCCACGGATACGTAGAGGCCAACTCGCAAGGAATGTTGTCAAATATTACCGCCGAAATGATAGGTTGGATTAAGTTACGTTATATTTCGTTATTGATGCTTATGAAGGTCCCACGGAGACGTAGAGGCCAACTCGCCAGGTATGTTTTCTAATATTACCGCCGAGATGTTAGGTTGGGTTAGGTTAGGTTATATTACGTTATTGATGTATAAAAAGATCCCACGGAGACGGAGAAGCCAACTCGCCAGGAATGTTGTCAAATATTACTGCCGAGATGTTAGGTTGGGTTAGGTTAGGTTATATTACGTTATTGATGTATATAAAGGTCCCACGGAGACGTAGAGGCCAACTCGCCAGGTATGTTTTCAAATATTACCGCCGAGATGTTAGGTTGGGTTATGTTAGGTTATATTACGTTATTGATGTATAAAAAGATCCCACGGAGACGTAGAGGCCAACTCGCCACGAATGTTTTCATGTATTACCGCCGAGATGTTAGGTTGGGTTTGGTTAGGTTATATTACGTTATAGATGTATATAAAGGTCCCACGGAGACGTAGAGGCCAACAAGCCTGGAATGTGTTCAAATATTACCGCCGAGATGTTAGGTTGGTTTAGGTTAGGTTATATTACGTTATAGATGTATATAAAGTTCGCCCGGAGACATAGAGGCCAACAAGCCAGGAATGTGTTGAAGTATTACCGCCGAGATGTTAGATTGGGTTAGGTTAAGTTATATTACGTTATTGATGTATATAAAGATCCCACGGATACGTAGAGGCCAACTCGCCAGATATGTTGTCAAATATTACCGCCGAGATGATAGGTTGGGTTAGGTTAGGTTATATTACATTATTGATGTATATAAATGTACCACGGAGACGTAGAGGCCAACTCGCCATGAATGTGTTCAAATATTACCGCCGAGATGTTAGATTGGGTTAGGTTAGGTTATATTACGTTATTGATGTATATAAAGCACCCACGGAAACGGAGAAGCCAACTCGCCAGTAATGTTGTCATATATTACCGCCGAGATGATAGGTTGGGTTAGGTTAGGTTATATTTCGTTATTGATGGTTATGAAGTTCCCACGGAGACGTAGAGGCCAACTCGCCATGAATGTGTTCAAATATTACCGCCGAGATGTTAGGTTGTGTTAGGTTAGGTTATATTACGTTATTGATGTATAAAAAGATCCCACGGAGACGGAGAAGCCAACTCGCCAGGAATGTTGTCAAATATTACTGCCGAGATGTTAGGTTGGGTTAGGTTAGGTTATGTTACGTTATTGATGTATATAAAGGTCCCACGGAGACGTAGAGGCCAACTCGCCAGGTATGTTTTCAAATATTACCGCCGAGATGATAGGTTGGATTATGTTAGGTTATATTATGCTATTGATGTATAAAAAGATCCCACGGAGACGTAGAGGCCAACTCGCCACGAATGTTTTCAAGTATTACCGCCGAGATGTTAGGTTGGGTTAGGTTAGGTTATATTACGTTATAGATGTATATAAAGGTCCCACGGAGACGTAGAGGCCAACAAGCCTGGAATGTTTTCAAATATTACCGCCGAGATGTTAGGTTGGTTTAGGTTAGGTTATATTACGTTATAGATGTATATAAAGTTCGCCCGGAGACATAGAGGCCAACAAGCCAGGAATTTGTTGAAGTATTACCGCCGAGATGTTAGATTGGGTTAGGTTAGGTTATATTACGTTATTGATGTATATAAAGCTCCCACGGAGACGTAGAGGCCAACTCGCCAGGAATTTTGTCAAATATTACCGCCGAAATGATAGGTTGGTTTAAGTTACGTTATATTTCGTTATTGATGCGTATGAAGTTCCCACGGAGACGTAGAGGCCAACTCGCCATGTATGTTTTTTAGAATTATCGCCGAGATGTTAGGTTGGGTTAGGTTAGGTTATATTACGTTATTGATGTATATAAAGCACCCACGGAGACGGAGAAGCCAACTCGCCAGGAATGTTGTCAAATATTACTGCCGAGATGTTAGGTTGGGTTAGGTTAGGTTATATTACGTTATTGATGTATATAAAGGTCCCACGGAGACGTAGAGGCCAACTCGCCAGGTATGTTTTCAAATATTACCGCCGAGATGATAGGTTGGGTTATGTTAGGTTATATTATGCTATTGATGTATAAAAAGATCCCACGGAGACGTAGAGGCCAACTCGCCAGGTATGTTTTCTAATATTACCGCCGAGATGTTAGGTTGGGTTAGGTTAGGTTATATTACGTTATTGATGTATAAAAAGATCCCACGGAGACGGAGAAGCCAACTCGCCAGGAATGTTGTCAAATATTACTGCCGAGATGTTAGGTTGGGTTAGGTTAGGTTATATTACGTTATTGATGTATATAAAGGTCCCACGGAGACGTAGAGGCCAACTCGCCAGGTATGTTTTCAAATATTACCGCCGAGATGTTAGGTTGGGTTATGTTAGGTTATATTACGTTATTGATGTATAAAAAGATCCCACGGAGACGTAGAGGCCAACTCGCCAGGAATGTTGTCAAATATTACCGCCGAGATGATAGGTTGGGTTAGGTTAGGTTATATTACATTATTGATGTATATAAATGTACCACGGCGACGTAGAGGCCAACTCGCCATGAATGTGTTCAAATATTACCGCCGAGATGTTAAATTGGATTAAGTTACGTTATATTTCGTTATTGATGCTTATGAAGGTCCCACGGAGACGTAGAGGCCAACTCGCCAGGTATGTTTTCTAATATTACCGCCGAGATGTTAGGTTGGGTTAGGTTAGGTTATATTACGTTATTGATGTATAAAAAGATCCCACGGAGACGGAGAAGCCAACTCGCCAGGAATGTTGTCAAATATTACTGCCGAGATGTTAGGTTGGGTTAGGTTAGGTTATATTACGTTATTGATGTATATAAAGGTCCCACGGAGACGTAGAGGCCAACTCGCCAGGTATGTTTTCAAATATTACCGCCGAGATGTTAGGTTGGGTTATGTTAGGTTATATTACGTTATTGATGTATAAAAAGATCCCACGGAGACGTAGAGGCCAACTCGCCACGAATGTTTTCATGTATTACCGCCGAGATGTTAGGTTGGGTTTGGTTAGGTTATATTACGTTATAGATGTATATAAAGGTCCCACGGAGACGTAGAGGCCAACAAGCCTGGAATGTGTTCAAATATTACCGCCGAGATGTTAGGTTGGTTTAGGTTAGGTTATATTACGTTATAGATGTATATAAAGTTCGCCCGGAGACATAGAGGCCAACAAGCCAGGAATGTGTTGAAGTATTACCGCCGAGATGTTAGATTGGGTTAGGTTAAGTTATATTACGTTATTGATGTATATAAAGATCCCACGGAGACGTAGAGGCCAACAAGCCAGGAATGTCTTCAAATATTACCGCCGAGATGTTAGGTTGGGTTAGGTTAGGTTATATAACGTTATTGATGTATATAAAGCACCCACGGAAACGGAGAAGCCAACTCGCCAGTAATGTTGTCAAATATTACCGCCGAGATGATAGGTTGGGTTAGGTTAGGTTATATTACGTTATTGATGTATAAAAAGATCCCACGGAGACGGAGAAGCCAACTCGCCAGGAATGTTGTCAAATATTACTGCCGAGATGTTAGGTTGGGTTAGGTTAGGTTATATTACGTTATTGATGTATATAAAGGTCCCACGGAGACGTAGAGGCCAACTCGCCAGGTATGTTTTCAAATATTACCGCCGAGATGTTAGGTTGGGTTATGTTAGGTTATATTACGTTATTGATGTATAAAAAGATCCCACGGAGGCGTAGAGGCCAACTCGCCACGAATGTTTTCATGTATTACCGCCGAGATGTTAGGTTGGGTTTGGTTAGGTTATATTACGTTATAGATGTATATAAAGGTCCCACGGAGACGTAGAGGCCAACAAGCCTGGAATGTGTTCAAATATTACCGCCGAGATGTTAGGTTGGTTTAGGTTAGGTTATATTACGTTATAGATGTATATAAAGTTCGCCCGGAGACATAGAGGCCAACAAGCCAGGAATGTGTTGAAGTATTACCGCCGAGATGTTAGATTGGGTTAGGTTAAGTTATATTACGTTATTGATGTATATAAAGATCCCACGGAGACGTAGAGGCCAACAAGCCAGGAATGTCTTCAAATATTACCGCCGAGATGTTAGGTTGGGTTAGGTTAGGTTATATAACGTTATTGATGTATATAAAGCACCCACGGAAACGGAGAAGCCAACTCGCCAGTAATGTTGTCAAATATTACCGCCGAGATGATAGGTTGGGTTAGGTTAGGTTATATTTCGTTATTGATGGTTATGAAGTTCCCACGGAGACGTAGGGGCCAACTCGCCATGAATGTGTTCAAATATTACCGCCGAGATGTTAGGTTGGGTTAGGTTAGGTTATATTACGTTATTGATGTATAAAAAGATCCCACGGAGACGGAGAAGCCAACTCGCCAGGAATGTTGTCAAATATTACTGCCGAGATGTTAGGTTGGGTTAGGTTAGGTTATATTACGTTATTGATGTATATAATGGTCCCACGGAGACGTAGAGGCCAACTCGCCAGGTATGTTTTCAAATATTACCGCCGAGATGTTAGGTTGGGTTATGTTAGGTTATATTACGTTATAGATGTATATAAAGTTCGCCCGGAGACATAGAGGCCAACAAGCCAGGAATGTGTTGAAGTATTACCGCCGAGATGTTAGATTGGGTTAGGTTAGGTTATATAACGTTATTGATGTATATAAAGGTCCCACGGAGACGTAGAGGCCAACACGCCAGGAATGTTGTCAAATATTACCGCCGAGATGATAGGTTGTGTTATGTTAGGTTATATTTCGTTATTGATGTTTATGAAGGTCAAACGGAGACGTAGAGGCCAACTCGCCAGTAATGTTGTCAAATATTACCGCCGAGATGATAGGTTGGGTTAGGTTAGGTTATATTACGTTATTGATGTATATAAAGCTCCCACGGAGACGTAGAGGCCAACTCGCCAGGAATTTTGTCAAATATTACCGCCGAAATGATAGGTTGGATTTAGTTACGTTATATTTCGTTATTGATGCGTATGAAGTTCCCACGGAAGCGTAGAGGCCAACTCGCCATGTATGTTTTTTAATATTACCGCCGAGATGTTAGGTTGGTTTAGGTTAGGTTATATTACGTTAGTGATGTATATAAAGGTCCCACGGAGACGTAGAGGCCAACTCGCCAGGTATGTTTTCAAATATTACCGCCGAGATGTTAGATTGGGTCAGGTTAGGCTATATTACGTTATTGATGTATATAAAGATCCCACGGATACGTGGAGGCCAACTCGCCAGGAATGTTGTCAAATATTACCGCCGAGGTGATAGGTTGGGTTATGTTAGGTTATATTTCGTTATTGATGTTTATGAAGGTCAAACGGAGACGTAGAGGCCAACTCGCCAGTAATGTTGTCAAATATTACCGCCGAGATGATAGGTTGGGTTAGGTTAGGTTATATTACGTTATTGATGTATATAAAGCTCCCACGGAGACGTAGAGGCCAACTCGCCAGGAATTTTGTCAAATATTACCGCCGAAATGATAGGTTGGATTAAGTTACGTTATATTTCGTTATTGATGCGTATGAAGTTCCCACGGAGACGTAGAGGCCAACTCGCCATGTATGTTTTTTAGTATTACCGCCGAGATGTTAGGTTGGGTTAGGTTAGGTTATATTACGTTATTGATGTATATAAAGGTCCCACGGAGACGTAGAGGCCAACTCGCCAGGTATGTTTTCAAATATTACCGCCGAGATGTTAGATTGGTTCAGGTTAGGCTATATTACGTTATTGATGTATATAAAGATCCCACGGATACGTAGAGGCCAACTCGCCAGGAATGTTGTCAAATATTACCGCCGAGATGATAGGTTGGGTTAGGTTAGGTTATATTACGTTATAGATGTATATAAAGTTCGCCCGGAGACATAGAGGCCAAAAAGCCAGGAATGTGTTGAAGTATTACCGCCGAGATGTTAGATTGGGTTAGGTTAGGTTATATTACGTTATTGATGTATATAAAGCTCCCACGGAGACGTAGAGGCCAACTCGCCATGTATGTTTTTTAGTATTACCGCCGAGATGTTAGGTTGGGTTAGGTTAGGTTATATTACGTTATTGATGTATATAAAGGTCCCACGGAGACGTAGAGGCCAACTCGCCAGGTATGTTTTCAAATATTACCGCCGAGATGTTAGATTGGTTCAGGTTAGGCTATATTACGTTATTGATGTATATAAAGATCCCACGGATACGCAGAGGCCAACTCGCCAGGAATGTTGTCAAATATTACCGCCGAGATGATAGGTTGGGTTAGGTTAGGTTATATTACGTTATAGATGTATATAAAGTTCGCCCGGAGACATAGAGGCCAACAAGCCAGGAATGTGTTGAAGTATTACCGCCGAGATGTTAGATTGGGTTAGGTTAGGTTATATTACGTTATTGATGTATATAAAGCTCCCACGGAGACGTAGAGGCCAACTCGCCATGTATGTTTTTTAGTATTACCGCCGAGATGTTAGGTTGGGTTAGGTTAGGTTATATTACGTTATTGATGTATATAAAGGTCCCACGGAGACGTAGAGGCCAACTCGCCAGGTATGTTTTCAAATATTACCGCCGAGATGTTAGATTGGTTCAGGTGAGGCTATATTACGTTATTGATGTATATAAAGATCCCACGGATACGTAGAGGCCAACTCGCCAGGAATGTTGTCAAATATTACCGCCGAGATGATAGGTTGGGTTAGGTTAGGTTATATTACGTTATAGATGTATATAAAGTTCGCCCGGAGACATAGAGGCCAACAAGCCAGGAATGTGTTGAAGTATTACCGCCGAGATGTTAGATTGGGTTAGGTTAGGTTATATTACGTTATTGATGTATATAAAGCTCCCACGGAGACGTAGAGGCCAACTCGCCAGGAATTTTGTCAAATATTACCGCCGAGATGTTAGATTGGGTTAGGTTAGGTTATATTACATTATTGATGTATATAAATGTACCACGGAGACGTAGAGGCCAACTCGCCATGAATGTGTTCAAATATTACCGCCGAGATGTTAGATTGGGTTAGGTTAGGTTATATTACGTTATTGATGTATATAAAGTTCGCCCGGAGACATAGAGGCCAACAAGCCAGGAATGTGTTGAAGTATTACCGCCGAGATGTTAGATTGGGTTAGGTTAGGTTATATTACGTTATTGATGTATATAAAGCTCCCACGGAGAAGTAGAGGCCAACTCGCCATGTATGTTTTTTAGTATTACCGCCGAGATGTTAGGTTGGGTTAGGTTAGGTTATATTACGTTATTGATGTATATAAAGGTCCCACGGAGACGTAGAGGCCAACTCGCCATGTATGTTTTCAAATATTACCGCCGAGATGTTAGATTGGGTCAGGTTAGGCTATATTACGTTATTGATGTATATAAGGATCCCACGGATACGTAGAGGCCAACTCGCCAGGAATGTTGTCAAATATTACCGCTGAGATGATAGGTTGGGTTAGGTTAGGTTATATTACATTATTGATGTATATAAATGTACCACGGAGACGTAGAGGCCAACTCGCCATGAATGTGTTCAAATATTACCGCCGAGATGTTAGATTGGGTTAGGTTAGGTTATATTACGTTATTGATGTATATAAAGCACCCACGGAAACGGAGAAGCCAACTCGCCAGTAATGTTCTCAAATATTACCGCCGAGATGATTGGTTGGGAAAGGTTAGGTTATATTTCGTTATTGATGTATATAAAGCACCCACGGAAACGGAGAAGCCAACTCGCCAGTAATGTTGTCATATATTACCGCCGAGATGATAGGTTGGGTTAGGTTAGGTTATATTTCGTTATTGATGGTTATGAAGTTCCCACGGAGACGTAGAGGCCAACTCGCCATGAATGTGTTCAAATATTACCGGCGAGATGTTAGGTTGGGTTAGGTTAGGTTATATTACGTTATTGATGTATAAAAAGATCCCACGGAGACGGAGAAGCCAACTCGCCAGGAATGTTGTCAAATATTACTGCCGAGATGTTAGGTTGGGTTAGGTTAGGTTATATTACGTTATTGATGTATATAAAGGTCCCACGGAGACGTAGAGGCCAACAAGCCTGGAATGTGTTCAAATATTACCGCCGAGATGTTAGGTTGGTTTAGGTTAGGTTATATTACGTTATAGATGTATATAAAGTTCGCCCGGAGACATAGAGGCCAACAAGCCAGGAATGTGTTGAAGTATTACCGCCGAGATGTTAGATTGGGTTAGGTTAGGTTATATTACGTTATTGATGTATATAAAGCTCCCACGGAGACGTAGAGGCCAACTCGCCAGGAATTTTGTCAAATATTACCGCCGAAATGATAGGTTGGATTAAGTTACGTTATATTTCGTTATTGATGCGTATGAAGTTCCCACGGAGACGTAGAGGCCAACTCGCCATGTATGTTTTTTAGTATTACCGCCGAGATGTTAGGTTGGGTTAGGTTAGGTTATATTACGTTATTGATGTATATAAAGGTCCCACGGAGACGTAGAGGCCAACTCGCCATGTATGTTTTCAAATATTACCGCCGAGATGTTAGATTGGGTCAGGTTAGGCTATATTACGTTATTGATGTATATAAGCATCCCACGGATACGTAGAGGCCAACTCGCCAGGAATGTTGTCAAATATTACCGCCGAGATGATAGGTTGGGTTAGGTTAGGTTATATTACATTATTGATGTATATAAATGTACCACGGAGACGTAGAGGCCAACTCGCCATGAATGTGTTCAAATATACCGCCGAGATGTTAGGTTGAGTTAGGTTAGGTTATATTACGTTATTGATGTATATAAAGCACCCACGGAAACGGAGAAGCCAACTCGCCAGTAATGTTCTCAAATATTACCGCCGAGATGATTGGTTGGGTTAGGTTAGGTTATATTTCGTTATTGATGGTTATGAAGTTCCCACGGAGACGTAGAGGCCAACTCGCCATGAATGTGTTCAAATATTACCGCCGAGATGTTAGATTGGGTTAGGTTAGGTTATATTACGTTATTGATGTATACAAAGATCCCACGGATACGTAGAGGCCAACTCGCCAGGAATGTTGTCAAATATTACCGCCGAAATGATAGGTTGGATTAAGTTACGTTATATTTCGTTATTGATGCTTATGAAGGACCCACGGAGACGTAGAGGCCAACTCGCCAGGTATGTTTTCTAATATTACCGCCGAGATGTTAGGTTGGGTTAGGTTAGGTTATATTACGTTATTGATGTATATAATGGTCCCACGGAGACGTAGAGGCCAACTCGCCAGGTATGTTTTCAAATATTACCGCCGAGATGTTAGGTTGGGTTATGTTAGGTTATATTACGTTATAGATGTATATAAAGTTCGCCCGGAGACATAGAGGCCAACAAGCCAGGAATGTGTTGAAGTATTACCGCCGAGATGTTAGATTGGGTTAGGTTAGGTTATATAACGTTATTGATGTATATAAAGGTCCCACGGAGACGTAGAGGCCAACACGCCAGGAATGTTGTCAAATATTACCGCCGAGATGATAGGTTGTGTTATGTTAGGTTATATTTCGTTATTGATGTTTATGAAGGTCAAACGGAGACGTAGAGGCCAACTCGCCAGTAATGTTGTCAAATATTACCGCCGAGATGATAGGTTGGGTTAGGTTAGGTTATATTACGTTATTGATGTATATAAAGCTCCCACGGAGACGTAGAGGCCAACTCGCCAGGAATTTTGTCAAATATTACCGCCGAAATGATAGGTTGGATTTAGTTACGTTATATTTCGTTATTGATGCGTATGAAGTTCCCACGGAGACGTAGAGGCCAACTCGCCATGTATGTTTTTTAGTATTACCGCCGAGATGTTAGGTTGGGTTAGGTTAGGTTATATTACGTTATTGATGTATATAAAGGTCCCACGGAGACGTAGAGGCCAACTCGCCAGGTATGTTTTCAAATATTACCGCCGAGATGTTAGATTGGTTCAGGTTAGGCTATATTACGTTACTGATGTATATAAAGATCCCACGGATACGTAGAGGCCAACTCGCCAGGAATGTTGTCAAATATTACCGCCGAGATGATAGGTTGGGTTAGGTTAGGTTATATTACGTTATAGATGTATATAAAGTTCGCCCGGAGACATAGAGGCCAACAAGCCAGGAATGTGTTGAAGTATTACCGCCGAGATGTTAGATTGGGTTAGGTTAGGTTATATTACGTTATTGATGTATATAAAGCTCCCACGGAGACATAGAGGCCAACAAGCCAGGAATGTGTTGAAGTATTACCGCCGAGATGTTAGATTGGGTTAGGTTAGGTTATATTACGTTATTGATGTATATAAAGCTCCCACGGAGACGTAGAGGCCAACTCGCCAGGAATTTTGTCAAATATTACCGCCGAGATGTTAGATTGGGTTAGGTTAGGTTATATTACATTATTGATGTATATAAATGTACCACGGAGACGTAGAGGCCAACTCGCCATGAATGTGTTCAAATATTACCGCCGAGATGTTAGATTGGGTTAGGTTAGGTTATATTACGTTATTGATGTATATAAAGTTCGCCCGGAGACATAGAGGCCAACAAGCCAGGAATGTGTTGAAGTATTACCGCCGAGATGTTAGATTGGGTTAGGTTAGGTTATATTACGTTATTGAGGTATATAAAGCTCCCACGGAGACGTAGAGGCCAACTCGCCATGTATGTTTTTTAGTATTACCGCCGAGACGTTAGGTTGGGTTAGGTTAGGTTATATTACGTTATTGATGTATATAAAGGTCCCACGGAGACGTAGAGGCCAACTCGCCATGTATGTTTTCAAATATTACCGCCGAGATGTTAGATTGGGTCAGGTTAGGCTATATTACGTTATTGATGTATATAAGGATCCCACGGATACGTAGAGGCCAACTCGCCAGGAATGTTGTCAAATATTACCGCCGAGATGATAGGTTGGGTTAGGTTAGGTTATATTACATTATTGATGTATATAAATGTACCACGGAGACGTAGAGGCCAACTCGCCATGAATGTGTTCAAATATTACCGCCGAGATGTTAGATTGGGTTAGGTTAGGTTATATTACGTTATTGATGTATATAAAGCACCCACGGAAACGGAGAAGCCAACTCGCCAGTAATGTTATCAAATATTACCGCCGAGATGATTGGTTGGGAAAGGTTAGGTTATATTTCGTTATTGATGTATATAAAGCACCCACGGAAACGGAGAAGCCAACTCGCCAGTAATGTTGTCATATATTACCGCCGAGATGATAGGTTGGGTTAGGTTAGGTTATATTTCGTTATTGATGGTTATGAAGTTCCCACGGAGACGTAGAGGCCAACTCGCCATGAATGTGTTCAAATATTACCGGCGAGATGTTAGGTTGGGTTAGGTTAGGTTATATTACGTTATTGATGTATAAAAAGATCCCACGGAGACGGAGAAGCCAACTCGCCAGGAATGTTGTCAAATATTACTGCCGAGATGTTAGGTTGGGTTAGGTTAGGTTATATTACGTTATTGATGTATATAAAGGTCCCACGGAGACGTAGAGGCCAACAAGCCTGGAATGTGTTCAAATATTACCGCCGAGATGTTAGGTTGGTTTAGGTTAGGTTATATTACGTTATAGGTGTATATAAAGTTCGCCCGGAGACATAGAGGCCAACAAGCCAGGAATGTGTTGAAGTATTACCGCCGAGATGTTAGATTGGGTTAGGTTAGGTTATATTACGTTATTGATGTATATAAAGCTCCCACGGAGACGTAGAGGCCAACTCGCCAGGAATTTTGTCAAATATTACCGCCGAAATGATAGGTTGGATTAAGTTACGTTATATTTCGTTATTGATGCGTATGAAGTTCCCACGGAGACGTAGAGGCCAACTCGCCATGTATGTTTTTTAGTATTACCGCCGAGATGTTAGGTTGGGTTAGGTTAGGTTATATTACGTTATTGATGTATATAAAGGTCCCACGGAGACGTAGAGGCCAACTCGCCATGTATGTTTTCAAATATTACCGCCGAGATGTTAGATTGGGTCAGGTTAGGCTATATTACGTTATTGATGTATATAAGGATCCCACGGATACGTAGAGGCCAACTCGCCAGGAATGTTGTCAAATATTACCGCCGAGATGATAGGTTGGGTTAGGTTAGGTTATATTACATTATTGATGTATATAAATGTACCACGGAGACGTAGAGGCCAACTCGCCATGAATGTGTTCAAATATTACCGCCGAGATGTTAGGTTGAGTTAGGTTAGGTTATATTACGTTATTGATGTATATAAAGCACCCACGGAAACGGAGAAGCCAACTCGCCAGTAATGTTCTCAAATATTACCGCCGAGATGATTGGTTGGGTTAGGTTAGGTTATATTTCGTTATTGATGGTTATGAAGTTCCCACGGAGACGTAGAGGCCAACTCGCCATGAATGTGTTCAAATATTACCGCCGAGATGTTAGATTGGGTTAGGTTAGGTTATATTACGTTATTGATGTATACAAAGATCCCACGGATACGTAGAGGCCAACTCGCCAGGAATGTTGTCAAATATTACCGCCGAAATGATAGGTTGGATTAAGTTACGTTATATTTCGTTATTGATGCTTATGAAGGACCCACGGAGACGTAGAGGCCAACTCGCCAGGTATGTTTTCTAATATTACCGCCGAGATGTTAGGTTGGGTTAGGTTAGGTTATATTACGTTATTGATGTATAAAAAGATCCCACGGAGACGGAGAAGCCAACTCGCCAGGAATGTTGTCAAATATTACTGCCGAGATGTTAGGTTGGGTTAGGTTAGGTTATATTACGTTATTGATGTATATAAAGGTCCCACGGAGACGTAGAGGCCAACAAGCCTGGAATGTGTTCAAATATTACCGCCGAGATGTTAGGTTGGTTTAGGTTAGGTTATATTACGTTATAGATGTATATAAAGTTCGCCCGGAGACATAGAGGCCAACAAGCCAGGAATGTGTTGAAGTATTACCGCCGAGATGTTAGATTGGGTTAGGTTAAGTTATATTACGTTATTGATGTATATAAAGATCCCACGGAGACGTAGAGGCCAACAAGCCAGGAATGTCTTCAAATATTACCGCCGAGATGTTAGGTTGGGTTAGGTTAGGTTATATAACGTTATTGATGTATATAAAGCACCCACGGAAACGGAGAAGCCAACTCGCCAGTAATGTTGTCAAATATTACCGCCGAGATGATAGGTTGGGTTAGGTTAGGTTATATTTCGTTATTGATGGTTATGAAGTTCCCACGGAGACGTAGGGGCCAACTCGCCATGAATGTGTTCAAATATTACCGCCGAGATGTTAGGTTGGGTTAGGTTAGGTTATATTACGTTATTGATGTATAAAAAGATCCCACGGAGACGGAGAAGCCAACTCGCCAGGAATGTTGTCAAATATTACTGCCGAGATGTTAGGTTGGGTTAGGTTAGGTTATATTACGTTATTGATGTATATAAAGGTCCCACGGAGACGTAGAGGCCAACTCGCCAGGTATGTTTTCAAATATTACCGCCGAGATGTTAGGTTGGGTTATGTTAGGTTATATTACGTTATTGATGTATATAAAGCTCCCACGGAGACGTAGAGGCCAACTCGCCAGGAATTTTGTCAAATATTACCGCCGAGATGTTAGATTGGGTTAGGTTAGGTTATATTACATTATTGATGTATATAAATGTACCACGGAGACGTAGAGGCCAACTCGCCATGAATGTGTTCAAATATTACCGCCGAGATGTTAGATTGGGTTAGGTTAGGTTATATTACGTTATTGATGTATATAAAGTTCGCCCGGAGACATAGAGGCCAACAAGCCAGGAATGTGTTGAAGTATTACCGCCGAGATGTTAGATTGGGTTAGGTTAGGTTATATTACGTTATTGATGTATATAAAGCTCCCACGGAGACGTAGAGGCCAACTCGCCATGTATGTTTTTTAGTATTACCGCCGAGACGTTAGGTTGGGTTAGGTTAGGTTATATTACGTTATTGATGTATATAAAGGTCCCACGGAGACGTAGAGGCCAACTCGCCATGTATGTTTTCAAATATTACCGCCGAGATGTTAGATTGGGTCAGGTTAGGCTATATTACGTTATTGATGTATATAAGGATCCCACGGATACGTAGAGGCCAACTCGCCAGGAATGTTGTCAAATATTACCGCCGAGATGATAGGTTGGGTTAGGTTAGGTTATATTACATTATTGATGTATATAAATGTACCACGGAGACGTAGAGGCCAACTCGCCATGAATGTGTTCAAATATTACCGCCGAGATGTTAGATTGGGTTAGGTTAGGTTATATTACGTTATTGATGTATATAAAGCACCCACGGAAACGGAGAAGCCAACTCGCCAGTAATGTTATCAAATATTACCGCCGAGATGATTGGTTGGGAAAGGTTAGGTTATATTTCGTTATTGATGTATATAAAGCACCCACGGAAACGGAGAAGCCAACTCGCCAGTAATGTTGTCATATATTACCGCCGAGATGATAGGTTGGGTTAGGTTAGGTTATATTTCGTTATTGATGGTTATGAAGTTCCCACGGAGACGTAGAGGCCAACTCGCCATGAATGTGTTCAAATATTACCGGCGAGATGTTAGGTTGGGTTAGGTTAGGTTATATTACGTTATTGATGTATAAAAAGATCCCACGGAGACGGAGAAGCCAACTCGCCAGGAATGTTGTCAAATATTACTGCCGAGATGTTAGGTTGGGTTAGGTTAGGTTATATTACGTTATTGATGTATATAAAGGTCCCACGGAGACGTAGAGGCCAACAAGCCTGGAATGTGTTCAAATATTACCGCCGAGATGTTAGGTTGGTTTAGGTTAGGTTATATTACGTTATAGATGTATATAAAGTTCGCCCGGAGACATAGAGGCCAACAAGCCAGGAATGTGTTGAAGTATTACCGCCGAGATGTTAGATTGGGTTAGGTTAGGTTATATTACGTTATTGATGTATATAAAGCTCCCACGGAGACGTAGAGGCCAACTCGCCAGGAATTTTGTCAAATATTACCGCCGAAATGATAGGTTGGATTAAGTTACGTTATATTTCGTTATTGATGCGTATGAAGTTCCCACGGAGACGTAGAGGCCAACTCGCCATGTATGTTTTTTAGTATTACCGCCGAGATGTTAGGTTGGGTTAGGTTAGGTTATATTACGTTATTGATGTATATAAAGGTCCCACGGAGACGTAGAGGCCAACTCGCCATGTATGTTTTCAAATATTACCGCCGAGATGTTAGATTGGGTCAGGTTAGGCTATATTACGTTATTGATGTATATAAGGATCCCACGGATACGTAGAGGCCAACTCGCCAGGAATGTTGTCAAATATTACCGCCGAGATGATAGGTTGGGTTAGGTTAGGTTATATTACATTATTGATGTATATAAATGTACCACGGAGACGTAGAGGCCAACTCGCCATGAATGTGTTCAAATATTACCGCCGAGATGTTAGGTTGAGTTAGGTTAGGTTATATTACGTTATTGATGTATATAAAGCACCCACGGAAACGGAGAAGCCAACTCGCCAGTAATGTTCTCAAATATTACCGCCGAGATGATTGGTTGGGTTAGGTTAGGTTATATTTCGTTATTGATGGTTATGAAGTTCCCACGGAGACGTAGAGGCCAACTCGCCATGAATGTGTTCAAATATTACCGCCGAGATGTTAGATTGGGTTAGGTTAGGTTATATTACGTTATTGATGTATACAAAGATCCCACGGATACGTAGAGGCCAACTCGCCAGGAATGTTGTCAAATATTACCGCCGAAATGATAGGTTGGATTAAGTTACGTTATATTTCGTTATTGATGCTTATGAAGGACCCACGGAGACGTAGAGGCCAACTCGCCAGGTATGTTTTCTAATATTACCGCCGAGATGTTAGGTTGGGTTAGGTTAGGTTATATTACGTTATTGATGTATAAAAAGATCCCACGGAGACGGAGAAGCCAACTCGCCAGGAATGTTGTCAAATATTACTGCCGAGATGTTAGGTTGGGTTAGGTTAGGTTATATTACGTTATTGATGTATATAAAGGTCCCACGGAGACGTAGAGTCCAACTCGCCAGGTATGTTTTCAAATATTACCGCCGAGATGTTAGGTTGGGTTATGTTAGGTTATATTACGTTATTGATGTATAAAAAGATCCCACGGAGACGTAGAGGCCAACTCGCCACGAATGTTTTCATGTATTACCGCCGAGATGTTAGGCTGGGTTTGGTTAGGTTATATTACGTTATAGATGTATATAAAGGTCCCACGGAGACGTAGAGGCCAACAAGCCTGGAATGTGTTCAAATATTACCGCCGAGATGTTAGGTTGGTTTAGGTTAGGTTATATTACGTTATAGATGTATATAAAGTTCGCCCGGAGACATAGAGGCCAACAAGCCAGGAATGTGTTGAAGTATTACCGCCGAGATGTTAGATTGGGTTAGGTTAAGTTATATTACGTTATTGATGTATATAAAGATCCCACGGAGACGTAGAGGCCAACAAGCCAGGAATGTCTTCAAATATTACCGCCGAGATGTTAGGTTGGGTTAGGTTAGGTTATATAACGTTATTGATGTATATAAAGCACCCACGGAAACGGAGAAGCCAACTCGCCAGTAATGTTGTCAAATATTACCGCCGAGATGATAGGTTGGGTTAGGTTAGGTTATATTTCGTTATTGATGGTTATGAAGTTCCCACGGAGACGTAGGGGCCAACTCGCCATGAATGTGTTCAAATATTACCGCCGAGATGTTAGGTTGGGTTAGGTTAGGTTATATTACGTTATTGATGTATAAAAAGATCCCACGGAGACGGAGAAGCCAACTCGCCAGGAATGTTGTCAAATATTACTGCCGAGATGTTAGGTTGGGTTAGGTTAGGTTATATTACGTTATTGATGTATATAAAGGTCCCACGGAGACGTAGAGGCCAACTCGCCAGGTATGTTTTCAAATATTACCGCCGAGATGTTAGGTTGGGTTATGTTAGGTTATATTACGTTATAGATGTATATAAAGTTCGCCCGGAGACATAGAGGCCAACAAGCCAGGAATGTGTTGAAGTATTACCGCCGAGATGTTAGATTGGGTTAGGTTAGGTTATATTACGATATTGATGTATATAAAGATCCCACGGAGACGTAGAGGCCAACAAGCCAGGAATGTCTTCAAATATTACCGCCGAGATGTTAGGTTGGGTTAGGATAGGTTATATAACGTTATTGATGTATATAAATGTCCCACGGAGACGTAGAGGCCAACTCGCCAGGAATGTTGTCAAATATTACCGCCGAGATGATAGGTTGTGTTATGTTAGGTTATATTTCGTTATTGATGTTTATGAAGGTCAAACGGAGACGTAGAGGCCAACTCGCCAGTAATGTTGTCAAATATTACCGCCGAGATGATAGGTTGGGTTAGGTTAGGTTATATTACGTTATTGATGTATATAAAGCTCCCACGGAGACGTAGAGGCCAACTCGCCAGGAATTTTGTCAAATATTACCGCCGAAATGATAGGTTGGATTAAGTTACGTTATATTTCGTTATTGATGCGTATGAAGTTCCCACGGAGACGTAGAGGCCAACTCGCCATGTATGTTTTTTAGTATTACCGCCGAGATGTTAGGTTGGGTTAGGTTAGGTTATATTACGTTATTGATGTATATAAAGGTCCCACGGGGACGTAGAGGCCAACTCGCCAGGTATGTTTTCAAATATTACCGCCGAGATGTTAGATTGGTTCAGGTTAGGCTATATTACGTTATTGATGTATATAAAGATCCCACGGATACGTAGAGGCCAACTCGCCAGGAATGTTGTCAAATATTACCGCCGAGATGATAGGTTGGGTTAGGTTAGGTTATATTACGTTATAGATGTATATAAAGTTCGCCCGGAGACATAGAGGCCAACAAGCCAGGAATGTGTTGAAGTATTACCGCCGAGATGTTAGATTGGGTTAGGTTAGGTTATATTACGTTATTGATGTATATAAAGCTCCCACGGAGACGTAGAGGCCAACTCGCCAGGAATTTTGTCAAATATTACCGCCGAAATGATAGGTTGGATTAAGTTACGTTATATTTCGTTATTGATGCGTATGAAGTTCCCACGGACACGTAGAGGCCAACTCGCCATGTATGTTTTTTAGTATTACCGCCGAGATGTTAGGTTGGGTTAGGTTAGGTTATATTACGTTATTGATGTATATAAAGGTCCCACGGAGACGTAGAGGCCAACTCGCCATGTATGTTTTCAAATATTACCGCCGAGATGTTAGATTGGGTCAGGTTAGGCTATATTACGTTATTGATGTATATAAGGATCCCACGGATACGTAGAGGCCAACTCGCCAGGAATGTTGTCAAATATTACCGCCGAGATGATAGGTTGGGTTAGGTTAGGTTATATTACATTATTGATGTATATAAATGTACCACGGAGACGTAGAGGCCAACTCGCCATGAATGTGTTCAAATATTACCGCCGAGATGTTAGGTTGAGTTAGGTTAGGTTATATTACGTTATTGATGTATATAAAGCACCCACGGAAACGGAGAAGCCAACTCGCCAGTAATGTTCTCAAATATTACCGCCGAGATGATTGGTTGGGTTAGGTTAGGTTATATTTCGTTATTGATGGTTATGAAGTTCCCACGGAGACGTAGAGGCCAACTCGCCATGAATGTGTTCAAATATTACCGCCGAGATGTTAGATTGGGTTAGGTTAGGTTATATTACGTTATTGATGTATACAAAGATCCCACGGATACGTAGAGGCCAACTCGCCAGGAATGTTGTCAAATATTACCGCCGAAATGATAGGTTGGATTAAGTTACGTTATATTTCGTTATTGATGCTTATGAAGGACCCACGGAGACGTAGAGGCCAACTCGCCAGGTATGTTTTCTAATATTACCGCCGAGATGTTAGGTTGGGTTAGGTTAGGTTATATTACGTTATTGATGTATAAAAAGATCCCACGGAGACGGAGAAGCCAACTCGCCAGGAATGTTGTCAAATATTACTGCCGAGATGTTAGGTTGGGTTAGGTTAGGTTATATTACGTTATTGATGTATATAAAGGTCCCACGGAGACGTAGAGTCCAACTCGCCAGGTATGTTTTCAAATATTACCGCCGAGATGTTAGGTTGGGTTATGTTAGGTTATATTACGTTATTGATGTATAAAAAGATCCCACGGAGACGTAGAGGCCAACTCGCCACGAATGTTTTCATGTATTACCGCCGAGATGTTAGGCTGGGTTTGGTTAGGTTATATTACGTTATAGATGTATATAAAGGTCCCACGGAGACGTAGAGGCCAACAAGCCTGGAATGTGTTCAAATATTACCGCCGAGATGTTAGGTTGGTTTAGGTTAGGTTATATTACGTTATAGATGTATATAAAGTTCGCCCGGAGACATAGAGGCCAACAAGCCAGGAATGTGTTGAAGTATTACCGCCGAGATGTTAGATTGGGTTAGGTTAAGTTATATTACGTTATTGATGTATATAAAGATCCCACGGAGACGTAGAGGCCAACAAGCCAGGAATGTCTTCAAATATTACCGCCGAGATGTTAGGTTGGGTTAGGTTAGGTTATATAACGTTATTGATGTATATAAAGCACCCACGGAAACGGAGAAGCCAACTCGCCAGTAATGTTGTCAAATATTACCGCCGAGATGATAGGTTGGGTTAGGTTAGGTTATATTTCGTTATTGATGGTTATGAAGTTCCCACGGAGACGTAGGGGCCAACTCGCCATGAATGTGTTCAAATATTACCGCCGAGATGTTAGGTTGGGTTAGGTTAGGTTATATTACGTTATTGATGTATAAAAAGATCCCACGGAGACGGAGAAGCCAACTCGCCAGGAATGTTGTCAAATATTACTGCCGAGATGTTAGGTTGGGTTAGGTTAGGTTATATTACGTTATTGATGTATATAAAGGTCCCACGGAGACGTAGAGGCCAACTCGCCAGGTATGTTTTCAAATATTACCGCCGAGATGTTAGGTTGGGTTATGTTAGGTTATATTACGTTATAGATGTATATAAAGTTCGCCCGGAGACATAGAGGCCAACAAGCCAGGAATGTGTTGAAGTATTACCGCCGAGATGTTAGATTGGGTTAGGTTAGGTTATATTACGATATTGATGTATATAAAGATCCCACGGAGACGTAGAGGCCAACAAGCCAGGAATGTCTTCAAATATTACCGCCGAGATGTTAGGTTGGGTTAGGATAGGTTATATAACGTTATTGATGTATATAAATGTCCCACGGAGACGTAGAGGCCAACTCGCCAGGAATGTTGTCAAATATTACCGCCGAGATGATAGGTTGTGTTATGTTAGGTTATATTTCGTTATTGATGTTTATGAAGGTCAAACGGAGACGTAGAGGCCAACTCGCCAGTAATGTTGTCAAATATTACCGCCGAGATGATAGGTTGGGTTAGGTTAGGTTATATTACGTTATTGATGTATATAAAGCTCCCACGGAGACGTAGAGGCCAACTCGCCAGGAATTTTGTCAAATATTACCGCCGAAATGATAGGTTGGATTAAGTTACGTTATATTTCGTTATTGATGCGTATGAAGTTCCCACGGAGACGTAGAGGCCAACTCGCCATGTATGTTTTTTAGTATTACCGCCGAGATGTTAGGTTGGGTTAGGTTAGGTTATATTACGTTACTGATGTATATAAAGGTCCCACGGGGACGTAGAGGCCAACTCGCCAGGTATGTTTTCAAATATTACCGCCGAGATGTTAGATTGGTTCAGGTTAGGCTATATTACGTTATTGATGTATATAAAGATCCCACGGATACGTAGAGGCCAACTCGCCAGGAATGTTGTCAAATATTACCGCCGAGATGATAGGTTGGGTTAGGTTAGGTTATATTACGTTATAGATGTATATAAAGTTCGCCCGGAGACATAGAGGCCAACAAGCCAGGAATGTGTTGAAGTATTACCGCCGAGATGTTAGATTGGGTTAGGTTAGGTTATATTACGTTATTGATGTATATAAAGCTCCCACGGAGACGTAGAGGCCAACTCGCCAGGAATTTTGTCAAATATTACCGCCGAAATGATAGGTTGGATTAAGTTACGTTATATTTCGTTATTGATGCGTATGAAGTTCCCACGGACACGTAGAGGCCAACTCGCCATGTATGTTTTTTAGTATTACCGCCGAGATGTTAGGTTGGGTTAGGTTAGGTTATATTACGTTATTGATGTATATAAAGGTCCCACGGAGACGTAGAGGCCAACTCGCCATGTATGTTTTCAAATATTACCGCCGAGATGTTAGATTGGGTCAGGTTAGGCTATATTACGTTATTGATGTATATAAGGATCCCACGGATACGTAGAGGCCAACTCGCCAGGAATGTTGTCAAATATTACCGCCGAGATGATAGTATGGGTTAGGTTAGGTTATATTACATTATTGATGTATATAAATGTACCACGGAGACGTAGAGGCCAACTCGCCATGAATGTGTTCAAATATTACCGCCGAGATGTTAGATTGGGTTAGGTTAGGTTATATTACGTTATTGATGTATATAAAGCACCCACGGAAACGGAGAAGCCAACTCGCCAGTAATGTTCTCAAATATTACCGCCGAGATGATTGGTTGGGTTAGGTTAGGTTATATTTCGTTATTGATGGTTATGAAGTTCCCACGGAGACGTAGAGGCCAACTCGCCATGAATGTGTTCAAATATTACCGCCGAGATGTTAGATTGGGTTAGGTTAGGTTATATTACGTTATTGATGTATATAAAGCACCCACGGAGACGGAGAAGCCAACTCGCCAGGAATGTTGTCAAATATTACCGCCGAGATGTTAGGTTGGGTTAGGTTAGGTTATATTACGTTATTGATGTATACAAAGATCCCACGGATACGTAGAGGCCAACTCGCCAGGAATGTTATCAAATATTACCGCCGAAATGATAGGTTGGATTAAGGTACGTAATATTTCGTTATTGATGCTTATGAAGCTCCCACGGAGACGTAGAGGCCAACTCGCCAGGTATGTTTTCAAATATTACCGCCGAGATGTTAGGTTGGGTTATGTTAGGTTATATTACGTTATTGATGTATAAAAAGATCCCACGGAGACGTAGAGGCCAACTCGCCACGAATGTTTTCAAGTATTACCGCCGAGATGTTAGCTTGGGTTAGGTTAGGTTATATTACGTTATAGATGTATATAAAGTTCGCCCGGAGACATAGAGTCCAACAAGCCAGGAATGTGTTGAAGTATTACCGCCGAGATGTTAGATTGGGTTAGGTTAGGTTATATTACGATATTGATGTATATAAAGATCCCACGGAGACGTAGAGGCCAACAAGCCAGGAATGTGTTCAAATATTACCGCCGAGATGTTAGATTGGGTTAGGTTAGGTTATATTACGTTATTGATGTATATAAAGGTCCCACGGAGACGTAGAGGCCAACAAGCCAGGAATGTGTTCAAACATTACCGCGGAGATGTTAGGTTGTGTTAGGTTAGGTTATATTACGTTATAGATGTATATAAAGTTCCCACGGAGACGTAGAGGCCAACAAGCCAGGAATATGTTCAAATATTACCGCCGAGATGTTAGATTGGGTTAGGTTAGGTTATATTACGTTATTGATGTATATAAAGGTCCCACGGAGACGTAGAGGCCAACAAGCCAGGAATGTGTTCAAACATTACCGCGGAGATGTTAGGTTGTGTTAGGTTAGGTTATATTACGTTATAGATGTATATAAAGTTCCCACGGAGACGTAGAGGCCAACAAGCCAGGAATATGTTCAAATATTACCGCCGAGATGTTAGATTGTGTTAGGTTAGGTTATATTACGTTATTGATGTATATAAAGATCCCACGGATACGTAGAGGCCAACTCGCCAGGAATGTTGTCAAATATTACCGCCGAGATGATAGGTTGGGTTAGGTTAGGTTATATTACGTTATAGATGTATATAAAGTTCGCCCGGAGACATAGAGGCCAACAAGCCAGGAATGTGTTGAAGTATTACCGCCGAGATGTTAGATTGGGTTAGGTTAGGTTATATTACGTTATTGATGTATATAAAGCTCCCACGGAGACGTAGAGGCCAACTCGCCAGGAATTTTGTCAAATATTACCGCCGAAATGATAGGTTGGATTAAGTTACGTTATATTTCGTTATTGATGCGTATGAAGTTCCCACGGACACGTAGAGGCCAACTCGCCATGTATGTTTTTTAGTATTACCGCCGAGATGTTAGATTGGGTCAGGTTAGGCTATATTACGTTATTGATGTATATAAGGATCCCACGGATACGTAGAGGCCAACTCGCCAGGAATGTTGTCAAATATTACCGCCGAGATGATAGGTTGGGTTAGGTTAGGTTATATTACATTATTGATGTATATAAATGTACCACGGAGACGTAGAGGCCAACTCGCCATGAATGTGTTCAAATATTACCGCCGAGATGTTAGATTGGGTTAGGTTAGGTTATATTACGTTATTGATGTATATAAAGCACCCACGGAAACGGAGAAGCCAACTCGCCAGTAATGTTCTCAAATATTACCGCCGAGATGATTGGTTGGGTTAGGTTAGGTTATATTTCGTTATTGATGGTTATGAAGTTCCCACGGAGACGTAGAGGCCAACTCGCCATGAATGTGTTCAAATATTACCGCCGAGATGTTAGATTGGGTTAGGTTAGGTTATATTACGTTATTGATGTATATAAAGCACCCACGGAGACGGAGAAGCCAACTCGCCAGGAATGTTGTCAAATATTACCGCCGAGATGTTAGGTTGGGTTAGGTTAGGTTATATTACGTTATTGATGTATACAAAGATCCCACGGATACGTAGAGGCCAACTCGCCAGGAATGTTATCAAATATTACCGCCGAAATGATAGGTTGGATTAAGGTACGTAATATTTCGTTATTGATGCTTATGAAGCTCCCACGGAGACGTAGAGGCCAACTCGCCAGGTATGTTTTCAAATATTACCGCCGAGATGTTAGGTTGGGTTATGTTAGGTTATATTACGTTATTGATGTATAAAAAGATCCCACGGAGACGTAGAGGCCAACTCGCCACGAATGTTTTCAAGTATTACCGCCGAGATGTTAGCTTGGGTTAGGTTAGGTTATATTACGTTATAGATGTATGTAAAGTTCGCCCGGAGTCATAGAGTCCAACAAGCCAGGAATGTGTTGAAGTATTACCGCCGAGATGTTAGATTGGGTTAGGTTAGGTTATATTACGATATTGATGTATATAAAGATCCCACGGAGACGTAGAGGCCAACAAGCCAGGAATGTGTTCAAATATTACCGCCGAGATGTTAGATTGGGTTAGGTTAGGTTATATTACGTTATTGATGTATATAAAGGTCCCACGGAGACGTAGAGGCCAACAAGCCAGGAATGTGTTCAAACATTACCGCGGAGATGTTAGGTTGTGTTAGGTTAGGTTATATTACGTTATAGATGTATATAAAGTTCCCACGGAGACGTAGAGGCCAACAAGCCAGGAATATGTTCAAATATTACCGCCGAGATGTTAGATTGTGTTAGGTTAGGTTATATTACGTTATTGATGTATATAAAGATCGCACGGATACGTAGAGGCCAACTCGCCAGGAATGTTGTCAAATATTACCGCCGAGATGATAGGTTGGCTTAGGTTAGGTTATATTACGTTATTGATGTATATAAATGTACCACGGAGACGTAGAGGCCAACTCGCCATGAATGTGTTCAAATATTACCGCCGAGATGTTAGATTGGGTTTGGTTAGGTTATATTACGTTATTGATGTATATAAAGCACCCACGGAGACGTAGAGGCCAACTCGCCAGGAATGTTGTCAAATATTACCGCCGAGATGATAGGTTGGGTTAGGTTATGTTATATTACGTTATAGATGTATATAAAGTTCGCCCGGAGACATAGAGGCCAACAAGCCAGGAATGTGTTGAAGTATTACCGCCGAGATGTTAGATTGGGTTAGGTTAGGTTATATTACGTTATTGATGTATATAAAGCTCCCACGGAGACGTAGAGGCCAACTCGCCAGGAATTTTGTCAAATATTACCGCCGAAATGATAGGTTGGATTAAGTTACGTTATATTTCGTTATTGATGCGTATGAAGTTCCCACGGACACGTAGAGGCCAACTCGCCATGTATGTTTTTTAGTATTACCGCCGAGATGTTAGGTTGGGTTAGGTTAGGTTATATTACGTTATTGATGTATATAAAGGTCCCACGGAGACGTAGAGGCCAACTCGCCATGTATGTTTTCAAATATTACCGCCGAGATGTTAGATTGGGTCAGGTTAGGCTATATTACGTTATTGATGTATATAAGGATCCCACGGATACGTAGAGGCCGACTCGCCAGGAATGTTGTCAAATATTACCGCCGAGATGATAGGTTGGGTTAGGTTAGGTTATATTACATTATTGATGTATATAAATGTACCACGGAGACGTAGAGGCCAACTCGCCATGAATGTGTTCAAATATTACCGCCGAGATGTTAGATTGGGTTAGGTTAGGTTATATTACGTTATTGATGTATATAAAGTTCGCCCGGAGACATAGAGGCCAACAAGCCAGGAATGTGTTGAAGTATTACCGCCGAGATGTTAGATTGGGTTAGGTTAGGTTATATTACGTTATTGATGTATATAAAGCTCCCACGGAGACGTAGAGGCCAACTCGCCAGGAATTTTGTCAAATATTACCGCCGAAATGATAGGTTGGATTAAGTTACGTTATATTTCGTTATTGATGAAGTTCCCACGGAGACGTAGAGGCCAACTCGCCATGTATGTTTTTTAGTATTACCGCCGAGATGTTAGGTTGGGTTAGGTTAGGTTATATTACGTTATTGATGTATATAAAGGTCCCGCGGAGACGTAGAGGCCAACTCGCCATGTATGTTTTCAAATATTACCGCCGAGATGTTAGATTGGGTCAGGTTAGGCTATATTACGTTATTGATGTATATAAGGATCCCACGGATACGTAGAGGCCAACTCGCCAGGAATGTTGTCAAATATTACCGCCGAGATGATAGGTTGGGTTAGGTTAGGTTATATTATATTATTGATGTATATAAATGTACCACAGAGACGTAGAGGCCAACTCGCCATGAATGTGTTCAAATATTACCGCCGAGATGTTAGATTGGGTTAGGTTAGGTTATATTACGTTATTGATGTATATAAAGCACCCACGGAAACGGAGAAGCCAACTCGCCAGTAATGTTCTCAAATATTACCGCCGAGATGATTGGTTGGGTTAGGTTAGGTTATATTTCGTTATTGATGGTTATGAAGTTCCCACGGAGACGTAGAGGCCAACTCGCCATGAATGTGTTCAAATATTACCGCCGAGATGTTAGATTGGGTTAGGTTAGGTTATATTACGTTATTGATGTATATAAAGCACCCACGGAGACGGAGAAGCCAACTCGCCAGGAATGTTGTCAAATATTACCGCCGAGATGTTAGGTTGGGTTAGGTTAGGTTATATTACGTTATTGATGTATACAAAGATCCCACGGATACGTAGAGGCCAACTCGCCAGGAATGTTATCAAATATTACCGCCGAAATGATGGGTTGGATTAAGGTACGTAATATTTCGTTATTGATGCTTATGAAGCTCCCACGGAGACGTAGAGGCCAACTCGCCAGGTATGTTTTCAAATATTACCGCCGAGATGTTAGGTTGGGTTATGTTAGGTTATATTACGTTATTGATGTATAAAAAGATCCCACGGAGACGTAGAGGCCAACTCGCCACGAATGTTTTCAAGTATTACCGCCGAGATGTTAGCTTGGGTTAGGTTAGGTTATATTACGTTATAGATGTATATAAAGGTCCCACGGAGACGTAGAGGCCAACAAGCCTGGAATGTGTTCAAATATTACCGCCGAGATGTTAGGTTGGTTTAGGTTAGGTTATATTACGTTATAGATGTATATAAAGTTCGCCCGGAGACATAGAGTCCAACAAGCCAGGAATGTGTTGAAGTATTACCGCCGAGATGTTAGATTGGGTTAGGTTAGGTTATATTACGATATTGATGTATATAAAGATCCCACGGAGACGTAGAGGCCAACAAGCCAGGAATGTGTTCAAATATTACCGCCGAGATGTTAGATTGGGTTAGGTTAGGTTATATTACGTTATTGATGTATATAAAGGTCCCACGGAGACGTAGAGGCCAACAAGCCAGGAATGTGTTCAAACATTACCGCGGAGATGTTAGGTTGTGTTAGGTTAGGTTATATTACGTTATAGATGTATATAAAGTTCCCACGGAGACGTAGAGGCCAACAAGCCAGGAATATGTTCAAATATTACCGCCGAGATGTTAGATTGTGTTAGGTTAGGTTATATTACGTTATTGATGTATATAAAGATCCCACGGATACGTAGAGGCCAACTCGCCAGGAATGTTGTCAAATATTACCGCCGAGATGATAGGTTGGCTTAGGTTAGGTTATATTACGTTATTGATGTATATAAATGTACCACGGAGACGTAGAGGCCAACTCGCCATGAATGTGTTCAAATATTACCGCCGAGATGTTAGATTGGGTTAGGTTAGGTTATATTACGTTATTGATGTATATAAAGCACCCACGGAGACGTAGAGGCCAACTCGCCAGGAATGATGTCAAATATTACCGCCGAGATGTTAGGTTGGGTTAGGTTAGGTTATATTACGTTATTGATGTTTATGAAGGTCAAACGGAGACGGAGAAGCCAACTCGCCAGGAATGTTGTCAAATATTACCGCCGAGATTTTAGGTTGTGTTAGGTTAGATTATATAACGTTATTGATGTATATAAAGGTCCCACGGAGACGTAGAGGCCAACTCGCCATGAATGTGTTCAAATATTACCGCCGAGATGTTAGATTGGGTTAGGTTAGGTTATATTACGTTATTGATGTATATAAAGCACCCACGGAGACGTAGAGGCCAACTCGCCAGGAATGATGTCAAATATTACCGCCGAGATGATAGGTTGGGTTAGGTTATGTTATATTACGTTATAGATGTATATAAAGTTCGCCCGGAGACATAGAGGCCAACAAGCCAGGAATGTGTTGAAGTATTACCGCCGAGATGTTAGATTGGGTTAGGTTAGGTTATATTACGTTATTGATGTATATAAAGCTCCCACGGAGACGTAGAGGCCAACTCGCCAGGAATTTTGTCAAATATTACCGCCGAAATGATAGGTTGGATTAAGTTACGTTATATTTCGTTATTGATGCGTATGAAGTTCCCACGGACACGTAGAGGCCAACTCGCCATGTATGTTTTTTAATATTACCGCCGAGATGTTAGGTTGGGTTAGGTTAGGTTATATTACGTTATTGATGTATATAAAGGTCCCACGGAGACGTAGAGGCCAACTCGCCATGTATGTTTTCAAATATTACCGCCGAGATGTTAGATTGGGTCAGGTTAGGCTATATTACGTTATTGATGTATATAAGGATCCCACGGATACGTAGAGGCCGACTCGCCAGTAATGTTGTCAAATATTACCGCCGAGATGATAGGTTGGGTTAGGTTAGGTTATATTACATTATTGATGTATATAAATGTACCACGGAGACGTAGAGGCCAACTCGCCATGAATGTGTTCAAATATTACCGCCGAGATGTTAGATTGGGTTAGGTTAGGTTATATTACGTTATTGATGTATATAAAGTTCGCCCGGAGACATAGAGGCCAACAAGCCAGGAATGTGTTGAAGTATTACCGCCGAGATGTTAGATTGGGTTAGGTTAGGTTATATTACGTTATTGATGTATATAAAGCTCCCACGGAGACGTAGAGGCCAACTCGCCAGGAATTTTGTCAAATATTACCGCCGAAATGATAGGTTGGATTAAGTTACGTTATATTTCGTTATTGATGCGTATGAAGTTCCCACGGACACGTAGAGGCCAACTCGCCATGTATGTTTTTTAGTATTACCGCCGAGATGTTAGGTTGGGTTAGGTTAGGTTATATTACGTTATTGATGTATATAAAGGTCCCACGGAGACGTAGAGGCCAACTCGCCATGTATGTTTTCAAATATTACCGCCGAGATGTTAGATTGGGTCAGGTTAGGCTATATTACGTTATTGATGTATATAAGGATCCCACGGATACGTAGAGGCCGACTCGCCAGGAATGTTGTCAAATATTACCGCCGAGATGATAGGTTGGGTTAGGTTAGGTTATATTACATTATTGATGTATATAAATGTACCACGGAGACGTAGAGGCCAACTCGCCATGAATGTGTTCAAATATTACCGCCGAGATGTTAGATTGGGTTAGGTTAGGTTATATTACGTTATTGATGTATATAAAGTTCGCCCGGAGACATAGAGGCCAACAAGCCAGGAATGTGTTGAAGTATTACCGCCGAGATGTTAGATTGGGTTAGGTTAGGTTATATTACGTTATTGATGTATATAAAGCTCCCACGGAGACGTAGAGGCCAACTCGCCAGGTATGTTTTCAAATATTACCGCCGAGATGTTAGGTTGGGTTATGTTAGGTTATATTACGTTATTGATGTATAAAAAGATCCCACGGAGACGTAGAGGCCAACTCGCCACGAATGTTTTCAAGTATTACCGCCGAGATGTTAGCTTGGGTTAGGTTAGGTTATATTACGTTATAGATGTATATAAAGGTCCCACGGAGACGTAGAGGCCAACAAGCCTGGAATGTGTTCAAATATTACCGCCGAGATGTTAGGTTGGTTTAGGTTAGGTTATATTACGTTATAGATGTATATAAAGTTCGCCCGGAGACATAGAGTCCAACAAGCCAGGAATGTGTTGAAGTATTACCGCCGAGATGTTAGATTGGGTTAGGTTAGGTTATATTACGATATTGATGTATATAAAGATCCCACGGAGACGTAGAGGCCAACAAGCCAGGAATGTGTTCAAATATTACCGCCGAGATGTTAGATTGGGTTAGGTTAGGTTATATTACGTTATTGATGTATATAAAGGTCCCACGGAGACGTAGAGGCCAACAAGCCAGGAATGTGTTCAAACATTACCGCGGAGATGTTAGGTTGTGTTAGGTTAGGTTATATTACGTTATAGATGTATATAAAGTTCCCACGGAGACGTAGAGGCCAACAAGCCAGGAATATGTTCAAATATTACCGCCGAGATGTTAGATTGTGTTAGGTTAGGTTATATTACGTTATTGATGTATATAAAGATCCCACGGATACGTAGAGGCCAACTCGCCAGGAATGTTGTCAAATATTACCGCCGAGATGATAGGTTGGCTTAGGTTAGGTTATATTACGTTATTGATGTATATAAATGTACCACGGAGACGTAGAGGCCAACTCGCCATGAATGTGTTCAAATATTACCGCCGAGATGTTAGATTGGGTTAGGTTAGGTTATATTACGTTATTGATGTATATAAAGCACCCACGGAGACGTAGAGGCCAACTCGCCAGGAATGATGTCAAATATTACCGCCGAGATGTTAGGTTGGGTTAGGTTAGGTTATATTACGTTATTGATGTTTATGAAGGTCAAACGGAGACGGAGAAGCCAACTCGCCAGGAATGTTGTCAAATATTACCGCCGAGATTTTAGGTTGTGTTAGGTTAGATTATATAACGTTATTGATGTATATAAAGGTCCCACGGAGACGTAGAGGCCAACTCGCCATGAATGTGTTCAAATATTACCGCCGAGATGTTAGATTGGGTTAGGTTAGGTTATATTACGTTATTGATGTATATAAAGCACCCACGGAGACGTAGAGGCCAACTCGCCAGGAATGATGTCAAATATTACCGCCGAGATGATAGGTTGGGTTAGGTTATGTTATATTACGTTATAGATGTATATAAAGTTCGCCCGGAGACATAGAGGCCAACAAGCCAGGAATGTGTTGAAGTATTACCGCCGAGATGTTAGATTGGGTTAGGTTAGGTTATATTACGTTATTGATGTATATAAAGCTCCCACGGAGACGTAGAGGCCAACTCGCCAGGAATTTTGTCAAATATTACCGCCGAAATGATAGGTTGGATTAAGTTACGTTATATTTCGTTATTGATGCGTATGAAGTTCCCACGGACACGTAGAGGCCAACTCGCCATGTATGTTTTTTAATATTACCGCCGAGATGTTAGGTTGGGTTAGGTTAGGTTATATTACGTTATTGATGTATATAAAGGTCCCACGGAGACGTAGAGGCCAACTCGCCATGTATGTTTTCAAATATTACCGCCGAGATGTTAGATTGGGTCAGGTTAGGCTATATTACGTTATTGATGTATATAAGGATCCCACGGATACGTAGAGGCCGACTCGCCAGTAATGTTGTCAAATATTACCGCCGAGATGATAGGTTGGGTTAGGTTAGGTTATATTACATTATTGATGTATATAAATGTACCACGGAGACGTAGAGGCCAACTCGCCATGAATGTGTTCAAATATTACCGCCGAGATGTTAGATTGGGTTAGGTTAGGTTATATTACGTTATTGATGTATATAAAGTTCGCCCGGAGACATAGAGGCCAACAAGCCAGGAATGTGTTGAAGTATTACCGCCGAGATGTTAGATTGGGTTAGGTTAGGTTATATTACGTTATTGATGTATATAAAGCTCCCACGGAGACGTAGAGGCCAACTCGCCAGGAATTTTGTCAAATATTACCGCCGAAATGATAGGTTGGATTAAGTTACGTTATATTTCGTTATTGATGCGTATGAAGTTCCCACGGACACGTAGAGGCCAACTCGCCATGTATGTTTTTTAGTATTACCGCCGAGATGTTAGGTTGGGTTAGGTTAGGTTATATTACGTTATTGATGTATATAAAGGTCCCACGGAGACGTAGAGGCCAACTCGCCATGTATGTTTTCAAATATTACCGCCGAGATGTTAGATTGGGTCAGGTTAGGCTATATTACGTTATTGATGTATATAAGGATCCCACGGATACGTAGAGGCCGACTCGCCAGGAATGTTGTCAAATATTACCGCCGAGATGATAGGTTGGGTTAGGTTAGGTTATATTACATTATTGATGTATATAAATGTACCACGGAGACGTAGAGGCCAACTCGCCATGAATGTGTTCAAATATTACCGCCGAGATGTTAGATTGGGTTAGGTTAGGTTATATTACGTTATTGATGTATATAAAGTTCGCCCGGAGACATAGAGGCCAACAAGCCAGGAATGTGTTGAAGTATTACCGCCGAGATGTTAGATTGGGTTAGGTTAGGTTATATTACGTTATTGATGTATATAAAGCTCCCACGGAGACGTAGAGGCCAACTCGCCAGGAATTTTGTCAAATATTACCGCCGAAATGATAGGTTGGATTAAGTTACGTTATATTTCGTTATTGATGAAGTTCCCACGGAGACGTAGAGGCCAACTCGCCATGTATGTTTTTTAGTATTACCGCCGAGATGTTAGGTTGGGTTAGGTTAGGTTATATTACGTTATTGATGTATACAAAGATCCCACGGATACGTAGAGGCCAACTCGCCAGGAATGTTATCAAATATTACCGCCGAAATGATGGGTTGGATTAAGGTACGTAATATTTCGTTATTGATGCTTATGAAGCTCCCACGGAGACGTAGAGGCCAACTCGCCAGGTATGTTTTCAAATATTACCGCCGAGATGTTAGGTTGGGTTATGTTAGGTTATATTACGTTATTGATGTATAAAAAGATCCCACGGAGACGTAGAGGCCAACTCGCCACGAATGTTTTCAAGTATTACCGCCGAGATGTTAGCTTGGGTTAGGTTAGGTTATATTACGTTATAGATGTATATAAAGGTCCCACGGAGACGTAGAGGCCAACAAGCCTGGAATGTGTTCAAATATTACCGCCGAGATGTTAGGTTGGTTTAGGTTAGGTTATATTACGTTATAGATGTATATAAAGTTCGCCCGGAGACATAGAGTCCAACAAGCCAGGAATGTGTTGAAGTATTACCGCCGAGATGTTAGATTGGGTTAGGTTAGGTTATATTACGATATTGATGTATATAAAGATCCCACGGAGACGTAGAGGCCAACAAGCCAGGAATGTGTTCAAATATTACCGCCGAGATGTTAGATTGGGTTAGGTTAGGTTATATTACGTTATTGATGTATATAAAGGTCCCACGGAGACGTAGAGGCCAACAAGCCAGGAATGTGTTCAAACATTACCGCGGAGATGTTAGGTTGTGTTAGGTTAGGTTATATTACGTTATAGATGTATATAAAGTTCCCACGGAGACGTAGAGGCCAACAAGCCAGGAATATGTTCAAATATTACCGCCGAGATGTTAGATTGTGTTAGGTTAGGTTATATTACGTTATTGATGTATATAAAGATCCCACGGATACGTAGAGGCCAACTCGCCAGGAATGTTGTCAAATATTACCGCCGAGATGATAGGTTGGCTTAGGTTAGGTTATATTACGTTATTGATGTATATAAATGTACCACGGAGACGTAGAGGCCAACTCGCCATGAATGTGTTCAAATATTACCGCCGAGATGTTAGATTGGGTTAGGTTAGGTTATATTACGTTATTGATGTATATAAAGCACCCACGGAGACGTAGAGGCCAACTCGCCAGGAATGATGTCAAATATTACCGCCGAGATGTTAGGTTGGGTTAGGTTAGGTTATATTACGTTATTGATGTTTATGAAGGTCAAACGGAGACGGAGAAGCCAACTCGCCAGGAATGTTGTCAAATATTACCGCCGAGATTTTAGGTTGTGTTAGGTTAGATTATATAACGTTATTGATGTATATAAAGGTCCCACGGAGACGTAGAGGCCAACTCGCCATGAATGTGTTCAAATATTACCGCCGAGATGTTAGATTGGGTTAGGTTAGGTTATATTACGTTATTGATGTATATAAAGCACCCACGGAGACGTAGAGGCCAACTCGCCAGGAATGATGTCAAATATTACCGCCGAGATGATAGGTTGGGTTAGGTTATGTTATATTACGTTATAGATGTATATAAAGTTCGCCCGGAGACATAGAGGCCAACAAGCCAGGAATGTGTTGAAGTATTACCGCCGAGATGTTAGATTGGGTTAGGTTAGGTTATATTACGTTATTGATGTATATAAAGCTCCCACGGAGACGTAGAGGCCAACTCGCCAGGAATTTTGTCAAATATTACCGCCGAAATGATAGGTTGGATTAAGTTACGTTATATTTCGTTATTGATGCGTATGAAGTTCCCACGGACACGTAGAGGCCAACTCGCCATGTATGTTTTTTAATATTACCGCCGAGATGTTAGGTTGGGTTAGGTTAGGTTATATTACGTTATTGATGTATATAAAGGTCCCACGGAGACGTAGAGGCCAACTCGCCATGTATGTTTTCAAATATTACCGCCGAGATGTTAGATTGGGTCAGGTTAGGCTATATTACGTTATTGATGTATATAAGGATCCCACGGATACGTAGAGGCCGACTCGCCAGGAATGTTGTCAAATATTACCGCCGAGATGATAGGTTGGGTTAGGTTAGGTTATATTACATTATTGATGTATATAAATGTACCACGGAGACGTAGAGGCCAACTCGCCATGAATGTGTTCAAATATTACCGCCGAGATGTTAGATTGGGTTAGGTTAGGTTATATTACGTTATTGATGTATATAAAGTTCGCCCGGAGACATAGAGGCCAACAAGCCAGGAATGTGTTGAAGTATTACCGCCGAGATGTTAGATTGGGTTAGGTTAGGTTATATTACGTTATTGATGTATATAAAGCTCCCACGGAGACGTAGAGGCCAACTCGCCAGGAATTTTGTCAAATATTACCGCCGAAATGATAGGTTGGATTAAGTTACGTTATATTTCGTTATTGATGAAGTTCCCACGGAGACGTAGAGGCCAACTCGCCATGTATGTTTTTTAGTATTACCGCCGAGATGTTAGGTTGGGTTAGGTTAGGTTATATTACGTTATTGATGTATACAAAGATCCCACGGATACGTAGAGGCCAACTCGCCAGGAATGTTATCAAATATTACCGCCGAAATGATGGGTTGGATTAAGGTACGTAATATTTCGTTATTGATGCTTATGAAGCTCCCACGGAGACGTAGAGGCCAACTCGCCAGGTATGTTTTCAAATATTACCGCCGAGATGTTAGGTTGGGTTATGTTAGGTTATATTACGTTATTGATGTATAAAAAGATCCCACGGAGACGTAGAGGCCAACTCGCCACGAATGTTTTCAAGTATTACCGCCGAGATGTTAGCTTGGGTTAGGTTAGGTTATATTACGTTATAGATGTATATAAAGGTCCCACGGAGACGTAGAGGCCAACAAGCCTGGAATGTGTTCAAATATTACCGCCGAGATGTTAGGTTGGTTTAGGTTAGGTTATATTACGTTATAGATGTATATAAAGTTCGCCCGGAGACATAGAGTCCAACAAGCCAGGAATGTGTTGAAGTATTACCGCCGAGATGTTAGATTGGGTTAGGTTAGGTTATATTACGATATTGATGTATATAAAGATCCCACGGAGACGTAGAGGCCAACAAGCCAGGAATGTGTTCAAATATTACCGCCGAGATGTTAGATTGGGTTAGGTTAGGTTATATTACGTTATTGATGTATATAAAGGTCCCACGGAGACGTAGAGGCCAACAAGCCAGGAATGTGTTCAAACATTACCGCGGAGATGTTAGGTTGTGTTAGGTTAGGTTATATTACGTTATAGATGTATATAAAGTTCCCACGGAGACGTAGAGGCCAACAAGCCAGGAATATGTTCAAATATTACCGCCGAGATGTTAGATTGTGTTAGGTTAGGTTATATTACGTTATTGATGTATATAAAGATCCCACGGATACGTAGAGGCCAACTCGCCAGGAATGTTGTCAAATATTACCGCCGAGATGATAGGTTGGCTTAGGTTAGGTTATATTACGTTATTGATGTATATAAATGTACCACGGAGACGTAGAGGCCAACTCGCCATGAATGTGTTCAAATATTACCGCCGAGATGTTAGATTGGGTTAGGTTAGGTTATATTACGTTATTGATGTATATAAAGCACCCACGGAGACGTAGAGGCCAACTCGCCAGGAATGATGTCAAATATTACCGCCGAGATGTTAGGTTGGGTTAGGTTAGGTTATATTACGTTATTGATGTTTATGAAGGTCAAACGGAGACGTAGAGGCCAACTCGCCATGTATGTTTTCAAATATTACCGCCGAGATGTTAGATTGGGTCAGGTTAGGCTATATTACGTTATTGATGTATATAAGGATCCCACGGATACGTAGAGGCCGACTCGCCAGGAATGTTGTCAAATATTACCGCCGAGATGATAGGTTGGGTTAGGTTAGGTTATATTACATTATTGATGTATATAAATGTACCACGGAGACGTAGAGGCCAACTCGCCATGAATGTGTTCAAATATTACCGCCGAGATGTTAGATTGGGTTAGGTTAGGTTATATTACGTTATTGATGTATATAAAGTTCGCCCGGAGACATAGAGGCCAACAAGCCAGGAATGTGTTGAAGTATTACCGCCGAGATGTTAGATTGGGTTAGGTTAGGTTATATTACGTTATTGATGTATATAAAGCTCCCACGGAGACGTAGAGGCCAACTCGCCAGGAATTTTGTCAAATATTACCGCCGAAATGATAGGTTGGATTAAGTTACGTTATATTTCGTTATTGATGCGTATGAAGTTCCCACGGACACGTAGAGGCCAACTCGCCATGTATGTTTTTTAGTATTACCGCCGAGATGTTAGGTTGGGTTAGGTTAGGTTATATTACGTTATTGATGTATATAAAGGTCCCACGGAGACGTAGAGGCCAACTCGCCATGTATGTTTTCAAATATTACCGCCGAGATGTTAGATTGGGTCAGGTTAGGCTATATTACGTTATTGATGTATATAAGGATCCCACGGATACGTAGAGGCCGACTCGCCAGGAATGTTGTCAAATATTACCGCCGAGATGATAGGTTGGGTTAGGTTAGGTTATATTACATTATTGATGTATATAAATGTACCACGGAGACGTAGAGGCCAACTCGCCATGAATGTGTTCAAATATTACCGCCGAGATGTTAGATTGGGTTAGGTTAGGTTATATTACGTTATTGATGTATATAAAGTTCGCCCGGAGACATAGAGGCCAACAAGCCAGGAATGTGTTGAAGTATTACCGCCGAGATGTTAGATTGGGTTAGGTTAGGTTATATTACGTTATTGATGTATATAAAGCTCCCACGGAGACGTAGAGGCCAACTCGCCAGGAATTTTGTCAAATATTACCGCCGAAATGATAGGTTGGATTAAGTTACGTTATATTTCGTTATTGATGAAGTTCCCACGGAGACGTAGAGGCCAACTCGCCATGTATGTTTTTTAGTATTACCGCCGAGATGTTAGGTTGGGTTAGGTTAGGTTATATTACGTTATTGATGTATATAAAGGTCCCGCGGAGACGTAGAGGCCAACTCGCCATGTATGTTTTCAAATATTACCGCCGAGATGTTAGATTGGGTCAGGTTAGGCTATATTACGTTATTGATGTATATAAGGATCCCACGGATACGTAGAGGTCAACTCGCCAGGAATGTTGTCAAATATTACCGCCGAGATGATAGGTTGGGTTAGGTTAGGTTATATTATATTATTGATGTATATAAATGTACCACAGAGACGTAGAGGCCAACTCGCCATGAATGTGTTCAAATATTACCGCCGAGATGTTAGATTGGGTTAGGTTAGGTTATATTACGTTATTGATGTATATAAAGCACCCACGGAAACGGAGAAGCCAACTCGCCAGTAATGTTCTCAAATATTACCGCCGAGATGATTGGTTGGGTTAGGTTAGGTTATATTTCGTTATTGATGGTTATGAAGTTCCCACGGAGACGTAGAGGCCAACTCGCCATGAATGTGTTCAAATATTACCGCCGAGATGTTAGATTGGGTTAGGTTAGGTTATATTACGTTATTGATGTATATAAAGCACCCACGGAGACGGAGAAGCCAACTCGCCAGGAATGTTGTCAAATATTACCGCCGAGATGTTAGGTTGGGTTAGGTTAGGTTATATTACGTTATTGATGTATACAAAGATCCTACGGATACGTAGAGGCCAACTCGCCAGGAATGTTATCAAATATTACCGCCGAAATGATGGGTTGGATTAAGGTACGTAATATTTCGTTATTGATGCTTATGAAGCTCCCACGGAGACGTAGAGGCCAACTCGCCAGGTATGTTTTCAAATATTACCGCCGAGATGTTAGGTTGAGTTATGTTAGGTTATATTACGTTATTGATGTATAAAAAGATCCCACGGAGACGTAGAGGCCAACTCGCCACGAATGTTTTCAAGTATTACCGCCGAGATGTTAGCTTGGGTTAGGTTAGGTTATATTACGTTATAGATGTATATAAAGGTCCCACGGAGACGTAGAGGCCAACAAGCCTGGAATGTGTTCAAATATTACCGCCGAGATGTTAGGTTGGTTTAGGTTAGGTTATATTACGTTATAGATGTATATAAAGTTCGCCCGGAGACATAGAGTCCAACAAGCCAGGAATGTGTTGAAGTATTACCGCCGAGATGTTAGATTGGGTTAGGTTAGGTTATATTACGATATTGATGTATATAAAGATCCCACGGAGACGTAGAGGCCAACAAGCCAGGAATGTGTTCAAATATTACCGCCGAGATGTTAGATTGGGTTAGGTTAGGTTATATTACGTTATTGATGTATATAAAGGTCCCACGGAGACGTAGAGGCCAACAAGCCAGGAATGTGTTCAAACATTACCGCGGAGATGTTAGGTTGTGTTAGGTTAGGTTATATTACGTTATAGATGTATATAAAGTTCCCACGGAGACGTAGAGGCCAACAAGCCAGGAATATGTTCAAATATTACCGCCGAGATGTTAGATTGTGTTAGGTTAGGTTATATTACGTTATTGATGTATATAAAGATCCCACGGATACGTAGAGGCCAACTCGCCAGGAATGTTGTCAAATATTACCGCCGAGATGATAGGTTGGCTTAGGTTAGGTTATATTACGTTATTGATGTATATAAATGTACCACGGAGACGTAGAGGCCAACTCGCCATGAATGTGTTCAAATATTACCGCCGAGATGTTAGATTGGGTTAGGTTAGGTTATATTACGTTATTGATGTATATAAAGCACCCACGGAGACGTAGAGGCCAACTCGCCAGGAATGATGTCAAATATTACCGCCGAGATGTTAGGTTGGGTTAGGTTAGGTTATATTACGTTATTGATGTTTATGAAGGTCAAACGGAGACGGAGAAGCCAACTCGCCAGGAATGTTGTCAAATATTACCGCCGAGATTTTAGGTTGTGTTAGGTTAGATTATATAACGTTATTGATGTATATAAAGGTCCCACGGAGACGTAGAGGCCAACTCGCCATGAATGTGTTCAAATATTACCGCCGAGATGTTAGATTGGGTTAGGTTAGGTTATATTACGTTATTGATGTATATAAAGCACCCACGGAGACGTAGAGGCCAACTCGCCAGGAATGATGTCAAATATTACCGCCGAGATGATAGGTTGGGTTAGGTTATGTTATATTACGTTATAGATGTATATAAAGTTCGCCCGGAGACATAGAGGCCAACAAGCCAGGAATGTGTTGAAGTATTACCGCCGAGATGTTAGATTGGGTTAGGTTAGGTTATATTACGTTATTGATTTATATAAAGCTCCCACGGAGACGTAGAGGCCAACTCGCCAGGAATTTTGTCAAATATTACCGCCGAAATGATAGGTTGGATTAAGTTACGTTATATTTCGTTATTGATGCGTATGAAGTTCCCACGGACACGTAGAGGCCAACTCGCCATGTATGTTTTTTAATATTACCGCCGAGATGTTAGGTTGGGTTAGGTTAGGTTATATTACGTTATTGATGTATATAAAGGTCCCACGGAGACGTAGAGGCCAACTCGCCATGTATGTTTTCAAATATTACCGCCGAGATGTTAGATTGGGTCAGGTTAGGCTATATTACGTTATTGATGTATATAAGGATCCCACGGATACGTAGAGGCCGACTCGCCAGGAATGTTGTCAAATATTACCGCCGAGATGATAGGTTGGGTTAGGTTAGGTTATATTACGTTATTGATGTATATAAAGCACCCACGGAGACGTAGAGGCCAACTCGCCAGGAATGATGTCAAATATTACCGCCGAGATGTTAGGTTGGGTTAGGTTAGGTTATATTACGTTATTGATGTTTATGAAGGTCAAACGGAGACGGAGAAGCCAACTCGCCAGGAATGTTGTCAAATATTACCGCCGAGATTTTAGGTTGTGTTAGGTTAGGTTATATAACGTTATTGATGTATATAAAGGTCCCACGGAGACGTAGAGGCCAACTCGCCAGTAATGTTGTCAAATATTACCGCCGAGATGATAGGTTGGGTTAGGTTAGGTTATATTACGTTATTGATGTATATAAAGCTCCCACGGAGACGTAGAGGCCAACTCGCCAGGAATGTTGTCAAATATTACCGCCGAAATGATAGGTTGGATTAAGTTACGTTATATTTCGTTATTGATGCTTATGAATTTCCCACGGAGACGTAGAGGCCAACTCGCCATGTATGTTTTTTAATATTACCGCCGAAATGATAGGTTGGATTAAGTTACGTTATATTTCGTTATTGATGCGTATGAAGTTCCCACGGAGACGTAGAGGCCAACTCGCCATGTATGTTTTTTAATATTACCGCCGAGATGTTAGGTTGGGTTAGGTTAGGTTATATTACGTTATTGATGTATATAAAGGTCCCACGGAGACGTAGAGGCCAACTCGCCAGGTATGTTTTCAAATATTAAAGCCGAGATGATAGGTTGGGTTAGGTTAGGTTATATTACATTATTGATGTATATAAATGTACCACGGAGACGTAGAGGCCAACTCGAGATGAATGTGTTCAAATATTACCGCCGAGATGTTAGATTGGGTTAGGTTAGGTTATATTACGTTATTGATGTATACAAAGATCCCACGGATACGTAGAGGCCAACTCGCCAGGTATGTTTTCAAATATTACCGCCGAGATGTTAGGTTGGGTTAGGTTAGTTTATATTACGTTATTGATGTATATAAAGCACCCACGGAGACGGAGAATCCAACTCGCCAGGAATGTTGTCAAATATTACCGCCGAGATGTTAGGTTGGGTTAGGTTAGGTTATATTACGTTATTGATGTATATAAAGGTCCCACGGAGACGTAGAGGCCAACAAGCCAGGAATGTGTTCAAACATTACCGCGGAGATGTTAGGTTGTGTTAGGTTAGGTTATATTACGTTATAGATGTATATAAAGTTCCCACGGAGACGTAGAGGCCAACAAGCCAGGAATATGTTCAAATATTACCGCCGAGATGTTAGATTGTGTTAGGTTAGGTTATATTACGTTATTGATGTATATAAAGACCCCACGGATACGTAGAGGCCAACTCGCCAGGAATGTTGTCAAATATTACCGCCGAGATGATAGGTTGGGTTAGGTTAGGTTATATTACGTTATTGATGTATATAAATGTACCACGGAGACGTAGAGGCCAACTCGCCATGAATGTGTTCAAATATTACCGCCGAGATGTTAGATTGGGTTAGGTTAGGTTATATTACGTTATTGATGTATATAAAGCACCCACGGAGACGTAGAGGCCAACTCGCCAGGAATGATGTCAAATATTACCGCCGAGATGTTAGGTTGGGTTAGGTTAGGTTATATTACGTTATTGATGTATATAAATGTACCACGGAGACGTAGAGGCCAACTCGCCATGAATGTGTTCAAATATTACCGCCGAGATGGTAGATTGGGTTAGGTTAGGTTATATTACGTTATTGATGTATATAAAGCACCCACGGAGACGGAGAATCCAACTCGCCAGGAATGTTGTCAAATATTACCGCCGAGATGTTAGGTTGGGTTAGGTTAGGTTATATAACGTTATTGATGTATATAAAGGTCCCACGGAGACGTAGAGGCCAACTCGCCAGGAATGTTGTCAAATATTACCGCCGAGATGATAGGTTGTGTTATGTTAGGTTATATTTCGTTATTGATGTTTATGAAGGTCAAACGGAGACGTAGAGGCCAACTCGCCAGTAATGTTGTCAAATATTACCGCCGAAATGATAGGTTGGGTTAGGTTAGGTTATATTACGTTATTGATGTATATAAATGTACCACGGAGACGTAGAGGCCAACTCGCCATGAATGTTGTCAAATATTACCGCCGAGATGATAGGTTGGGTTAGGTTAGGTTATATTACGTTATTGATGTATATAAATGTACCACGGAGACGTAGAGGCCAACTCGCCATGAATGTGTTCAAATATTACCGCCGAGATGTTAGATTGGATTAGGTTAGGTTATATTACGTTATTGATGTATATAAAGCACCCACGGAGACGTAGAGGCCAACTCGCCAGGAATGATGTCAAATATTACCGCCGAGATGTTAGGTTGGGTTAGGTTAGGTTATATTACGTTATTGATGTATATAAATGTACCACGGAGACGTAGAGGCCAACTCGCCATGAATGTGTTCAAATATTACCGCCGAGATGGTAGATTGGGTTAGGTTAGGTTATATTACGTTATTGATGTATATAAAGCACCCACGGAGACGGAGAATCCAACTCGCCAGGAATGTTGTCAAATATTACCGCCGAGATGTTAGGTTGGGTTAGGTTAGGTTATATAACGTTATTGATGTATATAAAGGTCCCACGGAGACGTAGAGGCCAACTCGCCAGGAATGTTGTCAAATATTACCGCCGAGATGATAGGTTGTGTTATGTTAGGTTATATTTCGTTATTGATGTTTATGAAGGTCAAACGGAGACGTAGAGGCCAACTCGCCAGTAATGTTGTCAAATATTACCGCCGAAATGATAGGTTGGGTTAGGTTAGGTTATATTACGTTATTGATGTATATAAAGCTCCCACGGAGACGTAGAGGCCAACTCGCCAGGAATTTTGTCAAATATTACCGCCGAAATGATAGGTTGGATTAAGTTACGTTATATTTCGTTATTGATGCGTATGCAGTTCCCACGGAGACGTAGAGGCCAACTCGCCATGTATGTTTTTTAGTATTACCGCCGAGATGTTAGGTTGGGTTAGGTTAGGTTATATTACGTTATTGATGTATATAAAAGTCCCACGCAGACGTAGAGGCCAACTCGCCATGAATGTGTTCAAATATTACCGCCGAGATGTTAGATTGGGTTAGGTTAGGTTATATTACGTTATTGATGTATATAAAGCACCCACGGAAACGGAGAAGCCAACTCGCCAGTAATGTTCTCAAATATTACCGCCGAGATGATTGGTTGGGTTAGGTTAGGTTATATTTCGTTATTGATGGTTATGAAGTTCCCACGGAGACGTAGAGGCCAACTCGCCATGAATGTGTTCAAATATTACCGCCGAGATGTTAGATTGGGTTAGGTTAGGTTATATTACGTTATTGATGTATATAAAGCACCCACGGAGACGGAGAATCCAACTCGCCAGGAATGTTGTCAAATATTACCGCCGAGATGTTAGGTTGGGTTAGGTTAGGTTATATAACGTTATTGATGTATATAAAGGTCCCACGGAGACGTAGAGGCCAACTCGCCAGGAATGTTGTCAAATATTACCGCCGAGATGATAGGTTGTGTTATGTTAGGTTATATTTCGTTATTGATGTTTATGAAGGTCAAACGGAGACGTAGAGGCCAACTCGCCAGTAATGTTGTCAAATATTACCGCCGAAATGATAGGTTGGGTTAGGTTAGGTTATATTACGTTATTGATGTATATAAAGCTCCCACGGAGACGTAGAGGCCAACTCGCCAGGAATTTTGTCAAATATTACCGCCGAAATGATAGGTTGGATTAAGTTACGTTATATTTCGTTATTGATGCGTATGCAGTTCCCACGGAGACGTAGAGGCCAACTCGCCATGTATGTTTTTTAGTATTACCGCCGAGATGTTAGGTTGGGTTAGGTTAGGTTATATTACGTTATTGATGTATATAAAAGTCCCACGCAGACGTAGAGGCCAACTCGCCATGAATGTGTTCAAATATTACCGCCGAGATGTTAGATTGGGTTAGGTTAGGTTATATTACGTTATTGATGTATACAAAGATCCCACGGAGACGTAGAGGCCAACAAGCCTGGAATGTGTTCAAATATTACCGCCGAGATGTTAGGTTGGGTTAGGTTAGGTTATATTACGTTATTGATGTATATAAAGCTCCCACGGAGATGTAGAGGCCAACTCGCCAGGAATTTTGTCAAATATTACCGCCGAAATGATAGGTTGGATTTAGTTACGTTATATTTCGTTATTGATGCGTATGAAGTTCCCACGGAGACGTAAAGGCCAACTCGCCATGTATGTTTTTTAATATTACCGCCGAGATGTTAGGTTGGGTTAGGTTAGGTTATATTACGTTATTGATGTATATAAAGGTCCCACGGAGACGTAGAGGCCAACTGGCCAGGTATGTTTTCAAATATTACCGCCGAGATGTTAGATTGGGTCAGGTTTAGGCTATATTACGTTATTGATGTATATAAAGATCCCACGGATACGTGGAGGCCAACTCGCCAGGAATGTTGTCAAATATTACCGCCGAGATGATAGGTTGGGTTAGGTTAGGTTATATTACGTTATTGATGTATATAAATGTACCACGGAGAAGTAGAGGCCAACTCGCCATGAATGTGTTCAAATATTACCGCCGAGATGTTAGATTGGGTTAGGTTAGGTTATATTACGTTATTGATGTATATAAAGCACCCACGGAGACGGAGAATCCAACTCGCCAGGAATGTTGTCAAATATTACCGCCGAGATGTTAGGTTGGGTTAGGTTAGGTTATATTACGTTATTGATGTATATAAAGATCCCACGGAGACGTAGAGGCCAACTCGCCAGGAATGTTGTCAAATATTACCGCCGAGATGATAGGTTGGGTTAGGTTAGGTTATATTACATTATTGATATATATATATATATATATATATATATATATATATATATATATATATCCCACGGGGACGTGGAGGCCAACAAGCCAGGAATGTGTTCAAATATTACCGCAGAGATGTTAGGTTGGGTTAGGTTAGGTTATATTACGTTATAGATGTATATAAAGGTCCCACGGAGACGTAGAGGCCAACAAGCCAGGAATGTGTTCAAATATTACCGCCGAGATGTTAGATTGGGTTAGGTTAGGTTATATTACGTTATTGATGTATATAAAGGTCCCACGGAGACGTAGAGGCCAAAAAGCCAGGAATGTGTTCAAACATTACCGCGGAGATGTTAGGTTGTGTTAGGTTAGGTTATATTACGTTATAGATGTATATAAAGTTCCCACGGAGACGTAGAGGCCAACAAGCCAGGAATATGTTCAAATATTACCGCCGAGATTTTAGGTTGTGTTAGGTTAGGTTATATAACGTTATTGATGTATATAAAGGTTCCACGGAGACGTAGAGGCCAACTCGCCAGGTATGTTTTCAAATATTACCGCCGAGATGTTAGATTGGGTCAGGTTAGGCTATATTACATTATTGATGTATATAAAGATCCCACGGATACGTAGAGGCCAACTCGCCAGGAATGTTGTCAAATATTACCGCCGAGATGATAGGTTGGGTTAGGTTAGGTTATATTACATTATTGATGTATATAAATGTACCACGGAGACGTAGAGGCCAACTCGCCATGAATGTGTTCAAATATTACCGCCGAGATGTTAGATTGGGTCAGGTTAGGCTATATTACGTTATTGATGTATATAAGGATCCCACGGATACGTAGAGGCCAACTCGCCAGGAATGTTGTCAAATATTACCGCCGAGATGATAGGTTGGGTTAGGTTAGGTTATATTACATTATTGATGTATATAAATGTACCACAGAGACGTAGAGGCCAACTCGCCATGAATGTGTTCAAATATTACCGCCGAGATGTTAGATTGGGTTAGGTTAGGTTATATTACGTTATTCATGTATATAAAGCACCCACGGAAACGGAGAAGCCAACTCGCCAGTAATGTTCTCAAATATTACCGCCGAGATGATTGGTTGGGTTAGGTTAGGTTATATTTCGTTATTGATGGTTATGAAGTTCCCACGGAGACGTAGAGGCCAACTCGCCATGAATGTGTTCAAATATTACCGCCGAGATGTTAGATTGGGTTAGGTTAGGTTATATTACGTTATTGATGTATATAAAGCACCCACGGAGACGGAGAAGCCAACTCGCCAGGAATGTTGTCAAATATTACCGCCGAGATGTTAGGTTGGGTTAGGTTAGGTTATATTACGTTATTGATGTATACAAAGATCCCACGGATACGTAGAGGCCAACTCGCCAGGAATGTTATCAAATATTACCGCCGAAATGATGGGTTGGATTAAGGTACGTAATATTTCGTTATTGATGCTTATGAAGCTCCCACGGAGACGTAGAGGCCAACTCGCCAGGTATGTTTTCAAATATTACCGCCGAGATGTTAGGTTGGGTTATGTTAGGTTATATTACGTTATTGATGTATAAAAAGATCCCACGGAGACGTAGAGGCCAACTCGCCACGAATGTTTTCAAGTATTACCGCCGAGATGATAGGTTGGCTTAGGTTAGGTTATATTACGTTATTGATGTATATAAATGTACCACGGAGACGTAGAGGCCAACTCGCCATGAATGTGTTCACATATTACCGCCGAGATGTTAGATTGGGTTAGGTTAGGTTATATAACGTTATTGATGTATATAAAGGTCCCACGGAGACGTAGAGGCCAACTCGCCAGGAATGTTGTCAAATATTACCGCCGAGATGATAGGTTGTGTTATGTTAGGTTATATTTCGTTATTGATGTTTATGAAGGTCAAACGGAGACGTAGAGGCCAACTCGCCAGTAATGTTGTCAAATATTACCGCCGAAATGATAGGTTGGGTTAGGTTAGGTTATATTACGTTATTGATGTATATAAAGCTCCCACGGAGACGTAGAGGCCAACTCGCCAGGAATTTTGTCAAATATTACCGCCGAAATGATAGGTTGGATTAAGTTACGTTATATTTCGTTATTGATGCGTATGCAGTTCCCACGGAGACGTAGAGGCCAACTCGCCATGTATGTTTTTTAGTATTACCGCCGAGATGTTAGGTTGGGTTAGGTTAGGTTATATTACGTTATTGATGTATATAAAGGTCCCACGCAGACGTAGAGGCCAACTCGCCATGAATGTGTTCAAATATTACCGCCGAGATGTTAGATTGGGTTAGGTTAGGTTATATTACGTTATTGATGTATATAAAGCACCCACGGAAACGGAGAAGCCAACTCGCCAGTAATGTTCTCAAATATTACCGCCGAGATGATTGGTTGGGTTAGGTTAGGTTATATTTCGTTATTGATGGTTATGAAGTTCCCACGGAGACGTAGAGGCCAACTCGCCATGAATGTGTTCAAATATTACCGCCGAGATGTTAGATTGGGTTAGGTTAGGTTATATTACGTTATTGATGTATATCAAGCACCCACGGAGACGGAGAAGCCAACTCGCCAGGAATGTTGTCAAATATTACCGCCGAGATGTTAGGTTGGGTTAGGTTAGGTTATATTACGTTATTGATGTATACAAAGATCCCACGGAGACGTAGAGGCCAACAAGCCTGGAATGTGTTCAAATATTACCGCCGAGATGTTAGGTTGGGTTAGGTTAGGTTATATTACGTTATTGATGTATATAAAGCTCCCACGGAGATGTAGAGGCCAACTCGCCAGGAATTTTGTCAAATATTACCGCCGAAATGATAGGTTGGATTTAGTTACGTTATATTTCGTTATTGATGCGTATGAAGTTCCCACGGAGACGTAAAGGCCAACTCGCCATGTATGTTTTTTAATATTACCGCCGAGATGTTAGGTTGGGTTAGGTTAGGTTATATTACGTTATTGATGTATATAAAGGTCCCACGGAGACGTAGAGGCCAACTGGCCAGGTATGTTTTCAAATATTACCGCCGAGATGTTAGATTGGGTCAGGTTTAGGCTATATTACGTTATTGATGTATATAAAGATCCCACGGATACGTGGAGGCCAACTCGCCAGGAATGTTGTCAAATATTACCGCCGAGATGATAGGTTGGGTTAGGTTAGGTTATATTACGTTATTGATGTATATAAATGTACCACGGAGACGTAGAGGCCAACTCGCCATGAATGTGTTCAAATATTACCGCCGAGATGTTAGATTGGGTTAGGTTAGGTTATATTACGTTATTGATGTATATAAAGCACCCACGGAGACGGAGAATCCAACTCGCCAGGAATGTTGTCAAATATTACCGCCGAGATGTTAGGTTGGGTTAGGTTAGGTTATATTACGTTATTGATGTATATAAAGATCCCACGGAGACGTAGAGGCCAACTCGCCAGGTATGTTTTGAAATAGTACCGCCGAGATGTTAGGTTGGGTTATGTTAGGTTATATTACATTATTGATATATATATATATATATATATATATATATATATATATATATATATATATATATATCCCACGGGGACGTGGAGGCCAACAAGCCAGGAATGTGTTCAAATATTACCGCAGAGATGTTAGGTTGGGTTAGGTTAGGTTATATTACGTTATAGATGTATATAAAGGTCCCACGGAGACGTAGAGGCCAACAAGCCAGGAATGTGTTCAAATATTACCGCCGAGATGTTAGATTGGGTTAGGTTAGGTTATATTACGTTATTGATGTATATAAAGGTCCCACGGAGACGTAGAGGCCAAAAAGCCAGGAATGTGTTCAAACATTGCCGCGGAGATGTTAGGTTGTGTTAGGTTAGGTTATATTACGTTATAGATGTATATAAAGTTCCCACGGAGACGTAGAGGCCAACAAGCCAGGAATATGTTCAAATATTACCGCCGAGATTTTAGGTTGTGTTAGGTTAGGTTATATAACGTTATTGATGTATATAAAGGTTCCACGGAGACGTAGAGGCCAACTCGCCAGGTATGTTTTCAAATATTACCGCCGAGATGTTAGATTGGGTCAGGTTAGGCTATATTACATTATTGATGTATATAAAGATCCCACGGATACGTAGAGGCCAACTCGCCAGGAATGTTGTCAAATATTACCGCCGAGATGATAGGTTGGGTTAGGTTAGGTTATATTACATTATTGATGTATATAAATGTACCACGGAGACGTAGAGGCCAACTCGCCATGAATGTGTTCAAATATTACCGCCGAGATGTTAGATTGGGTCAGGTTAGGCTATATTACGTTATTGATGTATATAAGGATCCCACGGATACGTAGAGGCCAACTCGCCAGGAATGTTGTCAAATATTACCGCCGAGATGATAGGTTGGGTTAGGTTAGGTTATATTACATTATTGATGTATATAAATGTACCACAGAGACGTAGAGGCCAACTCGCCATGAATGTGTTCAAATATTACCGCCGAGATGTTAGATTGGGTTAGGTTAGGTTATATTACGTTATTCATGTATATAAAGCACCCACGGAAACGGAGAAGCCAACTCGCCAGTAATGTTCTCAAATATTACCGCCGAGATGATTGGTTGGGTTAGGTTAGGTTATATTTCGTTATTGATGGTTATGAAGTTCCCACGGAGACGTAGAGGCCAACTCGCCATGAATGTGTTCAAATATTACCGCCGAGATGTTAGATTGGGTTAGGTTAGGTTATATTACGTTATTGATGTATATAAATCACCCACGGAGACGGAGAAGCCAACTCGCCAGGAATGTTGTCAAATATTACCGCCGAGATGTTAGGTTGGGTTAGGTTAGGTTATATTACGTTATTGATGTATACAAAGATCCCACGGATACGTAGAGGCCAACTCGCCAGGAATGTTATCAAATATTACCGCCGAAATGATGGGTTGGATTAAGGTACGTAATATTTCGTTATTGATGCTTATGAAGCTCCCACGGAGACGTAGAGGCCAACTCGCCAGGTATGTTTTCAAATATTACCGCCGAGATGTTAGGTTGGGTTATGTTAGGTTATATTACGTTATTGATGTATAAAAAGATCCCACGGAGACGTAGAGGCCAACTCGCCACGAATGTTTTCAAGTATTACCGCCGAGATGTTAGCTTGGGTTAGGTTAGGTTATATTACGTTATAGATGTATATAAAGGTCCCACGGAGACGTAGAGGCCAACAAGCCTGGAATGTGTTCAAATATTACCGCCGAGATGTTAGGTTGGTTTAGGTTAGGTTATATTACGTTATAGATGTATATAAAGTTCGCCCGGAGACATAGAGTCCAACAAGCCAGGAATGTGTTGAAGTATTACCGCCGAGATGTTAGATTGGGTTAGGTTAGGTTATATTACGTTATTGATGTATATAAAGGTCCCACGGAGACGTAGAGGCCAAAAAGCCAGGAATGTGTTCAAACATTACCGCGGAGATGTTAGGTTGTGTTAGGTTAGGTTATATTACGTTATAGATGTATATAAAGTTCCCACGGAGACGTAGAGGCCAACAAGCCAGGAATATGTTCAAATATTACCGCCGAGATTTTAGGTTGTGTTAGGTTAGGTTATATAACGTTATTGATGTATATAAAGGTTCCACGGAGACGTAGAGGCCAACTCGCCAGGTATGTTTTCAAATATTACCGCCGAGATGTTAGATTGGGTCAGGTTAGGCTATATTACATTATTGATGTATATAAAGATCCCACGGATACGTAGAGGCCAACTCGCCAGGAATGTTGTCAAATATTACCGCCGAGATGATAGGTTGGGTTAGGTTAGGTTATATTACATTATTGATGTATATAAATGTACCACGGAGACGTAGAGGCCAACTCGCCATGAATGTGTTCAAATATTACCGCCGAGATGTTAGATTGGGTCAGGTTAGGCTATATTACGTTATTGATGTATATAAGGATCCCACGGATACGTAGAGGCCAACTCGCCAGGAATGTTGTCAAATATTACCGCCGAGATGATAGGTTGGGTTAGGTTAGGTTATATTACATTATTGATGTATATAAATGTACCACAGAGACGTAGAGGCCAACTCGCCATGAATGTGTTCAAATATTACCGCCGAGATGTTAGATTGGGTTAGGTTAGGTTATATTACGTTATTCATGTATATAAAGCACCCACGGAAACGGAGAAGCCAACTCGCCAGTAATGTTTTCAAATATTACCGCCGAGATGTTAGATTGGGTCAGGTTAGGCTATATTACATTATTGATGTATATAAAGATCCCACGGATACGTAGAGGCCAACTCGCCAGGAATGTTGTCAAATATTACCGCCGAGATGATAGGTTGGGTTAGGTTAGGTTATATTACATTATTGATGTATATAAATGTACCACGGAGACGTAGAGGCCAACTCGCCATGAATGTGTTCAAATATTACCGCCGAGATGTTAGATTGGGTCAGGTTAGGCTATATTACGTTATTGATGTATATAAGGATCCCACGGATACGTAGAGGCCAACTCGCCAGGAATGTTGTCAAATATTACCGCCGAGATGATAGGTTGGGTTAGGTTAGGTTATATTACATTATTGATGTATATAAATGTACCACAGAGACGTAGAGGCCAACTCGCCATGAATGTGTTCAAATATTACCGCCGAGATGTTAGATTGGGTTAGGTTAGGTTATATTACGTTATTCATGTATATAAAGCACCCACGGAAACGGAGAAGCCAACTCGCCAGTAATGTTCTCAAATATTACCGCCGAGATGATTGGTTGGGTTAGGTTAGGTTATATTTCGTTATTGATGGTTATGAAGTTCCCACGGAGACGTAGAGGCCAACTCGCCATGAATGTGTTCAAATATTACCGCCGAGATGTTAGATTGGGTTAGGTTAGGTTATATTACGTTATTGATGTATATAAAGCACCCACGGAGACGGAGAAGCCAACTCGCCAGGAATGTTGTCAAATATTACCGCCGAGATGTTAGGTTGGGTTAGGTTAGGTTATATTACGTTATTGATGTATACAAAGATCCCACGGATACGTAGAGGCCAACTCGCCAGGAATGTTATCAAATATTACCGCCGAAATGATGGGTTGGATTAAGGTACGTAATATTTCGTTATTGATGCTTATGAAGCTCCCACGGAGACGTAGAGGCCAACTCGCCAGGTATGTTTTCAAATATTACCGCCGAGATGTTAGGTTGGGTTATGTTAGGTTATATTACGTTATTGATGTATAAAAAGATCCCACGGAGACGTAGAGGCCAACTCGCCACGAATGTTTTCAAGTATTACCGCCGAGATGTTAGCTTGGGTTAGGTTAGGTTATATTACGTTATAGATGTATATAAAGGTCCCACGGAGACGTAGAGGCCAACAAGCCTGGAATGTGTTCAAATATTACCGCCGAGATGTTAGGTTGGTTTAGGTTAGGTTATATTACGTTATAGATGTATATAAAGTTCGCCCGGAGACATAGAGTCCAACAAGCCAGGAATGTGTTGAAGTATTACCGCCGAGATGTTAGATTGGGTTAGGTTAGGTTATATTACGTTATTGATGTATATAAAGGTCCCACGGAGACGTAGAGGCCAAAAAGCCAGGAATGTGTTCAAACATTACCGCGGAGATGTTAGGTTGTGTTAGGTTAGGTTATATTACGTTATAGATGTATATAAAGTTCCCACGGAGACGTAGAGGCCAACAAGCCAGGAATATGTTCAAATATTACCGCCGAGATTTTAGGTTGTGTTAGGTTAGGTTATATAACGTTATTGATGTATATAAAGGTTCCACGGAGACGTAGAGGCCAACTCGCCAGGTATGTTTTCAAATATTACCGCCGAGATGTTAGATTGGGTCAGGTTAGGCTATATTACATTATTGATGTATATAAAGATCCCACGGATACGTAGAGGCCAACTCGCCAGGAATGTTGTCAAATATTACCGCCGAGATGATAGGTTGGGTTAGGTTAGGTTATATTACATTATTGATGTATATAAATGTACCACGGAGACGTAGAGGCCAACTCGCCATGAATGTGTTCAAATATTACCGCCGAGATGTTAGATTGGGTCAGGTTAGGCTATATTACGTTATTGATGTATATAAGGATCCCACGGATACGTAGAGGCCAACTCGCCAGGAATGTTGTCAAATATTACCGCCGAGATGATAGGTTGGGTTAGGTTAGGTTATATTACATTATTGATGTATATAAATGTACCACAGAGACGTAGAGGCCAACTCGCCATGAATGTGTTCAAATATTACCGCCGAGATGTTAGATTGGGTTAGGTTAGGTTATATTACGTTATTCATGTATATAAAGCACCCACGGAAACGGAGAAGCCAACTCGCCAGTAATGTTCTCAAATATTACCGCCGAGATGATTGGTTGGGTTAGGTTAGGTTATATTTCGTTATTGATGGTTATGAAGTTCCCACGGAGACGTAGAGGCCAACTCGCCATGAATGTGTTCAAATATTACCGCCGAGATGTTAGATTGGGTTAGGTTAGGTTATATTACGTTATTGATGTATATAAAGCACCCACGGAGACGGAGAAGCCAACTCGCCAGGAATGTTGTCAAATATTACCGCCGAGATGTTAGGTTGGGTTAGGTTAGGTTATATTACGTTATTGATGTATACAAAGATCCCACGGATACGTAGAGGCCAACTCGCCAGGAATGTTATCAAATATTACCGCCGAAATGATGGGTTGGATTAAGGTACGTAATATTTCGTTATTGATGCTTATGAAGCTCCCACGGAGACGTAGAGGCCAACTCGCCAGGTATGTTTTCAAATATTACCGCCGAGATGTTAGGTTGGGTTATGTTAGGTTATATTACGTTATTGATGTATAAAAAGATCCCACGGAGACGTAGAGGCCAACTCGCCACGAATGTTTTCAAGTATTACCGCCGAGATGTTAGCTTGGGTTAGGTTAGGTTATATTACGTTATAGATGTATATAAAGGTCCCACGGAGACGTAGAGGCCAACAAGCCTGGAATGTGTTCAAATATTACCGCCGAGATGTTAGGTTGGTTTAGGTTAGGTTATATTACGTTATAGATGTATATAAAGTTCGCCCGGAGACATAGAGTCCAACAAGCCAGGAATGTGTTGAAGTATTACCGCCGAGATGTTAGATTGGGTTAGGTTAGGTTATATTACGTTATTGATGTATATAAAGGTCCCACGGAGACGTAGAGGCCAAAAAGCCAGGAATGTGTTCAAACATTACCGCGGAGATGTTAGGTTGTGTTAGGTTAGGTTATATTACGTTATAGATGTATATAAAGTTCCCACGGAGACGTAGAGGCCAACAAGCCAGGAATATGTTCAAATATTACCGCCGAGATTTTAGGTTGTGTTAGGTTAGGTTATATAACGTTATTGATGTATATAAAGGTTCCACGGAGACGTAGAGGCCAACTCGCCAGGTATGTTTTCAAATATTACCGCCGAGATGTTAGATTGGGTCAGGTTAGGCTATATTACATTATTGATGTATATAAAGATCCCACGGATACGTAGAGGCCAACTCGCCAGGAATGTTGTCAAATATTACCGCCGAGATGATAGGTTGGGTTAGGTTAGGTTATATTACATTATTGATGTATATAAATGTACCACGGAGACGTAGAGGCCAACTCGCCATGAATGTGTTCAAATATTACCGCCGAGATGTTAGATTGGGTCAGGTTAGGCTATATTACGTTATTGATGTATATAAGGATCCCACGGATACGTAGAGGCCAACTCGCCAGGAATGTTGTCAAATATTACCGCCGAGATGATAGGTTGGGTTAGGTTAGGTTATATTACATTATTGATGTATATAAATGTACCACAGAGACGTAGAGGCCAACTCGCCATGAATGTGTTCAAATATTACCGCCGAGATGTTAGATTGGGTTAGGTTAGGTTATATTACGTTATTCATGTATATAAAGCACCCACGGAAACGGAGAAGCCAACTCGCCAGTAATGTTCTCAAATATTACCGCCGAGATGATTGGTTGGGTTAGGTTAGGTTATATTTCGTTATTGATGGTTATGAAGTTCCCACGGAGACGTAGAGGCCAACTCGCCATGAATGTGTTCAAATATTACCGCCGAGATGTTAGATTGGGTTAGGTTAGGTTATATTACGTTATTGATGTATATAAAGCACCCACGGAGACGGAGAAGCCAACTCGCCAGGAATGTTGTCAAATATTACCGCCGAGATGTTAGGTTGGGTTAGGTTAGGTTATATTACGTTATTGATGTATACAAAGATCCCACGGATACGTAGAGGCCAACTCGCCAGGAATGTTATCAAATATTACCGCCGAAATGATGGGTTGGATTAAGGTACGTAATATTTCGTTATTGATGCTTATGAAGCTCCCACGGAGACGTAGAGGCCAACTCATCAGGTATGTTTTCAAATATTACCGCCGAGATGTTAGGTTGGGTTATGTTAGGTTATATTACGTTATTGATGTATAAAAAGATCCCACGGAGACGTAGAGGCCAACTCGCCACGAATGTTTTCAAGTATTACCGCCGAGATGTTAGCTTGGGTTAGGTTAGGTTATATTACGTTATAGATGTATATAAAGGTCCCACGGAGACGTAGAGGCCAACAAGCCTGGAATGTGTTCAAATATTACCGCCGAGATGTTAGGTTGGTTTAGGTTAGGTTATATTACGTTATAGATGTATATAAAGTTCGCCCGGAGACATAGAGTCCAACAAGCCAGGAATGTGTTGAAGTATTACCGCCGAGATGTTAGATTGGGTTAGGTTAGGTTATATTACGATATTGATGTATATAAAGATCCCACGGAGACGTAGAGGCCAACAAGCCAGGAATGTGTTCAAATATTACCGCCGAGATGTTAGATTGGGTTAGGTTAGGTTATATTACGTTATTGATGTATATAAAGGTCCCACGGAGACGTAGAGGCCAACAAGCCAGGAATGTGTTCAAACATTACCGCGGAGATGTTAGGTTGTGTTAGGTTAGGTTATATTACGTTATAGATGTATATAAAGTTCCCACGGAGACGTAGAGGCCAACAAGCCAGGAATATGTTCAAATATTACCGCCGAGATGTTAGATTGTGTTAGGTTAGGTTATATTACGTTATTGATGTATATAAAGATCCCACGGATACGTAGAGGCCAACTCGCCAGGAATGTTGTCAAATATTACCGCCGAGATGATAGGTTGGCTTAGGTTAGGTTATATTACGTTATTGATGTATATAAATGTACCACGGAGACGTAGAGGCCAACTCGCCATGAATGTGTTCACATATTACCGCCGAGATGTTAGATTGGGTTAGGTTAGGTTATATAACGTTATTGATGTATATAAAGGTCCCACGGAGACGTAGAGGCCAACTCGCCAGGAATGTTGTCAAATATTACCGCCGAGATGATAGGTTGTGTTATGTTAGGTTATATTTCGTTATTGATGTTTATGAAGGTCAAACGGAGACGTAGAGGCCAACTCGCCAGTAATGTTGTCAAATATTACCGCCGAAATGATAGGTTGGGTTAGGTTAGGTTATATTACGTTATTGATGTATATAAAGCTCCCACGGAGACGTAGAGGCCAACTCGCCAGGAATTTTGTCAAATATTACCGCCGAAATGATAGGTTGGATTAAGTTACGTTATATTTCGTTATTGATGCGTATGCAGTTCCCACGGAGACGTAGAGGCCAACTCGCCATGTATGTTTTTTAGTATTACCGCCGAGATGTTAGGTTGGGTTAGGTTAGGTTATATTACGTTATTGATGTATATAAAGTTCCCACGCAGACGTAGAGGCCAACTCGCCATGAATGTGTTCAAATATTACCGCCGAGATGTTAGATTGGGTTAGGTTAGGTTATATTACGTTATTGATGTATATAAAGCACCCACGGAAACGGAGAAGCCAACTCGCCAGTAATGTTCTCAAATATTACCGCCGAGATGATTGGTTGGGTTAGGTTAGGTTATATTTCGTTATTGATGGTTATGAAGTTCCCACGGAGACGTAGAGGCCAACTCGCCATGAATGTGTTCAAATATTACCGCCGAGATGTTAGATTGGGTTAGGTTAGGTTATATTACGTTATTGATGTATATCAAGCACCCACGGAGACGGAGAAGCCAACTCGCCAGGAATGTTGTCAAATATTACCGCCGAGATGTTAGGTTGGGTTAGGTTAGGTTATATTACGTTATTGATGTATACAAAGATCCCACGGAGACGTAGAGGCCAACAAGCCTGGAATGTGTTCAAATATTACCGCCGAGATGTTAGGTTGGGTTAGGTTAGGTTATATTACGTTATTGATGTATATAAAGCTCCCACGGAGATGTAGAGGCCAACTCGCCAGGAATTTTGTCAAATATTACCGCCGAAATGATAGGTTGGATTTAGTTACGTTATATTTCGTTATTGATGCGTATGAAGTTCCCACGGAGACGTAAAGGCCAACTCGCCATGTATGTTTTTTAATATTACCGCCGAGATGTTAGGTTGGGTTAGGTTAGGTTATATTACGTTATTGATGTATATAAAGGTCCCACGGAGACGTAGAGGCCAACTGGCCAGGTATGTTTTCAAATATTACCGCCGAGATGTTAGATTGGTTCAGGTTTAGGCTATATTACGTTATTGATGTATATAAAGATCCCACGGATACGTGGAGGCCAACTCGCCAGGAATGTTGTCAAATATTACCGCCGAGATGATAGGTTGGGTTAGGTTAGGTTATATTACGTTATTGATGTATATAAATGTACCACGGAGACGTAGAGGCCAACTCGCCATGAATGTGTTCAAATATTACCGCCGAGATGTTAGATTGGGTTAGGTTAGGTTATATTACGTTATTCATGTATATAAAGCACCCACGGAAACGGAGAAGCCAACTCGCCAGTAATGTTCTCAAATATTACCGCCGAGATGATTGGTTGGGTTAGGTTAGGTTATATTTCGTTATTGATGGTTATGAAGTTCCCACGGAGACGTAGAGGCCAACTCGCCATGAATGTGTTCAAATATTACCGCCGAGATGTTAGATTGGGTTAGGTTAGGTTATATTACGTTATTGATGTATATAAAGCACCCACGGAGACGGAGAAGCCAACTCGCCAGGAATGTTGTAAAATATTACCGCCGAGATGTTAGGTTGGGTTAGGTTAGGTTATATTACGTTATTGATGTATACAAAGATCCCACGGATACGTAGAGGCCAACTCGCCAGGAATGTTATCAAATATTACCGCCGAAATGATGGGTTGGATTAAGGTACGTAATATTTCGTTATTGATGCTTATGAAGCTCCCACGGAGACGTAGAGGCCAACTCGCCAGGTATGTTTTCAAATATTACCGCCGAGATGTTAGGTTGGGTTATGTTAGGTTATATTACGTTATTGATGTATAAAAAGATCCCACGGAGACGTAGAGGCCAACTCGCCACGAATGTTTTCAAGTATTACCGCCGAGATGTTAGCTTGGGTTAGGTTAGGTTATATTACGTTATAGATGTATATAAAGGTCCCACGGAGACGTAGAGGCCAACAAGCCTGGAATGTGTTCAAATATTACCGCCGAGATGTTAGGTTGGTTTAGGTTAGGTTATATTACGTTATAGATGTATATAAAGTTCGCCCGGAGACATAGAGTCCAACAAGCCAGGAATGTGTTGAAGTATTACCGCCGAGATGTTAGATTGGGTTAGGTTAGGTTATATTACGATATTGATGTATATAAAGATCCCACGGAGACGTAGAGGCCAACAAGCCAGGAATGTGTTCAAATATTACCGCCGAGATGTTAGATTGGGTTAGGTTAGGTTATATTACGTTATTGATGTATATAAAGGTCCCACGGAGACGTAGAGGCCAACAAGCCAGGAATGTGTTCAAACATTACCGCGGAGATGTTAGGTTGTGTTAGGTTAGGTTATATTACGTTATAGATGTATATAAAGTTCCCACGGAGACGTAGAGGCCAACAAGCCAGGAATATGTTCAAATATTACCGCCGAGATGTTAGATTGTGTTAGGTTAGGTTATATTACGTTATTGATGTATATAAAGATCCCACGGATACGTAGAGGCCAACTCGCCAGGAATGTTGTCAAATATTACCGCCGAGATGATAGGTTGGCTTAGGTTAGGTTATATTACGTTATTGATGTATATAAATGTACCACGGAGACGTAGAGGCCAACTCGCCATGAATGTGTTCACATATTACCGCCGAGATGTTAGATTGGGTTAGGTTAGGTTATATTACGTTATTGATGTATATAAAGCACCCACGGAGACGTAGAGGCCAACTCGCCAGGAATGATGTCAAATATTACCGCCGAGATGTTAGGTTGGGTTAGGTTAGGTTATATTACGTTATTGATGTTTATGAAGGTCAAACGGAGACGGAGAAGCCAACTCGCCAGGAATGTTGTCAAATATTACCGCCGAGATTTTAGGTTGTGTTAGGTTAGATTATATAACGTTATTGATGTATATAAAGGTCCCACGGAGACGTAGAGGCCAACTCGCCAGTAATGTTGTCAAATATTACCGCCGAGATGATAGGTTGGGTTAGGTTAGGTTATATTACGTTATAGATGTATATAAAGGTCCCACGGAGACGTAGAGGCCAACAAGCCTGGAATGTGTTCAAATATTACCGCCGAGATGTTAGGTTGGTTTAGGTTAGGTTATATTACGTTATAGATGTATATAAAGTTCGCCCGGAGACATAGAGTCCAACAAGCCAGGAATGTGTTGAAGTATTACCGCCGAGATGTTAGATTGGGTTAGGTTAGGTTATATTACGATATTGATGTATATAAAGATCCCACGGAGACGTAGAGGCCAACAAGCCAGGAATGTGTTCAAATATTACCGCCGAGATGTTAGATTGGGTTAGGTTAGGTTATATTACGTTATTGATGTATATAAAGGTCCCACGGAGACGTAGAGGCCAACAAGCCAGGAATGTGTTCAAACATTACCGCGGAGATGTTAGGTTGTGTTAGGTTAGGTTATATTACGTTATAGATGTATATAAAGTTCCCACGGAGACGTAGAGGCCAACAAGCCAGGAATATGTTCAAATATTACCGCCGAGATGTTAGATTGTGTTAGGTTAGGTTATATTACGTTATTGATGTATATAAAGATCCCACGGATACGTAGAGGCCAACTCGCCAGGAATGTTGTCAAATATTACCGCCGAGATGATAGGTTGGCTTAGGTTAGGTTATATTACGTTATTGATGTATATAAATGTACCACGGAGACGTAGAGGCCAACTCGCCATGAATGTGTTCAAATATTACCGCCGAGATGTTAGATTGGGTTAGGTTAGGTTATATTACGTTATTGATGTATATAAAGCACCCACGGAGACGTAGAGGCCAACTCGCCAGGAATGATGTCAAATATTACCGCCGAGATGTTAGGTTGGCTTAGGCTAGGTTATATTACGTTATTGATGTTTATGAAGGTCAAACGGAGACGGAGAAGCCAACTCGCCAGGAATGTTGTCAAATATTACCGCCGAGATTTTAGGTTGTGTTAGGTTAGGTTATATAACGTTATTGATGTATATAAAGGTCCCACGGAGACGTAGAGGCCAACTCGCCAGGTATGTTTTCAAATATTAAAGCCGAGATGATAGGTTGGGTTAGGTTAGGTTATATTACATTATTGATGTATATAAATGTACCACGGAGACGTAGAGGCCAACTCGAGATGAATGTGTTCAAATATTACCGCCGAGATGTTAGATTGGGTTAGGTTAGGTTATATTACGTTATTGATGTATACAAAGATCCCACGGATACGTAGAGGCCAACTCGCCAGGTATGTTTTCAAATATTACCGCCGAGATGTTAGGTTGGGTTAGGTTAGGTTATATTACGTTATTGATGTATATAAAGGTCCCACGGAGACGTAGAGGCCAACTCGCCAGGTATGTTTTCAAATATTACCGCCGAGATGTTAGGTTGGGTTATGTTAGGTTATATTACGTTATTGATGTATAAAAAGATCCCACGGAGACGTAGAGGCCAACAAGCCAGGAATGGCTTCAAATATTACCGCCGAGATGTTAGGTTGGGTTAAGTTAGGTTATATTACGATATTGATGTATATAAAGATCCCACGGGGACGTAGAGGCCAACAAGCCAGGAATGTCTTCAAATATTACCGCCGAGATGTTAGGTTGGGTTAGGTTAGGTTATATAACGTTATTGATGTATATAAAGGTCCCACGGAGACGTAGAGGCCAACTCGCCAGTAATGTTGTCAAATATTACCGCCGAGATGATAGGTTGTGTTATGTTAGGTTATATTTCGTTATTGATGTTTATGAAGGTCAAACGGAGACGTAGAGTCCAACTCGCCAGTAACGTTGTCAAATATTACCGCCGAGATGATAGGTTGGGTTAGGTTAGGTTATATTACGTTATTGATGTATATAAAGCTCCCACGGAGACGTAGAGGCCAACTCGCCAGGAATTTTGTCAAATATTACCGCCGAAATGATAGGTTGGATTTAGTTACGTTATATTTCGTTATTGATGCGTATGAAGTTCCCACGGAGACGTAGAGGCCAACTCGCCATGTATGTTCTTTAATATTACCGCCGAGATGTTAGGTTGGGTTAGGTTAGTTTATATTACGTTATTGATGTATATAAAGCACCCACGGAGACGAAGAATCCAACTCGCCAGGAATGTTGTCAAATATTACCGCCGAGATGTTAGGTTGGGTTAGGTTAGGTTATATTACGTTATTGATGTATATAAAGGTCCCACGGAGACGTAGAGGCCAACAAGCCAGGAATGTGTTCAAACATTACCGCGGAGATGTTAGGTTGTGTTAGGTTAGGTTATATTACGTTATAGATGTATATAAAGTTCCCACGGAGACGTAGAGGCCAACAAGCCAGGAATATGTTCAAATATTACCGCCGAGATGTTAGATTGTGTTAGGTTAGGTTATATTACGTTATTGATGTATATAAAGATCCCACGGATACGTAGAGGCCAACTCGCCAGGAATGTTGTCAAATATTACCGCCGAGATGATAGGTTGGGTTAGGTTAGGTTATATTACGTTATTGATGTATATAAATGTACCACGGAGACGTAGAGGCCAACTCGCCATGAATGTGTTCAAATATTACCGCCGAGATGTTAGATTGGGTTAGGTTAGGTTATATTACGTTATTGATGTATATAAAGCACCCACGGAGACGTAGAGGCCAACTCGCCAGGAATGATGTCAAATATTACCGCCGAGATGTTAGGTTGGGTTAGGTTAGGTTATATTACGTTATTGATGTATATAAATGTACCACGGAGACGTAGAGGCCAACTCGCCATGAATGTGTTCAAATATTACCGCCGAGATGGTAGATTGGGTTAGGTTAGGTTATATTACGTTATTGATGTATATAAAGCACCCACGGAGACGGAGAATCCAACTCGCCAGGAATGTTGTCAAATATTACCGCCGAGATGTTAGGTTGGGTTAGGTTAGGTTATATAACGTTATTGATGTATATAAAGGTCCCACGGAGACGTAGAGGCCAACTCGCCAGGAATGTTGTCAAATATTACCGCCGAGATGATAGGTTGTGTTATGTTAGGTTATATTTCGTTATTGATGTTTATGAAGGTCAAACGGAGACGTAGAGGCCAACTCGCCAGTAATGTTGTCAAATATTACCGCCGAAATGATAGGTTGGGTTAGGTTAGGTTATATTACGTTATTGATGTATATAAATGTACCACGGAGACGTAGAGGCCAACTCGCCATGAATGTTGTCAAATATTACCGCCGAGATGATAGGTTGGGTTAGGTTAGGTTATATTACGTTATTGATGTATATAAATGTACCACGGAGACGTAGAGGCCAACTCGCCATGAATGTGTTCAAATATTACCGCCGAGATGTTAGATTGGGTTAGGTTAGGTTATATTACGTTATTGATGTATATAAAGCACCCACGGAGACGTAGAGGCCAACTCGCCAGGAATGATGTCAAATATTACCGCCGAGATGTTAGGTTGGGTTAGGTTAGGTTATATTACGTTATTGATGTATATAAATGTACCACGGAGACGTAGAGGCCAACTCGCCATGAATGTGTTCAAATATTACCGCCGAGATGGTAGATTGGGTTAGGTTAGGTTATATTACGTTATTGATGTATATAAAGCACCCACGGAGACGGAGAATCCAACTCGCCAGGAATGTTGTCAAATATTACCGCCGAGATGTTAGGTTGGGTTAGGTTAGGTTATATAACGTTATTGATGTATATAAAGGTCCCACGGAGACGTAGAGGCCAACTCGCCAGGAATGTTGTCAAATATTACCGCCGAGATGATAGGTTGTGTTATGTTAGGTTATATTTCGTTATTGATGTTTATGAAGGTCAAACGGAGACGTAGAGGCCAACTCGCCAGTTATGTTGTCAAATATTACCGCCGAAATGATAGGTTGGGTTAGGTTAGGTTATATTACGTTATTGATGTATATAAATGTACCACGGAGACGTAGAGGCCAACTCGCCATGAATGTTGTCAAATATTACCGCCGAGATGATAGGTTGGGTTAGGTTAGGTTATATTACGTTATTGATGTATATAAATGTACCACGGAGACGTAGAGGCCAACTCGCCATGAATGTGTTCAAATATTACCGCCGAGATGTTAGATTGGGTTAGGTTAGGTTATATTACGTTATTTATGTATATAAAGCACCCACGGAGACGTAGAGGCCAACTCGCCAGGAATGATGTCAAATATTACCGCCGAGATGTTAGGTTGGGTTAGGTTAGGTTATATTACGTTATTGATGTATATAAATGTACCACGGAGACGTAGAGGCCAACTCGCCATGAATGTGTTCAAATATTACCGCCGAGATGGTAGATTGGGTTAGGTTAGGTTATATTACGTTATTGATGTATATAAAGCACCCACGGAGACGGAGAATCCAACTCGCCAGGAATGTTGTCAAATATTACCGCCGAGATGTTAGGTTGGGTTAGGTTAGGTTATATAACGTTATTGATGTATATAAAGGTCCCACGGAGACGTAGAGGCCAACTCGCCAGGAATGTTGTCAAATATTACCGCCGAGATGATAGGTTGTGTTATGTTAGGTTATATTTCGTTATTGATGTTTATGAAGGTCAAACGGAGACGTAGAGGCCAACTCGCCAGTAATGTTGTCAAATATTACCGCCGAAATGATAGGTTGGGTTAGGTTAGGTTATATTACGTTATTGATGTATATAAAGCTCCCACGGAGACGTAGAGGCCAACTCGCCAGGAATTTTGTCAAATATTACCGCCGAAATGATAGGTTGGATTAAGTTACGTTATATTTCGTTATTGATGCGTATGCAGTTCCCACGGAGACGTAGAGGCCAACTCGCCATGTATGTTTTTTAGTATTACCGCCGAGATGTTAGGTTGGGTTAGGTTAGGTTATATTACGTTATTGATGTATATAAAGGTCCCACGCAGACGTAGAGGCCAACTCGCCATGAATGTGTTCAAATATTACCGCCGAGATGTTAGATTGGGTTAGGTTAGGTTATATTACGTTATTGATGTATATAAAGCACCCACGGAAACGGAGAAGCCAACTCGCCAGTAATGTTCTCAAATATTACCGCCGAGATGATTGGTTGGGTTAGGTTAGGTTATATTTCGTTATTGATGGTTATGAAGTTCCCACGGAGACGTAGAGGCCAACTCGCCATGAATGTGTTCAAATATTACCGCCGAGATGTTAGATTGGGTTAGGTTAGGTTATATTACGTTATTGATGTATATAAAGCACCCACGGAGACGGAGAATCCAACTCGCCAGGAATGTTGTCAAATATTACCGCCGAGATGTTAGGTTGGGTTAGGTTAGGTTATATTACGTTATTGATGTATATAAAGATCCCACGGAGACGTAGAGGCCAACTCGCCAGGTATGTTTTGAAATAGTACCGCCGAGATGTTAGGTTGGGTTATGTTAGGTTATATTACGTTATTGATGTATATAAATGTACCACGGAGACGTAGAGGCCAACTCGCCATGAATGTGTTCAAATATTACCGCCGAGATGTTAGATTGGGTTAGGTTAGGTTATATTACGTTATTGATGTATATAAAGCACCCACGGAGACGTAGAGGCCAACTCGCCAGGAATGATGTCAAATATTACCGCCGAGATGTTAGGTTGGGTTAGGTTAGGTTATATTACGTTATTGATGTATATAAATGTACCACGGAGACGTAGAGGCCAACTCGCCATGAATGTGTTCAAATATTACCGCCGAGATGGTAGATTGTGTTAGGTTAGGTTATATTACGTTATTGATGTATATAAAGCACCCACGGAGACGGAGAATCCAACTCGCCAGGAATGTTGTCAAATATTACCGCCGAGATGTTAGGTTGGGTTAGGTTAGGTTATATAACGTTATTGATGTATATAAAGGTCCCACGGAGACGTAGAGGCCAACTCGCCAGGAATGTTGTCAAATATTACCGCCGAGATGATAGGTTGTGTTATGTTAGGTTATATTTCGTTATTGATGTTTATGAAGGTCAAACGGAGACGTAGAGGCCAACTCGCCAGTAATGTTGTCAAATATTACCGCCGAAATGATAGGTTGGGTTAGGTTAGGTTATATTACGTTATTGATGTATATAAATGTACCACGGAGACGTAGAGGCCAACTCGCCATGAATGTTGTCAAATATTACCGCCGAGATGATAGGTTGGGTTAGGTTAGGTTATATTACGTTATTGATGTATATAAATGTACCACGGAGACGTAGAGGCCAACTCGCCATGAATGTGTTCAAATATTACCGCCGAGATGTTAGATTGGGTTAGGTTAGGTTATATTACGTTATTGATGTATATAAAGCACCCACGGAGACGTAGAGGCCAACTCGCCAGGAATGATGTCAAATATTACCGCCGAGATGTTAGGTTGGGTTAGGTTAGGTTATATTACGTTATTGATGTATATAAATGTACCACGGAGACGTAGAGGCCAACTCGCCATGAATGTGTTCAAATATTACCGCCGAGATGGTAGATTGGGTTAGGTTAGGTTATATTACGTTATTGATGTATATAAAGCACCCACGGAGACGGAGAATCCAACTCGCCAGGAATGTTGTCAAATATTACCGCCGAGATGTTAGGTTGGGTTAGGTTAGGTTATATAACGTTATTGATGTATATAAAGGTCCCACGGAGACGTAGAGGCCAACTCGCCAGGAATGTTGTCAAATATTACCGCCGAGATGATAGGTTGTGTTATGTTAGGTTATATTTCGTTATTGATGTTTATGAAGGTCAAACGGAGACGTAGAGGCCAACTCGCCAGTTATGTTGTCAAATATTACCGCCGAAATGATAGGTTGGGTTAGGTTAGGTTATATTACGTTATTGATGTATATAAATGTACCACGGAGACGTAGAGGCCAACTCGCCATGAATGTTGTCAAATATTACCGCCGAGATGATAGGTTGGGTTAGGTTAGGTTATATTACGTTATTGATGTATATAAATGTACCACGGAGACGTAGAGGCCAACTCGCCATGAATGTGTTCAAATATTACCGCCGAGATGTTAGATTGGGTTAGGTTAGGTTATATTACGTTATTGATGTATATAAAGCACCCACGGAGACGTAGAGGCCAACTCGCCAGGAATGATGTCAAATATTACCGCCGAGATGTTAGGTTGGGTTAGGTTAGGTTATATTACGTTATTGATGTATATAAATGTACCACGGAGACGTAGAGGCCAACTCGCCATGAATGTGTTCAAATATTACCGCCGAGATGGTAGATGGGGTTAGGTTAGGTTATATTACGTTATTGATGTATATAAAGCACCCACGGAGACGGAGAATCCAACTCGCCAGGAATGTTGTCAAATATTACCGCCGAGATGTTAGGTTGGGTTAGGTTAGGTTATATAACGTTATTGATGTATATAAAGGTCCCACGGAGACGTAGAGGCCAACTCGCCAGGAATGTTGTCAAATATTACCGCCGAGATGATAGGTTGTGTTATGTTAGGTTATATTTCGTTATTGATGTTTATGAAGGTCAAACGGAGACGTAGAGGCCAACTCGCCAGTAATGTTGTCAAATATTACCGCCGAAATGATAGGTTGGGTTAGGTTAGGTTATATTACGTTATTGATGTATATAAAGCTCCCACGGAGACGTAGAGGCCAACTCGCCAGGAATTTTGTCAAATATTACCGCCGAAATGATAGGTTGGATTAAGTTACGTTATATTTCGTTATTGATGCGTATGCAGTTCCCACGGAGACGTAGAGGCCAACTCGCCATGTATGTTTTTTAGTATTACCGCCGAGATGTTAGGTTGGGTTAGGTTAGGTTATATTACGTTATTGATGTATATAAAGGTCCCACGCAGACGTAGAGGCCAACTCGCCATGAATGTGTTCAAATATTACCGCCGAGATGTTAGATTGGGTTAGGTTAGGTTATATTACGTTATTGATGTATATAAAGCACCCACGGAAACGGAGAAGCCAACTCGCCAGTAATGTTCTCAAATATTACCGCCGAGATGATTGGTTGGGTTAGGTTAGGTTATATTTCGTTATTGATGGTTATGAAGTTCCCACGGAGACGTAGAGGCCAACTCGCCATGAATGTGTTCAAATATTACCGCCGAGATGTTAGATTGGGTTAGGTTAGGTTATATTACGTTATTGATGTATATAAAGCACCCACGGAGACGGAGAATCCAACTCGCCAGGAATGTTGTCAAATATTACCGCCGAGATGTTAGGTTGGGTTAGGTTAGGTTATATTACGTTATTGATGTATATAAAGATCCCACGGAGACGTAGAGGCCAACTCGCCAGGTATGTTTTGAAATAGTACCGCCGAGATGTTAGGTTGGGTTATGTTAGGTTATATTACATTATTGATATATATATATATATATATATATATATATATATATATATATATATATATATATATATATATATATGTATATATATATATATATATATATATATATATATCCCACGGGGACGTGGAGGCCAACAAGCCAGGAATGTGTTCAAATATTACCGCAGAGATGTTAGGTTGGGTTAGGTTAGGTTATATTACGTTATAGATGTATATAAAGGTCCCACGGAGACGTAGAGGCCAACAAGCCAGGAATGTGTTCAAATATTACCGCCGAGATGTTAGATTGGGTTAGGTTAGGTTATATTACGTTATTGATGTATATAAAGGTCCCACGGAGACGTAGAGGCCAACAAGCCAGGAATGTGTTCAAACATTACCGCGGAGATGTTAGGTTGTGTTAGGTTAGGTTATATTACGTTATAGATGTATATAAAGTTCCCACGGAGACGTAGAGGCCAACAAGCCAGGAATATGTTCAAATATTACCGCCGAGATTTTAGGTTGTGTTAGGTTAGGTTATATAACGTTATTGATGTATATAAAGGTTCCACGGAGACGTAGAGGCCAACTCGCCAGGTATGTTTTCAAATATTACCGCCGAGATGTTAGATTGGGTCAGGTTAGGCTATATTACGTTATTGATGTATATAAAGATCCCACGGATACGTAGAGGCCAACTCGCCAGGAATGTTGTCAAATATTACCGCCGAGATGATAGGTTGGGTTAGGTTAGGTTATATTACATTATTGATGTATATAAATGTACCACGGAGACGTAGAGGCCAACTCGCCATGAATGTGTTCAAATATTACCGCCGAGATGTTAGATTGGGTTAGGTTAGGTTATATTACGTTATTGATGTATATAAAGCACCCACGGAAACGGAGAAGCCAACTCGCCAGTAATGTTCTCAAATATTACCGCCGAGATGATTGGTTGGGTTAGGTTAGGTTATATTTCGTTATTGATGGTTATGAAGTTCCCACGGAGACGTAGAGGCCAACTCGCCATGAATGTGTTCAAATATTACCGCCGAGATGTTAGATTGGGTTAGGTTAGGTTATATTACGTTATTGATGTATATAAAGCACCCACGGAGACGGAGAATCCAACTCGCCAGGAATGTTGTCAAATATTACCGCCGAGATGTTAGGTTGGGTTAGGTTAGGTTATATTACGTTATTGATGTATATAAAGATCCCACGGAGACGTAGAGGCCAACTCGCCAGGTATGTTTTGAAATAGTACCGCCGAGATGTTAGGTTGGGTTATGTTAGGTTATATTACATTATTGATATATATATATATATATATATATATATATATATATATATATATATATATATATATATATATATATGTATATATATATATATATATATCCAACGGGGACGTGGAGGCCAACAAGCCAGGAATGTGTTCAAATATTACCGCAGAGGTGTTAGGTTGGGTTAGGTTAGGTTATATTACGTTATAGATGTATATAAAGGTCCCACGGAGACGTAGAGGCCAACAAGCCAGGAATGTGTTCAAATATTACCGCCGAGATGTTAGATTGGGTTAGGTTAGGTTATATTACGTTATTGATGTATATAAAGGTCCCACGGAGACGTAGAGGCCAACAAGCCAGGAATGTGTTCAAACATTACCGCGGAGATGTTAGGTTGTGTTAGGTTAGGTTATATTACGTTATAGATGTATATAAAGTTCCCACGGAGACGTAGAGGCCAACAAGCCAGGAATATGTTCAAATATTACCGCCGAGATTTTAGGTTGTGTTAGGTTAGGTTATATAACGTTATTGATGTATATAAAGGTTCCACGGAGACGTAGAGGCCAACTCGCCAGGTATGTTTTCAAATATTACCGCCGAGATGTTAGATTGGGTCAGGTTAGGCTATATTACGTTATTGATGTATATAAAGATCCCACGGATACGTAGAGGCCAACTCGCCAGGAATGTTGTCAAATATTACCGCCGAGATGATAGGTTGGGTTAGGTTAGGTTATATTACATTATTGATGTATATAAATGTACCACGGAGACGTAGAGGCCAACTCGCCATGAATGTGTTCAAATATTACCGCCGAGATGTTAGATTGGGTTAGGTTAGGTTATATTACGTTATTGATGTATATAAAGCACCCACGGAGACGGAGAATCCAACTCGCCAGGAATGTTGTCAAATATTACCGCCGAGATGTTAGGTTGGGTTAGGTTAGGTTATATAACGTTATTGATGTATATAAAGGTCCCACGGAGACGTAGAGGCCAACTCGCCAGGAATGTTGTCAAATATTACCGCCGAGATGATAGGTTGTGTTATGTTAGGTTATATTTCGTTATTGATGTTTATGAAGGTCAAACGGAGACGTAGAGGCCAACTCGCCAGTAATGTTGTCAAATATTACCGCCGAAATGATAGGTTTGGTTAGGTTAGGTTATATTACGTTATTGATGTATATAAAGCTCCCACGGAGACGTAGAGGCCAACTCGCCAGGAATTTTGTCAAATATTACCGCCGAAATGATAGGTTGGATTAAGTTACGTTATGTTTCGTTATTGATGCGTATGAAGTTCCCACGGAGACGTAGGGGCCAATTCGCCATGTATGTTTTTTAATATTACCTCCGAGATGTTAGGTTGGGTTAGGTTAGGTTATATTACGTTATTGATGTATATAAAGGTCCCACGGAGACGTAGAGGCCAACTCGCCAGGTATGTTTTCAAATATTAAAGCCGAGATGATAGGTTGGGTTAGGTTAGGTTATATTACATTATTGATGTATATAAATGTACCACGGAGACGTAGAGGCCAACTCGCCATGAATGTGTTCAAATATTACCGCCGAGATGTTAGATTGACTTAGGTTAGGTTATATTACGTTATTGATGTATATAAAGCACCCACGGAAACGGAGAAGCCAACTCGCCAGTAATGTTGTCAAATATTACCGCCGAGATGATAGGTTGGGTTAGGTTAGGTTATATTACGTTATTGAAGTATATAAAGCTCCCACGGAGACGTAGAGGCCAACTCGCCAGGAATGTTGTCAAATATTACCGCCGAAATGATAGGTTGGATTAAGTTACGTTATATTTCGTTATTGATGGTTATGAAGTTCCCACGGAGACGTAGAGGCCAACTCGCCATGAATGTGTTCAAATATTACCGCCGAGATGTTGGATTGGGTTATGTTAGGTTATATTACGTTATTGATGTATATAAAGCACCCACGGAGACGGAGAAGCCAACTCGCCAGGAATGTTGTCAAATATTACCGCCGAGGTGTTAGGTTGGGTTAGGTTAGGTTATATTACGTTATTGATGTATAAAAAGATCCCACGGAGACGGAGAAGCCAACTCGCCAGGAATGTTGACAAATATTACTGCCGAGATGTTAGGTTGGGTTAGGTTAGGTTATATAACGTTATTGATGTATATAAAGGTCCCACGGATACGTAGAGGCCAACTCGCCAGGTATGTTTTCAAATATTACCGCCGAGATGTTAGGTTGGGTTATGTTAGGTTATATTACGTTATTGATGTATAAAAAGATCCCACGGAGACGTAGAGGCCAACTCGCCACGAATGTTTTCAGGTATTACCGCCGAGATGTTAGGTTGGGTTAGGTTAGGTTATATAACGTTATTGATGTATATAAAGGTCCCACGGATACGTAGAGGCCAACTCGCCAGGTATGTTTTCAAATATTACCGCCGAGATGTTAGGTTGGGTTATGTTAAGTTATATTACGTTATTGATGTATAAAAAGATCCCACGGAGACGTAGATGCCAACTCGCCACGAATGTTTTCAGGTATTACCGCCGAGATGTTAGGTTGGGTTAGGTTAGGTGATATTACGTTATAGATGTATATAAAGGTCCCACGGAGACGTAGAGGCCAACAAGCCTGGAATGTGTTCAAATATTACCGCCGAGATGTTAGGTTGGTTTAGGTTAGGTTATATTTCGTTATTGATGTTTATGAAGGTCAAACGGAGACGTAGAGGCCAACTCGCCAGTAATGTTGTCAAATATTACCGCCGAGATGATAGGTTGGGTTAGGTTAGGTTATATTACGTTATTGATGTATATAAAGCTCCCACGGAGACGTAGAGGCCAACTCGCCAGGAATTTTGTCAAATATTACCGCCGAAATGATAGGTTGGATTAAGTTACGTTATATTTCGTTATTGATGCGCATGAAGTTCCCACGGAGACGTAGAGGCCAACTCGCCATGTATGTTTTTTAATATTACCGCCGAGATGTTAGGTTGGGTTAGGTTAGGTTATATTACGTTATTGATGTATATAAAGGTCCCACGGAGACGTAGAGGCCAACTCGCCAGGTATGTTTTCAAATATTACCGCCGAGATGTTAGATTGGGTCAGGTTAGGCTATATTACGTTATTGATGTATATAAAGGTCCCACGGATACGTAGAGGCCAACTCGCCAGGAATGTTGAGGAATGTTGTCAAATATTACCGCCGAGATGTTAGATTGGGTCAGGTTAGGCTATATTACGTTATTGATGTATATAAAGCACCCACTGAGACGGAGAATCCAACTCGCCAGGAATTTTGTCAAATATTACCGCCGAGATGTTAGGTTGGGTTAGGTTAGGTTATATTACGTTATTGATGTATATAAAGATCCCACGGATACGTAGAGGCCAACTCGCCAGGAATGTTGTCAAATATTACCGCCGAAATGATAGGTTGGATTAAGTTACGTTATATTTCGTTATTGATGCTTGTGAAGGTCCCACGGAGACGTAGATGCCAACTCGCCAGGTATGTTTTCTAATATTACCGCCGAGATGTTAGGTTGGGTTAGGTTAGGTTATATTACGTTATTGATGTATAAAAAGATCCCACGGAGACGGAGAAGCCAACTCGCCAGGAATGTTGTTAAATATTACTGCCGCGATGTTAGGTTGGGTTAGGTTAGGTTATATTACGTTATTGATGTATATAAAGGTCCCACGGAGACGTGGAGGCCAACTCGCCAGGAATGTTGTCAAATATTACCGCCGAGATGATAGGTTGTGTTATGTTAGGTTATATTTCGTTATTGATGTTTATGAAGGTCAAACGGAGACGTAGAGGCCAACTCGCCAGTAATGTTGTCAAATATTACCGCCGAGATGATAGGTTGGGTTAGGTTAGGTTATATTACGTTATTGATGTATATAAAGCTCCCACGGAGACGTAGAGGCCAACTCGCCAGGTATGTTTTCAAATATTACCGCCGAGATGTTAGGTTGGGTTATGTTAGGTTATATTACGTTATTGATGTATATAAAGGTCCCACGGAGACGTAGAGGCCAACAAGCCAGGAAGGTGTTCAAATATTACCGCGGAGATGTTAAGTTGTGTTAGGTTAGGTTATATTACGTTATAGATGTATATAAAGTTCCCACGGAGACGTGGAGGCCAACAAGCCAGGAATATGTTCAAATATTACCGCCGAGATGTTAGATTGGGTTAGGTTAGGTTATATTACGTTATTGATGTATATAAATATCCCACGGATACGTAGAGGCCAACTCGCCAGGAATGTTGTCAAATATTACCGCCGAGATGATAGGTTGGGTTAGGTTAGGTTATATTACGTTATTGATGTATATAAAGGTCCCACGGAGACGTAGAGGCCAACAAGCCAGGAAGGTGTTCAAATATTACCGCGGAGATGTTAAGTTGTGTTAGGTTAGGTTATATTACGTTATAGATGTATATAAAGTTCCCACGGAGACGTGGAGGCCAACAAGCCAGGAATATGTTCAAATATTACCGCCGAGATGTTAGATTGGGTTAGGTTAGGTTATATTACGTTATTGATGTATATAAATATCCCACGGATACGTAGAGGCCAACTCGCCAGGAATGTTGTCAAATATTACCGCCGAGATGATAGGTTGGGTTAGGTTAGGTTATATTACGTTATTGATGTATATAAATGTACCACGGAGACGTAGAGGCCAACTCGCCATGAATGTGTTCAAATATTACCGCCGAGATGTTAGATTGGGTTAGGTTAGGTTATATTACGTTGTTGATGTATATAAAGCACCCACGGAGACGTAGAGGCCAACTCGCCGGGAATGATGCCATATATTACCGCCGAGATGTTAGGTTGGGTTAGGTTAGGTTATATTACGTTCTTGATGTTTATGAAGGTCAAACGGAGACGGAGAAGCCAACTCGCCAGGAATGTTGTCAAATATTACCGCCGAGATTTTAGGTTGTGTTAGGTTAGGTTATATAACGTTATTGATGTATATAAAGGCCCCACGGAGACGTAGAGGCCAACTCGCCAGTAATGTTGTCAAATATTACCGCCGAGATGATAGGTTGGGTTAGGTTAGGTTATATTACGTTATTGATATATATAAAGCTCCCACGGAGACGTAGAGGCCAACTCGCCAGGAATGTTGTCAAATATTACCGCCGAAATGATAGGTTGGATTAAGTTACGTTATATTTCGTTATTGATGCTTATGAAGTTCTCACGGAGACATAGAGGCCAACTCGCCATGTAAGTTTTTTAATATTACCGCCGAGATGTTAGATTGGGTTAGGTTAGGTTATATTACGTTATTGATGTATATAAAGCACCCACGGAGACGGAGAAGCCAACTCGCCAGGAATGTTGTCAAATATTACCGCCGAGATGTTAGGTTGGGTTAGGTTAGGTTATATTACGTTATTGATGTATAAAAAGATCCCACGGAGACGGAGAAGCCAACTCGCCAGGAATGTTGACAAATATTACTGCCGAGATGTTAGGTTGGGTTAGGTTAGGTTATATAACGTTATTGATGTATATAAAGGTCCCACGGATACGTAGAGGCCAACTCGCCAGGTATGTTTTCAAATATTACCGCCGAGATGTTAGGTTGGGTTATGTTAAGTTATATTACGTTATTGATGTATAAAAAGATCCCACGGAGACGTAGATGCCAACTCGCCACGAATGTTTTCAGGTATTACCGCCGAGATGTTAGGTTGGGTTAGGTTAGGTGATATTACGTTATAGATGTATATAAAGGTCCCACGGAGACGTAGAGGCCAACAAGCCTGGAATGTGTTCAAATATTACCGCCGAGATGTTAGGTTGGTTTAGGTTAGGTTATATTACGTTATTGATGTATATAAAGCTCCCACGGAGACGTAGAGGCCAACTCGCCAGGAATTTTGTCAAATATTACCGCCGAAATGATAGGTTGGATTAAGTTACGTTATATTTCGTTATTGATGCGCATGAAGTTCCCACGGAGACGTAGAGGCCAACTCGCCATGTATGTTTTTTAATATTACCGCCGAGATGTTAGGTTGGGTTAGGTTAGGTTATATTACGTTATTGATGTATATAAAGGTCCCACGGAGACGTAGAGGCCAACTCGCCAGGTATGTTTTCAAATATTACCGCCGAGATGTCAGATTGGGTCAGGTTAGGCTATATTACGTTATTGATGTATATAAAGATCCCACGGATACGTAGAGGCCAACTCGCCAGGAATGTTGAGGAATGTTGTCAAATATTACCGCCGAGATGTTAGATTGGGTCAGGTTAGGCTATATTACGTTATTGATGTATATAAAGATCCCACGGATACGTAGAGGCCAACTCGCCAGGAATGTTGTCAAATATTACCGCCGAGATGATAGGTTGGGTTAGGTTAGGTTATACTACGTTATTGATGTACATAAATGTACCACTGAGACGCAGAGGCCAACTCGCCATGAATGTGTTCAAATATTACCGCCGAGATGTTAGATTGGGTTAGGTTAGGTTATATTACGTTATTGATGTATATAAAGCACCCACTGAGACGGAGAATCCAACTCGCCAGGAATTTTGTCAAATATTACCGCCGAGATGTTAGGTTGGGTTAGGTTAGGTTATATTACGTTATTGATGTATATAAAGATCCCACGGATACGTAGAGGCCAACTCGCCAGGAATGTTGTCAAATATTACCGCCGAAATGATAGGTTGGATTAAGTTACGTTATATTTCGTTATTGATGCTTGTGAAGGTCCCACGGAGACGTAGATGCCAACTCGCCAGGTATGTTTTCTAATATTACCGCCGAGATGTTAGGTTGGGTTAGGTTAGGTTATATTACGTTATTGATGTATAAAAAGATCCCACGGAGACGGAGAAGCCAACTCGCCAGGAATGTTGTTAAATATTACTGCCGCGATGTTAGGTTGGGTTAGGTTAGGTTATATAACGTTATTGATGTATATAAAGGTCCCACGGATACGTAGAGGCCAACTCGCCAGGTATGTTTTCAAATATTACCGCCGAGATGTTAGGTTGGGTTATGTTAAGTTATATTACGTTATTGATGTATAAAAAGATCCCACGGAGACGTAGATGCCAACTCGCCACGATTGTTTTCAGGTATTACCGCCGAGATGTTAGGTTGGGTTAGGTTAGGTGATATTACGTTATAGATGTATATAAAGGTCCCACGGAGACGTAGAGGCCAACAAGCCAGGAATGTGTTCAAATATTACCGCCGAGATGTTAGGTTGGGTTAGGTTAGGTTATATTACGTTATAGATGTATATAAAGGTCCCACGGAGACGTAGAGGCCAACAAGCCAGGAATGTGTTCAAATATTACCGCCGAGATGTTAGATTGGGTTAGGTTAGGTTATATTACGTTATTGATGTATATAAAGGTCCCACGGAGACGTAGAGGCCAACAAGCCAGGAAGGTGTTCAAATATTACCGCGGAGATGTTAAGTTGTGTTAGGTTAGGTTATATTACGTTATAGATGTATATAAAGTTCCCACGGAGACGTGGAGGCCAACAAGCTAGGAATATGTTCAAATATTACCGCCGAGATGTTAGATTGGGTTAGGTTAGGTTATATTACGTTATTGATGTATATAAATATCCCACGGATACGTAGAGGCCAACTCGCCAGGAATGTTGTCAAATATTACCGCCGAGATGATAGGTTGGGTTAGGTTAGGTTATATTACGTTATTGATGTATATAAATGTACCACGGAGACGTAGAGGCCAACTCGCCATGAATGTGTTCAAATATTACCGCCGAGATGTTAGATTGGGTTAGGTTAGGTTATATTACGTTGTTGATGTATATAAAGCACCCACGGAGACGTAGAGGCCAACTCGCCAGGAATGATGCCATATATTACCGCCGAGATGTTAGGTTGGGTTAGGTTAGGTTATATTACGTTCTTGATGTTTATGAAGGTCAAACGGAGACGGAGAAGCCAACTCGCCAGGAATGTTGTCAAATATTACCGCCGAGATTTTAGGTTGTGTTAGGTTAGGTTATATAACGTTATTGATGTATATAAAGGTCCCACGGAGACGTAGAGGCCAACTCGCCAGTAATGTTGTCAAATATTACCGCCGAGATGATAGGTTGGGTTAGGTTAGGTTATATTACGTTATTGATGTATATAAAGCTCCCACGGAGACGTAGAGGCCAACTCGCCAGGAATGTTGTCAAATATTACCGCCGAAATGATTGGTTGGATTAAGTTACGTTATATTTCGTTATTGATGCTTATGAAGTTCCCACGGAGACATAGAGGCCAACTCGCCATGTAAGTTTTTTAATATTACCGCCGAGATGTTAGGTTGGGTTAGGTTAGGTTATATTACGTTATTGATGTATATAAATGTACCACGGAGACGTAGAGGCCAACTCGCCATGAATGTGTTCAAATATTACCGCCGAGATGTTAGATTGGGTTAGGTTAGGTTATATTACGTTATTGATGTATATAAAGCACCCACGGAGACGGAGAATCCAACTCGCCAGGAATGTTGTCAAATATTACCGCCGAGATGTTAGGTTGGGTTAGGTTAGGTTATATTACGTTATTGATGTATATAAAGATCCCACGGAGACGTAGAGGCCAACTCGCCAGGTATGTTTTGAAATAGTACCGCCGAGATGTTAGGTTGGGTTATGTTAGGTTATATTACATTATTGATATATATATATATATATATATATATATATATATATATATATATATATATATATATATCCCACGGGGACGTGGAGGCCAACAAGCCAGGAATGTGTTCAAATATTACCGCAGAGATGTTAGGTTGGGTTAGGTTAGGTTATATTACGTTATAGATGTATATAAAGGTCCCACGGAGACGTAGAGGCCTACAAGCCAGGAATGTGTTCAAATATTACCGCCGAGATGTTAGATTGTGTTAGGTTAGGTTATATTACGTTATTGATGTATATAAAGGTCCCACGGAGACGTAGAGGCCAACAAGCCAGGAATGTGTTCAAACATTACCGCGGAGATGTTAGGTTGTGTTAGGTTAGGTTATATTACGTTATAGATGTATATAAAGTTCCCACGGAGACGTAGAGGCCAACAAGCCAGGAATATGTTCAAATATTACCGCCGAGATTTTAGGTTGTGTTAGGTTAGGTTATATAACGTTATTGATGTATATAAAGGTTCCACGGAGACGTAGAGGCCAACTCGCCAGGTATGTTTTCAAATATTACCGCCGAGATGTTAGATTGGGTCAGGTTAGGTTATATTTCGTTATTGATGTTTATGAAGGTCAAACGGAGACGTAGAGGCCAACTCGCCAGTAATGTTGTCAAATATTACCGCCGAGATGATAGGTTGGGTTAGGTTAGGTTATATTACGTTATTGATGTATATAAAGCTCCCACGGAGACGTAGAGGCCAACTCGCCAGGAATGTTGTCAAATATTACCGCCGAAATGATAGGTTGGATTAAGTTACGTTATATTTCGTTATTGATGGTTATGAAGTTCCCACGGAGACGTAGAGGCGAACTCGCCATGAATGTGTTCAAATATTACCGCCGAGATGTTAGATTGGGTTAGGTTAGGTTATATTACGTTATTGATGTATATAAAGCACCCACGGAGACGGAGAAGCCAACTCGCCAGGAATGTTGTCAAATATTACCGCCGAGATGTTAGGTTGGGTTAGGTTAGGTTATATTACGTTATTGATGTATAAAAAGATCCCACGGAGACGGAGAAGCCAACTCGCCAGGAATGTTGACAAATATTACTGCCGAGATGTTAGGTTGGGTTAGGTTAGGCTATATTACGTTATTGATGTATATAAAGCTCCCACGGAGACGTAGAGGCCAACTCGCCAGGAATTTTGTCAAATATTACCGCCGAAATGATAGGTTGGATTAAGTTACGTTATGTTTCGTTATTGATGCGTATGAAGTTCCCACGGAGACGTAGGGGCCAATTCGCCATGTATGTTTTTTAATATTACCGCCGAGATGTTAGGTTGGGTTAGGTTAGGTTATATTACGTTATTGATGTATATAAAGGTCCCACGGAGACGTAGAGGCCAACTCGCCAGGTATGTTTTCAAATATTAAAGCCGAGATGATAGGTTGGGTTAGGTTAGGTTATATTACATTATTGATGTATATAAATGTACCACGGAGACGTAGAGGCCAACTCGCCATGAATGTGTTCAAATATTACCGCCGAGATGTTAGATTGGCTTAGGTTAGGTTATATTACGTTATTGATGTATATAAAGCACCCACGGAAACGGAGAAGCCAACTCGCCAGGAATGTTGACAAATATTACTGCCGAGATGTTAGGTTGGGTTAGGTTAGGTTATATAACGTTATTGATGTATATAAAGGTCCCACGGATACGTAGAGGCCAACTCGCCAGGTATGTTTTCAAATATTACCGCCGAGATGTTAGGTTGGGTTATGTTAGGTTATATTACGTTATTGATGTATAAAAAGATCCCACGGAGACGTAGAGGCCAACTCGCCACGAATGTTTTCAGGTATTACCGCCGAGATGTTAGGTTGGGTTAGGTTAGGTTATATTACGTTATAGATGTATATAAAGGTCCCACGGAGACGTAGAGGCCAACAAGCCTGGAATGTGTTCAAATATTACCGCCGAGATGTTAGGTTGGTTTAGGTTAGGTTATATTTCGTTATTGATGTTTATGAAGGTCAAACGGAGACGTAGAGGCCAACTCGCCAGTAATGTTGTCAAATATTACCGCCGAGATGATAGGTTGGGTTAGGTTAGGTTATATTACGTTATTGATGTATATAAAGCTCCCACGGAGACGTAGAGGCCAACTCGCCAGGAATGTTGTCAAATATTACCGCCGAAATGATAGGTTGGATTAAGTTACGTTATATTTCGTTATTGATGGTTATGAAGTTCCCACGGAGACGTAGAGGCGAACTCGCCATGAATGTGTTCAAATATTACCGCCGAGATGTTAGATTGGGTTAGGTTAGGTTATATTACGTTATTGATGTATATAAAGCACCCACGGAGACGGAGAAGCCAACTCGCCAGGAATGTTGTCAAATATTACCGCCGAGATGTTAGGTTGGGTTAGGTTAGGTTATATTACGTTATTGATGTATAAAAAGATCCCACGGAGACGGAGAAGCCAACTCGCCAGGAATGTTGACAAATATTACTGCCGAGATGTTAGGTTGGGTTAGGTTAGGTTATATTACGTTATTGATGTATATAAAGCTCCCACGGAGACGTAGAGGCCAACTCGCCAGGAATTTTGTCAAATATTACCGCCGAAATGATAGGTTGGATTAAGTTACGTTATGTTTCGTTATTGATGCGTATGAAGTTCCCACGGAGACGTAGGGGCCAATTCGCCATGTATGTTTTTTAATATTACCGCCGAGATGTTAGGTTGGGTTAGGTTAGGTTATATTACGTTATTGATGTATATAAAGGTCCCACGGAGACGTAGAGGCCAACTCGCCAGGTATGTTTTCAAATATTAAAGCCGAGATGATAGGTTGGGTTAGGTTAGGTTATATTACATTATTGATGTATATAAATGTACCACGGAGACGTAGAGGCCAACTCGCCATGAATGTGTTCAAATATTACCGCCGAGATGTTAGATTGGCTTAGGTTAGGTTATATTACGTTATTGATGTATATAAAGCACCCACGGAAACGGAGAAGCCAACTCGCCAGGAATGTTGACAAATATTACTGCCGAGATGTTAGGTTGGGTTAGGTTAGGTTATATAACGTTATTGATGTATATAAAGGTCCCACGGATACGTAGAGGCCAACTCGCCAGGTATGTTTTCAAATATTACCGCCGAGATGTTAGGTTGGGTTATGTTAGGTTATATTACGTTATTGATGTATAAAAAGATCCCACGGAGACGTAGAGGCCAACTCGCCACGAATGTTTTCAGGTATTACCGCCGAGATGTTAGGTTGGGTTAGGTTAGGTTATATTACGTTATAGATGTATATAAAGGTCCCACGGAGACGTAGAGGCCAACAAGCCTGGAATGTGTTCAAATATTACCGCCGAGATGTTAGGTTGGTTTAGGTTAGGTTATATTTCGTTATTGATGTTTATGAAGGTCAAACGGAGACGTAGAGGCCAACTCGCCAGTAATGTTGTCAAATATTACCGCCGAGATGATAGGTTGGGTTAGGTTAGGTTATATTACGTTATTGATGTATATAAAGCTCCCACGGAGACGTAGAGGCCAACTCGCCAGGAATGTTGTCAAATATTACCGCCGAAATGATAGGTTGGATTAAGTTACGTTATATTTCGTTATTGATGGTTATGAAGTTCCCACGGAGACGTAGAGGCCAACTCGCCATGAATGTGTTCAAATATTACCGCCGAGATGTTAGATTGGGTTAGGTTAGGTTATATTACGTTATTGATGTATATAAAGCACCCACGGAGACGGAGAAGCCAACTCGCCAGGAATGTTGTCAAATATTACCGCCGAGATGTTAGGTTGGGTTAGGTTAGGTTATATTACGTTATTGATGTATAAAAAGATCCCACGGAGACGGAGAAGCCAACTCGCCAGGAATGTTGACAAATATTACTGCCGAGATGTTAGGTTGGGTTAGGTTAGGTTATATTACGTTATAGATGTATATAAAGGTCCCACGGAGACGTAGAGGCCAACAAGCCTGGAATGTGTTCAAATATTACCGCCGAGATGTTAGGTTGGTTTAGGTTAGGTTATATTTCGTTATTGATGTTTATGAAGATCAAACGGAGACGTAGAGGCCAACTCGCCAGTAATGTTGTCAAATATTACCGCCGAGATGATAGGTTGGGTTAGGTTAGGTTATATTACGTTATTGATGTATATAAAGGTCCCACGGAGACGTAGAGGCCAACAAGCCTGGAATGTGTTCAAATATTACCGCCGAGATGTTAGGTTGGTTTAGGTTAGGTTATATTTCGTTATTGATGTTTATGAAGGTCAAACGGAGACGTAGAGGCCAACTCGCCAGTAATGTTGTCAAATATTACCGCCGAGATGATAGGTTGGGTTAGGTTAGGTTATATTACGTTATTGATGTATATAAAGCACCCACTGAGACGGAGAATCCAACTCGCCAGGAATGTTGTCAAATATTACCGCCGAGATGTTACATTGGGTTAGGTTAGGTTATATTACGTTATTGATGTATATAAAAATCCCACGGATACGTAGAGGCCAACTCGCCAGGAATGTTGTCAAATATTACCGCCGAAATGATAGGTTGGATTAAGTTACGTTATATTTCGTTATTGATGCTTGTGAAGGTCCCACGGAGACGTAGATGCCAACTCGCCAGGTATGTTTTCTAATATTACCGCCGAGATGTTAGGTTGGGTTAGGTTAGGTTATATTACGTTATTGATGTATAAAAAGATCCCACGGAGACGGAGAAGCCAACTCGCCAGGAATGTTGTTAAATATTACTGCCGCGATGTTAGGTTGGGTTAGGTTAGGTTATATTACGTTATTGATGTATATAAAGGTCCCACGGAGACGTAGAGGCCAACTCGCCATGAATGTGTTCAAATATTACCGCCGAGATGTTAGATTGGCTTAGGTTAGGTTATATTACGTTATTGATGTATATAAAGCACCCACGGAAACGGAGAAGCCAACTCGCCAGTAATGTTGTCAAATATTACCGCCGAGATGATAGGTTGGGTTAGGTTAGGTTATATTACGTTATTGAAGTATATAAAGCTCCCACGGAGACGTAGAGGCCAACTCGCCAGGAATGTTGTCAAATATTACCGCCGAAATGATAGGTTGGATTAAGTTACGTTATATTTCGTTATTGATGGTTATGAAGTTCCCACGGAGACGTAGAGGCCAACTCGCCATGAATGTGTTCAAATATTACCGCCGAGATGTTAGATTGGGTTATGTTAGGTTATATTACGTTATTGATGTATATAAAGCACCCACGGAGACGGAGAAGCCAACTCGCCAGGAATGTTGTCAAATATTACCGCCGAGGTGTTAGGTTGGGTTAGGTTAGGTTATATTACGTTATTGATGTATAAAAAGATCCCACGGAGACGGAGAAGCCAACTCGCCAGGAATGTTGACAAATATTACTGCCGAGATGTTAGGTTGGGTTAGGTTAGGTTATATAACGTTATTGATGTATATAAAGGTCCCACGGATACGTAGAGGCCAACTCGCCAGGTATGTTTTCAAATATTACCGCCGAGATGTTAGGTTGGGTTATGTTAGGTTATATTACGTTATTGATGTATAAAAAGATCCCACGGAGACGTAGAGGCCAACTCGCCACGAATGTTTTCAGGTATTACCGCCGAGATGTTAGGTTGGGTTAGGTTAGGTTATATTACGTTATAGATGTATATAAAGGTCCCACGGAGACGTAGAGGCCAACAAGCCTGGAATGTGTTCAAATATTACCGCCGAGATGTTAGGTTGGTTTAGGTTAGGTTATATTTCGTTATTGATGTTTATGAAGGTCAAACGGAGACGTAAAGGCCAACTCGCCAGTAATGTTGTCAAATATTACCGCCGAGATGATAGGTTGGGTTAGGTTAGGTTATATTACGTTATTGATGTATATAAAGCTCCCACGGAGACGTAGAGGCCAACTCGCCAGGAATGTTGTCAAATATTACCGCCGAAATGATAGGTTGGATTAAGTTACGTTATATTTCGTTATTGATGGTTATGAAGTTCCCACGGAGACGTAGAGGCCAACTCGCCATGAATGTGTTCAAATATTACCGCCGAGATGTTAGATTGGGTTAGGTTAGGTTATATTACGTTATTGATGTATATAAAGCACCCACGGAGACGGAGAAGCCAACTCGCCAGGAATGTTGTCAAATATTACCGCCGAGATGTTAGGTTGGGTTAGGTTAGGTTATATTACGTTATTGATGTATAAAAAGATCCCACGGAGACGGAGAAGCCAACTCGCCAGGAATGTTGACAAATATTACTGCCGAGATGTTAGGTTGGGTTAGGTTAGGTTATATAACGTTATTGATGTATATAAAGGTCCCACGGATACGTAGAGGCCAACTCGCCAGGTATGTTTTCAAATATTACCGCCGAGATGTTAGGTTGGGTTATGTTAGGTTATATTACGTTATTGATGTATAAAAAGATCCCACGGAGACGTAGAGGCCAACTCGCCACGAATGTTTTCAGGTATTACCGCCGAGATGTTAGGTTGGGTTAGGTTAGGTTATATTACGTTATAGATGTATATAAAGGTCCCACGGAGACGTAGAGGCCAACAAGCCTGGAATGTGTTCAAATATTACCGCCGAGATGTTAGGTTGGTTTAGGTTAGGTTATATTTCGTTATTGATGTTTATGAAGGTCAAACGGAGACGTAGAGGCCAACTCGCCAGTAATGTTGTCAAATATTACCGCCGAGATGATAGGTTGGGTTAGGTTAGGTTATATTACGTTATTGATGTATATAAAGCTCCCACGGAGACGTAGAGGCCAACTCGCCAGGAATTTTGTCAAATATTACCGCCGAAATAATAGGTTGGATTAAGTTACGTTATATTTCGTTATTGATGCGCATGAAGTTCCCACGGAGACGTAGAGGCCAACTCGCCATGTATGTTTTTTAATATTACCGCCGAGATGTTAGGTTGGGTTAGGTTAGGTTATATTACGTTATTGATGTATATAAAGGTCCCACGGAGACGTAGAGGCCAACTCGCCAGGTATGTTTTCAAATATTACCGCCGAGATGTTAGATTGGGTCAGGTTAGGCTATATTACGTTATTGATGTATATAAAGATCCCACGGATACGTAGAGGCCAACTCGCCAGGAATGTTGAGGAATGTTGTCAAATATTACCGCCGAGATGATAGGTTGGGTTAGGTTAGGTTATATTACATTATTGACGTATATAAATGTACCACGGAGACGTAGAGGCCAACTCGCCATGAATGTGTTCAAATATTACCGCCGAGATGTTAGATTGGGTCAGGTTAGGCTATATTACGTTATTGATGTATATAAAGATCCCACGGATACGTAGAGGCCAACTCGCCAGGAATGTTGTCAAATATTACCGCCGAGATGATAGGTTGGGTTAGGTTAGGTTATACTACGTTATTGATGTATATAAATGTACCACTGAGACGCAGAGGCCAACTCGCCATGAATGTGTTCAAATATTACCGCCGAGATGTTAGATTGGGTTAGGTTAGGTTATATTACGTTATTGATGTATATAAAGCACCCACTGAGACGGAGAATCCAACTCGCCAGGAATGTTGTTAAATATTACTGCCGAGATGATAGGTTGTGTTATGTTAGGTTATATTTCGTTATTGATGTTTATGAAGGTCAAACGGAGACGTAGAGGCCAACTCGCCAGTAATGTTGTCAAATATTACCGCCGAGATGATAGGTTGGGTTAGGTTAGGTTATATTACGTTATTGATGTATATAAAGCTCCCACGGAGACGTAGAGGCCAACTCGCCAGGTATGTTTTCAAATATTACCGCCGAGATGTTAGGTTGGGTTATGTTAGGTTATATTACATTATTGATATATATATATATATATATATATATATATATATATATATATATATCCCACGGGGACGTGGAGGCCAACAAGCCAGGAATGTGTTCAAATATTACCGCCGAGATGTTAGGTTGGGTTAGGTTAAGTTATATAACGTTATAGATGTATATAAAGGTCCCACGGAGACGTAGAGGCCAACAAGCCAGGAATGTGTTCAAATATTACCGCCGAGATGTTAGATTGGGTTAGGCTAGGTTATATTACGTTATTGATGTATATAAAGGTCCCACGGAGACGTAGAGGCCAACAAGCCAGGAATGTGTTCAAATATTACCGCGGAGATGTTAGGTTGTGTTAGGTTAGGTTATATTACGTTATAGATGTATATAAAGTTCCCACGGAGACGTAGAGGCCAACAAGCCAGGAATATGTTCAAATATTACCGCCGAGATGTTAGATTGGGTTAGGTTAGGTTATATTACGTTATTGATGTATATAAATATCCCACGGATACGTAGAGGCCAACTCGCCAGGAATGTTGTCAAATATTACCGCCGAGATGATAGGTTGGGTTAGGTTAGGTTATATTACGTTATTGATGTATATAAATGTACCACGGAGACGTAGAGGCCAACTCGCCATGAATGTGTTCAAATATTACCGCCGAGATGTTAGATTGGGTTAGGTTAGGTTATATTACGTTGTTGATGTATATAAAGCACCCACGGAGACGTAGAGGCCAACTCGCCAGGAATGATGCCATATATTACCGCCGAGATGTTAGGTTGGGTTAGGTTAGGTTATATTACGTTCTTGATGTTTATGAAGGTCAAACGGAGACGGAGAAGCCAACTCGCCAGGAATGTTGTCAAATATTACCGCCGAGATTTTAGGTTGTGTTAGGTTAGGTTATATAACGTTATTGATGTATATAAAGGTCCCACGGAGACGTAGAGGCCAACTCGCCAGTAATGTTGTCAAATATTACCGCCGAGATGATAGGTTGGGTTAGGTTAGGTTATATTACGTTATTGATGTACATAAAGCTCCCACGGAGACGTAGAGGCCAACTCGCCAGGAATGTTGTCAAATATTACCGCCGAAATGATAGGTTGGATTAAGTTACGTTATATTTCGTTATTGATGCTTATGAAGTTCCCACGGAGACATAGAGGCCAACTCGCCATGTAAGTTTTTTAATATTACCGCCGAGATGTTAGGTTGGGTTAGGTTAGGTTATATTACGTTATTGATGTATATAAAGGTCCCACGGAGACGTAGAGGCCAACTCGCCAGGAATGTTGTCAAATATTACCGCCGAGATGATAGGTTCTGTTATGTTAGGTTATATTTCGTTATTGATGTTTATGAAGGTCAAACGGAGACGTAGATGCCAACTCGCCAGTAATGTTGTCAAATATTACCGCCGAGATGATAGGTTGGGTTAGGTTAGGTTATATTACGTTATTGATGTATATAAAGGTCCCACGGAGACGTAGAGGCCAACTCGCCAGGTATGTTTTCAAATATTACCGCCGAGATGTTAGATTGGGTCAGGTTAGGCTATATTACGTTATTGATGTATATAAAGATCCCACGGATACGTAGAGGCCAACTCGCCAGGAATGTTGTCAAATATTACCGCCGAAATGATAGGTTGGATTAAGTTACGTTATATTTCGTTATTGATGCTTATGAAGGTCCCACGGAGACGTAGAGGCCAACTCGCCAGGTATGTTTTCTAATATTACCGCCGAGATGTTAGGTTGGGTTAGGTTAGGTTATATTACGTTATTGATGTATAAAAAGATCCCACGGAGACGGAGAAGCCAACTCGCCAGGAATGTTGTTAAATATTACTGCCGAGATGTTAGGTTGGGTTAGGTTAGGTTATATTACGTTATTGATGTATATAAAGGTCCCACGGAAACGTACAGGCCAACTCGCCAGGTATGTTTTCAAATATTACCGCGGAGATGTTAGGTTGTGTTAGGTTAGGTTATATTACGTTATAGATGTATATAAAGTTCCCACGGAGACGTAGAGGCCAACAAGCCAGGAATATGTTCAAATATTACCGCCGAGATGTTAGATTGGGTTAGGTTAGGTTATATTACGTTATTGATGTATATAAAGATCCCACGGATACGTAGAGGCCAACTCGCCAGGAATGTTGTCAAATATTACCGCCGAGATGATAGGTTGGGTTAGGTTAGGTTATATTACGTTATTGATGTATAGAAATGTACCACGGAGACGTAGAGGCCAACTCGCCATGAATGTGTTCAAATATTACCGCCGAGATGTTAGATTGGGTTAGGTTAGGTTATATTACGTTATTGATGTATATAAAGCACCCACGGAGACGTAGAGGCCAACTCGCCAGGAATGTGTTCAAATATTACCGCCGAGATGTTAGATTGGTTTAGGTTAGGTTATATTACGTTATTGATGTATATAAAGCACCCACGGCGGCGGAGAATCCAACTCGCCAGGAATGTTGTCAAATATTACCGCCGAGATGTTAGGTTGGGTTAGGTTAGGTTATATTACGTTATTGATGTATATAAAGATCCCACGGATACGTAGAGGCCAACTCGCCAGGAATGTTGTCAAATATTACCGCCGAAATGATAGGTTGGATTAAGTTACGTTATATTTCGTTATTGATGCTTATGAAGGTCCCACGGAGACGTAGGGGCCAACTCGCCAGGTATGTTTTCTAATATTACCGCCGAGATGTTAGGTTGGGTTAGGTTAGGTTACATTACGTTATTGATGTATAAAAAGATCCCACGGAGACGGAGAAGCCAACTCGCCAGGAATGTTGTTAAGTATTACTGCCGAGATGTTAGGTTGGGTTAGGTTAGGTTATATTACGTTATTGATGTATATAAAGGTCCCACGGAGACGTAGAAGCCAACTCGCCAGGTATGTTTTCAAATATTACCGCCGAGATGTTAGGTTGGGTTATGTTAGGTTATATTACATTATTGATATATATATATATATCTCACGGGGACGTGGAGGCCAACAAGCCAGGAATGTGTTCAAATATTACCGCCGAGATGTTAGGTTGGGTTAGGTTAGGTTATATTACGTTATAGATGTATATAAAGTTCCCACGGAGACGTAGAGGCCAACAAGCCAGGAATGTGTTCAAATATTACCGCCGAGATGTTAGATTGGGTTAGGTTAGGTTATATTACGTTATTGATGTATATAAAGCACCCACGGAGACGTAGAGGTCAACAAGCCAGGAATGTGTTCAAATATTACCGCGGAGATGTTAGGTTGTGTTAGGTTAGGTTATATTACGTTATAGATGTATATAAAGGTCCCACGGAGACGTAGAGGCCAACTCGCCATGAATGTGTTCAAATATTACCGCCGAGATGTTAGATTGGGTTAGGTTAGGTTATATTACGTTATTGATGTATATAAAGCACCCACGGAGACGTAGAGGCCAACTCGCCAGGAATGTGTTCAAATATTACCGCCGAGATGTTAGATTGGGTTAGGTTAGGTTATATTACGTTATTGATGTATATAAAGCACCCACGGCGGCGGAGAATCCAACTCGCCAGGAATGTTGTCAAATATTACCGCCGAGATGTTAGGTTGGGTTAGCTTAGGTTATATTACGTTATTGATGTATATAAAGATCCCACGGATACGTAGAGGCCAACTCGCCAGGAATGTTGTCAAATATTACCGCCGAAATGATAGGTTGGATTAAGTTACGTTATATTTCGTTATTGATGCTTATGAAGGTCCCACGGAGACGTAGGGGCCAACTCGCCAGGTATGTTTTCTAATATTACCGCCGAGATGTTAGGTTGGGTTAGGTTAGGTTACATTACGTTATTGATGTATAAAAAGATCCCACGGAGACGGAGAAGCCAACTCGCCAGGAATGTTGTTAAATATTACTGCCGAGATGTTAGGTTGGGTTAGGTTAGGTTATATTACGTTATTGATGTATATAAAGGTCCCACGGAGACGTAGAAGCCAACTCGCCAGGTATGTTTTCAAATATTACCGCCGAGATGTTAGGTTGGGTTATGTTAGGTTATATTACATTATTGATATATATATATATATATATATCCCACGGGGACGTGGAGGCCAACAAGCCAGGAATGTGTTCAAATATTACCGCCGAGATGTTAGGTTGGGTTAGGTTAGGTTATATTACGTTATAGATGTATATAAAGGTCCCACGGAGACGTAGAGGCCAACAAGCCAGGAATGTGTTCAAATATTACCGCCGAGATGTTAGATTGGGTTAGGTTAGGTTATATTATGTTATTGATGTATATAAAGGTCCCACGGAGACGTAGAGGCCAACAAGTCAGGAATGTGTTCAAATATTACCGCGGAGATGTTAGGTTGTGTTAGGTTAGGTTATATTACGTTATAGATGTATATAAAGTTCCCACGGAGACGTAGAGGCCAACAAGCCAGGAATATGTTCAAATATTACCTCCGAGATGTTACATTGGGTTAGGTTAGGTTATATTACGTTATTGATGTATATAAAAATCCCACGGATACGTAGAGGCCAACTCGCCAGGAATGTTGTCAAATATTACCGCCGAGATGATAGGTTGGGTTAGGTTAGGTTATATTACGTTATTGATGTATATAAATGTACCACGGAGACGTAGAGGCCAACTCGCCATGAATGTGTTCAAATATTACCGCCGAGATGTTAGATTGGGTTAGGTTAGGTTATATTACGTTATTGATGTATATAAAGGTCCCACGGAGACGTAGAGGCCAACAAGCCAGGAATGTGTTCAAATATTGCCGCGGAGATGTTAGGTTGTGTTAGCTTAGGTTATATTACGTTATAGATGTATATGAAGTTCCCACGGAGACGTAGAGGCCAACAAGGCAGGAATATGTTCAAATATTACCGCCGAGATGTTACATTGGGTTAGGTTAGGTTATATTACGTTATTGATGTATATAAAAATCCCACGGATACGTAGAGGCCAACTCGCCAGGAATGTTGTCAAATATTACCGCCGAGATGATAGGTTGGATTAAGTTACGTTATATTTCGTTATTGATGCTTATGAAGGTCCCACGGAGACGTAGAGGCCAACTCGCCAGGTATGTTTTCAAATATTACCGCGGAGATGTTAGGTTGTGTTAGGTTAGGTTATATTACGTTATAGATGTATATAAAGTTCCCACGGAGACGTAGAGGCCAACAAGCCAGGAATATGTTCAAATATTACCGCCGAGATGTTAGATTGGGTTAGGTTAGGTTATATTACGTTATTGATGTATATAAAGCACCCACGGAGACGTAGAGGTCAACAAGCCAGGAATGTGTTCAAATATTACCGCGGAGATGTTAGGTTGTGTTAGGTTAGGTTATATTACGTTATAGATGTATATAAAGGTCCCACGGAGACGTAGAGGCCAACTCGCCATGAATGTGTTCAAATATTACCGCCGAGATGTTAGATTGGGTTAGGTTAGGTTATATTACGTTATTGATGTATATAAAGCACCCACGGAGACGTAGAGGCCAACTCGCCAGGAATGTGTTCAAATATTACCGCCGAGATGTTAGATTGGGTTAGGTTAGGTTATATTACGTTATTGATGTATATAAAGCACCCACGGCGGCGGAGAATCCAACTCGCCAGGAATGTTGTCAAATATTACCGCCGAGATGTTAGGTTGGGTTAGCTTAGGTTATATTACGTTATTGATGTATATAAAGATCCCACGGATACGTAGAGGCCAACTCGCCAGGAATGTTGTCAAATATTACCGCCGAAATGATAGGTTGGATTAAGTTACGTTATATTTCGTTATTGATGCTTATGAAGGTCCCACGGAGACGTAGGGGCCAACTCGCCAGGTATGTTTTCTAATATTACCGCCGAGATGTTAGGTTGGGTTAGGTTAGGTTACATTACGTTATTGATGTATAAAAAGATCCCACGGAGACGGAGAAGCCAACTCGCCAGGAATGTTGTTAAATATTACTGCCGAGATGTTAGGTTGGGTTAGGTTAGGTTATATTACGTTATTGATGTATATAAAGGTCCCACGGAGACGTAGAAGCCAACTCGCCAGGTATGTTTTCAAATATTACCGCCGAGATGTTAGGTTGGGTTATGTTAGGTTATATTACATTATTGATATATATATATATATATATATCCCACGGGGACGTGGAGGCCAACAAGCCAGGAATGTGTTCAAATATTACCGCCGAGATGTTAGGTTGGGTTAGGTTAGGTTATATTACGTTATAGATGTATATAAAGGTCCCACGGAGACGTAGAGGCCAACAAGCCAGGAATGTGTTCAAATATTACCGCCGAGATGTTAGATTGGGTTAGGTTAGGTTATATTATGTTATTGATGTATATAAAGGTCCCACGGAGACGTAGAGGCCAACAAGTCAGGAATGTGTTCAAATATTACCGCGGAGATGTTAGGTTGTGTTAGGTTAGGTTATATTACGTTATAGATGTATATAAAGTTCCCACGGAGACGTAGAGGCCAACAAGCCAGGAATATGTTCAAATATTACCTCCGAGATGTTACATTGGGTTAGGTTAGGTTATATTACGTTATTGATGTATATAAAAATCCCACGGATACGTAGAGGCCAACTCGCCAGGAATGTTGTCAAATATTACCGCCGAGATGATAGGTTGGGTTAGGTTAGGTTATATTACGTTATTGATGTATATAAATGTACCACGGAGACGTAGAGGCCAACTCGCCATGAATGTGTTCAAATATTACCGCCGAGATGTTAGATTGGGTTAGGTTAGGTTATATTACGTTATTGATGTATATAAAGGTCCCACGGAGACGTAGAGGCCAACAAGCCAGGAATGTGTTCAAATATTGCCGCGGAGATGTTAGGTTGTGTTAGCTTAGGTTATATTACGTTATAGATGTATATGAAGTTCCCACGGAGACGTAGAGGCCAACAAGGCAGGAATATGTTCAAATATTACCGCCGAGATGTTACATTGGGTTAGGTTAGGTTATATTACGTTATTGATGTATATAAAAATCCCACGGATACGTAGAGGCCAACTCGCCAGGAATGTTGTCAAATATTACCGCCGAGATGATAGGTTGGATTAAGTTACGTTATATTTCGTTATTGATGCTTATGAAGGTCCCACGGAGACGTAGAGGCCAACTCGCCAGGTATGTTTTCAAATATTACCGCGGAGATGTTAGGTTGTGTTAGGTTAGGTTATATTACGTTATAGATGTATATAAAGTTCCCACGGAGACGTAGAGGCCAACAAGCCAGGAATATGTTCAAATATTACCGCCGAGATGTTAGATTGGGTTAGGTTAGGTTATATTACGTTATTGATGTATATAAAGATCCCACGGATACGTAGAGGCCAACTCGCCAGGAATGTTGTCAAATATTACCGCCGAGATGATAGGTTGGGTTAGGTTAGGTTATATTACGTTATTGATGTATAGAAATGTACCACGGAGACGTAGAGGCCAACTCGCCATGAATGTGTTCAAATATTACCGCCGAGATGTTAGATTGGGTTAGGTTAGGTTATATTACGTTATTGATGTATATAAAGCACCCACGGAGACGTAGAGGCCAACTCGCCAGGAATGTGTTCAAATATTACCGCCGAGATGTTAGATTGGGTTAGGTTAGGTTATATTACGTTATTGATGTATATAAAGCACCCACGGCGGCGGAGAATCCAACTCGCCAGGAATGTTGTCAAATATTACCGCCGAGATGTTAGGTTGGGTTAGGTTAGGTTATATTACGTTATTGATGTATATAAAGATCCCACGGATACGTAGAGGCCAACTCGCCAGGAATGTTGTCAAATATTACCGCCGAAATGATAGGTTGGATTAAGTTACGTTATATTTCGTTATTGATGCTTATGAAGGTCCCACGGAGACGTAGGGGCCAACTCGCCAGGTATGTTTTCTAATATTACCGCCGAGATGTTAGGTTGGGTTAGGTTAGGTTACATTACGTTATTGATGTATAAAAAGATCCCACGGAGACGGAGAAGCCAACTCGCCAGGAATGTTGTTAAATATTACTGCCGAGATGTTAGGTTATATTACGTTATTGATGTATATAAAGGTCCCACGGAGACGTAGAAGCCAACTCGCCAGGTATGTTTTCAAATATTACCGCCGAGATGTTAGGTTGGGTTATGTTAGGTTATATTCCATTATTGATATATATATATATCCCACGGGGACGTGGAGGCCAACAAGCCAGGAATGTGTTCAAATATTACCGCCGAGATGTTAGGTTGGGTTAGGTTAGGTTATATTACGTTATAGATGTATATAAAGGTCCCACGGAGACGTAGAGGCCAACAAGCCAGGAATGTGTTCAAATATTACCGCCGAGATGTTAGATTGGGTTAGGTTAGGTTATATTACGTTATTGATGTATATAAAGGTCCCACGGAGACGTAGAGGCCAACAAGCCAGGAATGTGTTCAAATATTACCGCGGAGATGTTAGGTTGTGTTAGGTTAGGTTATATTACGTTATAGATGTATATAAAGTTCCCACGGAGACGTAGAGGCCAACAAGCCAGGAATATGTTCAAATATTACCGCCGAGATGTTACATTGGGTTAGGTTAGGTTATATTACGTTATTGATGTATATAAAAATCCCACGGATACGTAGAGGCCAACTCGCCAGGAATGTTGTCAAATATTACCGCCGAGATGATAGGTTGGGTTAGGTTAGGTTATATTACGTTATTGATGTATATAAATGTACCACGGAGACGTAGAGGCCAACTCGCCATGAATGTGTTCAAATATTACCGCCGAGATGTTAGATTGGGTTAGGTTAGGTTATATTACGTTATTGATGTATATAAAGCACCCACGGACACGTAGAGGCCAACTCGCCAGGAATGTGTTCAAATATTACCGCCGAGATGTTAGATTGGGTTAGGTTAGGTTATATTACGTTATTGATGTATATAAAGCACCCACGGCGGCGGAGAATCCAACTCGCCAGGAATGTTGTCAAATATTACCGCCGAGATGTTAGGTTGGGTTAGGTTAGGTTATATTACGTTATTGATGTATATAAAGATCCCACGGATACGTAGAGGCCAACTCGCCAGGAATGTTGTCAAATATTACCGCCGAAATGATAGGTTGGATTAAGTTACGTTATATTTCGTTATTGATGCTTATGAAGGTCCCACGGAGACGTAGGGGCCAACTCGCCAGGTATGTTTTCTAATATTACCGCCGAGATGTTAGGTAGGGTTAGGTTAGGTTACATTACGTTATTGATGTATAAAAAGATCCCACGGAGACGGAGAAGCCAACTCGCTAGGAATGTTGTTAAATATTACTGCCGAGATGTTAGGTTATATTACGTTATTGATGTATATAAAGGTCCGACGGAGACGTAGAAGCCAACTCGCCAGGTATGTTTTCAAATATTACCGCCGAGATGTTAGGTTGGGTTATGTTAGGTTATATTCCATTATTGATATATATATATATATATATCCCACGGGGACGTGGAGGCCAACAAGCCAGGAATGTGTTCAAATATTACCGCCGAGATGTTAGGTTGGGTTAGGTTAGGTTATATTACGTTATAGATGTATATAAAGGTCCCACGGAGACGTAGAGGCCAACAAGCCAGGAATGTGTTCAAATATTACCGCCGAGATGTTAGATTGGGTTAGGTTAGGTTATATTACGTTATTGATGTATATAAAGGTCCCACGGAGACGTAGAGGCCAACTCGCCAGGAATGTTGTCAAATATTACCGCCGAAATGATAGGTTGGATTAAGTTACGTTATATTTCGTTATTGATGCTTATGAAGGTCCCACGGAGACGTAGGGGCCAACTCGCCAGGTATGTTTTCTAATATTACCGCCGAGATGTTAGGTTGGGTTAGGTTAGGTTACATTACGTTATTGATGTATATAAAAATCCCACGGATACGTAGAGGCCAACTCGCCAGGAATGTTGTCAAATATTACCGCCGAGATGATAGGTTGGGTTAGGTTAGGTTATATTACGTTATTGATGTATATAAATGTACCACGGAGACGTAGAGGCCAACTCGCCATGAATGTGTTCAAATATTACCGCCGAGATGTTAGATTGGGTTAGGTTAGGTTATATTACGTTATTGATGTATATAAAGCACCCACGGAGACGTAGAGGCCAACTCGCCAGGAATGTGTTCAAATATTACCGCCGAGATGTTAGATTGGGTTAGGTTAGGTTATATTACGTTATTGATGTATATAAAGCACCCACGGCGGCGGAGAATCCAACTCGCCAGGAATGTTGTCAAATATTACCGCCGAGATGTTAGGTTGGGTTAGGTTAGGTTATATTACGTTATTGATGTATATAAAGCACCCACGGACACGTAGAGGCCAACTCGCCAGGAATGTGTTCAAATATTACCGCCGAGATGTTAGATTGGGTTAGGTTAGGTTATATTACGTTATTGATGTATATAAAGCACCCACGGCGGCGGAGAATCCAACTCGCCAGGAATGTTGTCAAATATTACCGCCGAGATGTTAGGTTGGGTTAGGTTAGGTTATATTACGTTATTGATGTATATAAAGATCCCACGGATACGTAGAGGCCAACTCGCCAGGAATGTTGTCAAATATTACCGCCGAAATGATAGGTTGGATTAAGTTACGTTATATTTCGTTATTGATGCTTATGAAGGTCCCACGGAGACGTAGGGGCCAACTCGCCAGGTATGTTTTCTAATATTACCGCCGAGATGTTAGGTTGGGTTAGGTTAGGTTACATTACGTTATTGATGTATAAAAAGATCCCACGGAGACGGAGAAGCCAACTCGCTAGGAATGTTGTTAAATATTACTGCCGAGATGTTAGGTTATATTACGTTATTGATGTATATAAAGGTCCCACGGAGACGTAGAAGCCAACTCGCCAGGTATGTTTTCAAATATTACCGCCGAGATGTTAGGTTGGGTTATGTTAGGTTATATTCCATTATTGATATATATATATATATATATATATCCCACGGGGACGTGGAGGCCAACAAGCCAGGAATGTGTTCAAATATTACCGCCGAGATGTTAGGTTGGGTTAGGTTAGGTTATATTACGTTATAGATGTATATAAAGGTCCCACGGAGACGTAGAGGCCAACAAGCCAGGAATGTGTTCAAATATTACCGCCGAGATGTTAGATTGGGTTAGGTTAGGTTATATTACGTTATTGATGTATATAAAGGTCCCACGGAGACGTAGAGGCCAACTCGCCAGGAATGTTGTCAAATATTACCGCCGAAATGATAGGTTGGATTAAGTTACGTTATATTTCGTTATTGATGCTTATGAAGGTCCCACGGAGACGTAGGGGCCAACTCGCCAGGTATGTTTTCTAATATTACCGCCGAGATGTTAGGTTGGGTTAGGTTAGGTTACATTACGTTATTGATGTATATAAAAATCCCACGGATACGTAGAGGCCAACTCGCCAGGAATGTTGTCAAATATTACCGCCGAGATGATAGGTTGGGTTAGGTTAGGTTATATTACGTTATTGATGTATATAAATGTACCACGGAGACGTAGAGGCCAACTCGCCATGAATGTGTTCAAATATTACCGCCGAGATGTTAGATTGGGTTAGGTTAGGTTATATTACGTTATTGATGTATATAAAGCACCCACGGAGACGTAGAGGCCAACTCGCCAGGAATGTGTTCAAATATTACCGCCGAGATGTTAGATTGGGTTAGGTTAGGTTATATTACGTTATTGATGTATATAAAGCACCCACGGCGGCGGAGAATCCAACTCGCCAGGAATGTTGTCAAATATTACCGCCGAGATGTTAGGTTGGGTTAGGTTAGGTTATATTACGTTATTGATGTATATAAAGATCCCACGGATACGTAGAGGCCAACTCGCCAGGAATGTTGTCAAATATTACCGCCGAAATGATAGGTTGGATTAAGTTACGTTATATTTCGTTATTGATGCTTATGAAGGTCCCACGGAGACGTAGGGGCCAACTCGCCAGGTATGTTTTCTAATATTACCGCCGAGATGTTAGGTTGGGTTAGGTTAGGTTACATTACGTTATTGATGTATAAAAAGATCCCACGGAGACGGAGAAGCCAACTCGCCAGGAATGTTGTTAAATATTACTGCCGAGATGTTAGGTTGGGTTATGTTAGGTTATATTACATTATTGATATATATATATATATCCCACGGGGACGTGGAGGCCAACAAGCCAGGAATGTGTTCAAATATTACCGCCGAGATGTTAGGTTGGGTTAGGTTAGGTTATATTACGTTATAGATGTATATAAAGGTCCCACGGAGACGTAGAGGCCAACAAGCCAGGAATGTGTTCAAATATTACCGCCGAGATGTTAGATTGGGTTAGGTTAGGTTATATTACGTTATTGATGTATATAAAGGTCCCACGGAGACGTAGAGGCCAACAAGCCAGGAATGTGTTCAAATATTACCGCCGAGATGTTAGATTGGGTTAGGTTAGGTTATATTACGTTATTGATGTATATAAAGGTCCCACGGAGACGGAGAAGCCAACTCGCCAGGAATGTTGTTAAATATTACTGCCGAGATGTTAGGTTATATTACGTTATTGATGTATATAAAGGTCCCACGGAGACGTAGAAGCCAACTCGCCAGGTATGTTTTCAAATATTACCGCCGAGATGTTAGGTTGGGTTATGTTAGGTTATATTCCATTATTGATATATATATATATATATCCCACGGGGACGTGGAGGCCAACAAGCCAGGAATGTGTTCAAATATTACCGCCGAGATGTTAGGTTGGGTTAGGTTAGGTTATATTACGTTATAGATGTATATAAAGGTCCCACGGAGACGTAGAGGCCAACAAGCCAGGAATGTGTTCAAATATTACCGCCGAGATGTTAGATTGGGTTAGGTTAGGTTATATTACGTTATTGATGTATATAAAGTTCCCACGGAGACGTAGAGGCCAACAAGCCAGGAATGTGTTCAAATATTACCGCGGAGATGTTAGGTTGTGTTAGATTAGGTTATATTACGTTATAGATGTATATAAAGTTCCCACGGAGACGTAGAGGCCAACAAGCCAGGAATATGTTCAAATATTACCGCCGAGATGTTACATTGGGTTAGGTTAGGTTATATTACGTTATTGATGTATATAAAAATCCCACGGATACGTAGAGGCCAACTCGCCAGGAATGTTGTCAAATATTACCGCCGAGATGATAGGTTGGGTTAGGTTAGGTTATATTACGTTATTGATGTATATAAATGTACCACGGAGACGTAGAGGCCAACTCGCCATGAATGTGTTCAAATATTACCGCCGAGATGTTAGATTGGGTTAGGTTAGGTTATATTACGTTATTGATGTATATAAAGCACCCACGGAGACGTAGAGGGCAACTCGCCAGGAATGTGTTCAAATATTACCGCCGAGATGTTAGATTGGGTTAGGTTAGGTTATATTACGTTATTGATGTATATAAAGCACCCACGGCGGCGGAGAATCCAACTCGCCAGGAATGTTGTCAAATATTACCGCCGAGATGTTAGGTTGGGTTAGGTTAGGTTATATTACGTTATTGATGTATATAAAGATCCCACGGATACGTAGAGGCCAACTCGCCAGGAATGTTGTCAAATATTACCGCCGAAATGATAGGTTGAATTAAGTTACGTTATATTTCGTTATTGATGCTTATGAAGGTCCCACGGAGACGTAGGGGCCAACTCGCCAGGTATGTTTTCTAATATTACCGCCGAGATGTTAGGTTGGGTTAGGTTAGGTTACATTACGTTATTGATGTATAAAAAGATCCCACGGAGACGGAGAAGCCAACTCGCCAGGAATGTTGTTAAATATTACTGCCGAGATGTTAGGTTATATTACGTTATTGATGTATATAAAGGTCCCACGGAGACGTAGAAGCCAACTCGCCAGGTATGTTTTCAAATATTACCGCCGAGATGTTAGGTTGGGTTATGTTAGGTTATATTCCATTATTGATATATATATATATATATCCCACGGGGACGTGGAGGCCAACAAGCCAGGAATGTGTTCAAATATTACCGCCGAGATGTTAGGTTGGGTTAGGTTAGGTTATATTACGTTATAGATGTATATAAAGGTCCCACGGAGACGTAGAGGCCAACAAGCCAGGAATGTGTTCAAATATTACCGCCGAGATGTTAGATTGGGTTAGGTTAGGTTATATTACGTTATTGATGTATATAAAGGTCCCACGGAGACGTAGAGGCCAACAAGCCAGGAATGTGTTCAAATATTACCGCGGAGATGTTAGGTTGTGTTAGGTTAGGTTATATTACGTTATAGATGTATATAAAGTTCCCACGGAGACGTAGAGGCCAACAAGCCAGGAATATGTTCAAATATTACCGCCGAGATGTTACATTGGGTTAGGTTAGGTTATATTACGTTATTGATGTATATAAAAATCCCACGGATACGTAGAGGCCAACTCGCCAGGAATGTTGTCAAATATTACCGCCGAGATGATAGGTTGGGTTAGGTTAGGTTATATTACGTTATTGATGTATATAAATGTACCACGGAGACGTAGAGGCCAACTCGCCATGAATGTGTTCAAATATTACCGCCGAGATGTTAGATTGGGTTAGGTTAGGTTATATTACGTTATTGATGTATATAAAGCACCCACGGAGACGTAGAGGCCAACTCGCCAGGAATGTGTTCAAATATTACCGCCGAGATGTTAGATTGGGTTAGGTTAGGTTATATTACGTTATTGATGTATATAAAGCACCCACGGCGGCGGAGAATCCAACTCGCCAGGAATGTTGTCAAATATTACCGCCGAGATGTTAGGTTGGGTTAGGTTAGGTTATATTACGTTATTGATGTATATAAAGATCCCACGGATACGTAGAGGCCAACTCGCCAGGAATGTTGTCAAATATTACCGCCGAAATGATAGGTTGGATTAAGTTACGTTATATTTCGTTATTGATGCTTATGAAGGTCCCACGGAGACGTAGGGGCCAACTCGCCAGGTATGTTTTCTAATATTACCGCCGAGATGTTAGGTTGGGTTAGGTTAGGTTACATTACGTTATTGATGTATATAAAGCACCCACGGCGGCGGAGAATCCAACTCGCCAGGAATGTGTTCAAATATTACCGCCGAGATGTTAGATTGGGTTAGGTTAGGTTATATTACGTTATTGATGTATATAAAGATCCCACGGATACGTAGAGGCCAACTCGCCAGGAATGTTGTCAAATATTACCGCCGAAATGATAGGTTGGATTAAGTTACGTTATATTTCGTTATGGATGCTTATGAAGGTCCCACGGAGACGTAGAGGCCAACTCGCCAGGTATGTTTTCTAATATTACCGCCGAGATGTTAGGTTGGGTTAGGTTAGGTTATATTACGTTATTGATGTATATAAAGGTCCCACGGATACGTAGAGGCCAACTCGCCAGGAATGTTGTCAAATATTACCGCCGAAATGATAGGTTGAATTAAGTTACGTTATATTTCGTTATTGATGCTTATGAAGGTCCCACGGAGACGTAGGGGCCAACTCGCCAGGTATGTTTTCTAATATTACCGCCGAGATGTTAGGTTGGGTTAGGTTAGGTTACATTACGTTATTGATGTATAAAAAGATCCCACGGAGACGGAGAAGCCAACTCGCCAGGAATGTTGTTAAATATTACTGCCGAGATGTTAGGTTATATTACGTTATTGATGTATATAAAGGTCCCACGGAGACGTAGAAGCCAACTCGCCAGGTATGTTTTCAAATATTACCGCCGAGATGTTAGGTTGGGTTATGTTAGGTTATATTCCATTATTGATATATATATATATATATATATCCCACGGGGACGTGGAGGCCAACAAGCCAGGAATGTGTTCAAATATTACCGCCGAGATGTTAGGTTGGGTTAGGTTAGGTTATATTACGTTATAGATGTATATAAAGGTCCCACGGAGACGTAGAGGCCAACAAGCCAGGAATGTGTTCAAATATTACCGCCGAGATGTTAGATTGGGTTAGGTTAGGTTATATTACGTTATTGATGTATATAAAGGTCCCACGGAGACGTAGAGGCCAACAAGCCAGGAATGTGTTCAAATATTACCGCGGAGATGTTAGGTTGTGTTAGGTTAGGTTATATTACGTTATAGATGTATATAAAGTTCCCACGGAGACGTAGAGGCCAACAAGCCAGGAATATGTTCAAATATTACCGCCGAGATGTTACATTGGGTTAGGTTAGGTTATATTACGTTATTGATGTATATAAAAATCCCACGGATACGTAGAGGCCAACTCGCCAGGAATGTTGTCAAATATTACCGCCGAGATGATAGGTTGGGTTAGGTTAGGTTATATTACGTTATTGATGTATATAAATGTACCACGGAGACGTAGAGGCCAACTCGCCATGAATGTGTTCAAATATTACCGCCGAGATGTTAGATTGGGTTAGGTTAGGTTATATTACGTTATTGATGTATATAAAGCACCCACGGAGACGTAGAGGCCAACTCGCCAGGAATGTGTTCAAATATTACCGCCGAGATGTTAGATTGGGTTAGGTTAGGTTATATTACGTTATTGATGTATATAAAGCACCCACGGCGGCGGAGAATCCAACTCGCCAGGAATGTTGTCAAATATTACCGCCGAGATGTTAGGTTGGGTTAGGTTAGGTTATATTACGTTATTGATGTATATAAAGATCCCACGGATACGTAGAGGCCAACTCGCCAGGAATGTTGTCAAATATTACCGCCGAAATGATAGGTTGGATTAAGTTACGTTATATTTCGTTATTGATGCTTATGAAGGTCCCACGGAGACGTAGGGGCCAACTCGCCAGGTATGTTTTCTAATATTACCGCCGAGATGTTAGGTTGGGTTAGGTTAGGTTACATTACGTTATTGATGTATAAAAAGATCCCACGGAGACGGAGAAGCCAACTCGCCAGGAATGTTTTCAAATATTACTGCCGAGATGTTAGGTTATATTACGTTATTGATGTATATAAAGGTCCCACGGAGACGTAGAAGCCAACTCGCCAGGTATGTTTTCAAATATTACCGCCGAGATGTTAGGTTGGGTTATGTTAGGTTATATTCCATTATTGATATATATATATATATATCCCACGGGGACGTGGAGGCCAACAAGCCAGGAATGTGTTCAAATATTACCGCCGAGATGTTAGGTTGGGTTAGGTTAGGTTATATTACGTTATAGATGTATATAAAGTTCCCACGAAGACGTAGAGGCCAACAAGCCAGGAATATGTTCAAATATTACCGCCGAGATGTTACATTGGGTTAGGTTAGGTTATATTACGTTATTGATGTATATAAAAATCCCACGGATACGTAGAGGCCAACTCGCCAGGAATGTTGTCAAATATTACCGCCGAGATGATAGGTTGGGTTAGGTTAGGTTATATTACGTTATTGATGTATATAAATGTACCACGGAGACGTAGAGGCCAACTCGCCATGAATGTGTTCAAATATTACCGCCGAGATGTTAGATTGGGTTAGGATAGGTTATATTACGTTATTGATGTATATAAAGCACCCACGGAGACGTAGAGGCCAACTCGCCAGGAATGTGTTCAAATATTACCGCCGAGATGTTAGATTGGGTTAGGTTAGGTTATATTACGTTATTGATGTATATAAAGCACCCACGGCGGCGGAGAATCCAACTCGCCAGGAATGTTGTCAAATATTACCGCCGAGATGTTAGGTTGGGTTAGGTTAGGTTATATTACGTTATTGATGTATATAAAGATCCCACGGATACGTAGAGGCCAACTCGCCAGGAATGTTGTCAAATATTACCGCCGAAATGATAGGTTGGATTAAGTTACGTTATATTTCGTTATTGATGCTTATGAAGGTCCCACGGAGACGTAGGGGCCAACTCGCCAGGTATGTTTTCTAATATTACCGCCGAGATGTTAGGTTGGGTTAGGTTAGGTTACATTACGTTATTGATGTATAAAAAGATCCCACGGAGACGGAGAAGCCAACTCGCCAGGAATGTTGTTAAATATTACTGCCGAGATGTTAGGTTGGGTTAGGTTAGGTTATATTACGTTATTGATGTATATAAAGGTCCCACGGAGACGTAGAAGCCAACTCGCCAGGTATGTTTTCAAATATTACCGCCGAGATGTTAGGTTGGGTTATGTTAGGTTATATTACATTATTGATATATATATATATATATATATATCCCACGGGGACGTGGAGGCCAACAAGCCAGGAATGTGTTCAAATATTACCGCCGAGATGTTAGGTTGGGTTAGGTTAGGTTATATTACGTTATAGATGTATATAAAGGTCCCACGGAGACGTAGAGGCCAACAAGCCAGGAATGTGTTCAAATATTACCGCGGAGATGTTAGGTTGTGTTAGGTTAGGTTATATTACGTTATTGATGTATATAAATGTACCACGGAGACGTAGAGGCCAACTCGCCATGAATGTGTTCAAATATTACCGCCGAGATGTTAGATTGGGTTAGGTTAGGTTATATTACGTTATTGATGTATATAAAGGTCCCACGGAGACGTAGAGGCCAACAAGCCAGGAATGTGTTCAAATATTACCGCGGAAATGTTAGGTTGTGTTAGGTTAGGTTATATTACGTTATAGATGTATATAAAGTTCCCAGGGAGACGTAGAGGCCAACAAGCCAGGAATATGTTCAAATATTACCGCCGAGATGTTACAGTGGGTTAGGTTAGGTTATATTACGTTATTGATGTATATAAAAATCCCACGGATACGTAGAGTCCAACTCGCCAGGAATGTTGTCAAATATTACCGCCGAGATGATAGGTTGGGTTAGGTTAGGTTATATTACGTTATTGATGTATATAAATGTACCACGGAGACGTAGAGGCCAACTCGCCATGAATGTGTTCAAATATTACCGCCGAGATGTTAGATTGGGTTAGGTTAGGTTATATTACGTTATTGATGTATATGAAGCACCCACGGATACGTAGAGGCCAACTCGCCAGGAATGTTGTCAAATATTACCGCCGAGATGTTAGGTTGGGTTAGGTTAGGTTATATTACGTTATTGATGTATATAAAGATCCCACGGATACGTAGAGGCCAACTCGCCAGGAATGTTGTCAAATATTACCGCCGAAATGATAGGTTGGATTAAGTTACGTTATATTTCGTTATGGATGCTTATGAAGGTCCCACGGAGACGTAGAGGCCAACTCGCCAGGTATGTTTTCTAATATTACCGCCGAGATGTTAGGTTGGGTTAGGTTAGGTTATATTACGTTATTGATGTATATAAAGGTCCCACGGAGACGTAGAGGCCAACTCGCCAGGAATGTTGGCAAATATTACCGCCGAAATGATAGGTTGGATTAAGTTACGTTATATTTCGTTATTGATGCTTATGAAGGTCCCACGGAGACGTAGGGGCCAACTCGCCAGGTATGTTTTCTAATATTACCGCAGAGATGTTAGGTTGGGTTAGGTTAGGTTACATTACCTTATTGATGTATAAAAAGATCCCACGGAGACGGAGAAGCCAACTCGCCAGGAATGTTGTTAAATATTACTGCCGAGATGTTAGGTTGGGTTAGGTTAGGTTATATTACGTTATTGATGTATATAAAGGTCCCACGGAGACGTAGAAGCCAACTCGCCAGGTATGTTTTCAAATATTACCGCCGAGATGTTAGGTTGGGTTATGTTAGGTTATATTACATTATTGATATATATATATATATCCCACGGGGACGTGGAGGCCAACAAGCCAGGAATGTGTTCAAATATTACCGCCGAGATGTTAGGTTGGGTTAGGTTAGGTTATATTACGTTATAGATGTATATAAAGGTCCCACGGAGACGTAGAGGCCAACAAGCCAGGAATGTGTTCAAATATTACCGCGGAGATGTTAGGTGGTGTTAGGTTAGGTTATATTACGTTATTGATGTATATAAATGTACCACGGAGACGTAGAGGCCAACTCGCCATGAATGTGTTCAAATATTACCGCCGAGATGTTAGATTGGGTTAGGATAGGTTATATTACGTTATTGATGTATATAAAGGTCCCACGGAGACGTAGAGGCCAACTCGCCAGGAATGTGTTCAAATATTACCGCCGAGATGTTAGATTGGGTTAGGTTAGGTTAGGTTATATTACGTTATTGATGTATATAAAGCACCCACGGCGGCGGAGAATCCAACTCGCCAGGAATGTTGTCAAATATTACCGCCGAGATGTTAGGTTGGGTTAGGTTAGGTTATATTACGTTATTGATGTATATAAAGATCCCACGGATACGTAGAGGCCAACTCGCCAGGAATGTTGTCAAATATTACCGCCGAAATGATAGGTTGGATTAAGTTACGTTATATTTCGTTATTGATGCTTATGAAGGTCCCACGGAGACGTAGGGGCCAACTCGCCAGGTATGTTTTCTAATATTACCGCCGAGATGTTAGGTTGGGTTAGGTTATGTTACATTACGTTATTGATGTATAAAAAGATCCCACGGAGACGGAGAAGCCAACTCGCCAGTAATGTTGTTAAATATTACTGCCGAGATGTTAGGTTGGGTTAGGTTAGGTTATATTACGTTATTGATGTATATATATATATCCCACGGGGACGTGGAGGCCAACAAGCCAGGAATGTGTTCAAATATTACCGCCGAGAAAATAGGGTGGGTTAGGTTAGGTTATATTACGTTATTGATGTATATAAAGCACCCACGGAGACGTAGAGGCCAACTCGCCAGGAATGTGTTCAAATATTACCGCCGAGATGTTAGATTGGGTTAGGTTAGGTTATATTACGTTATTGATGTACATAAAGCACCCACGGCGGCGGAGAATCCAACTCGCCAGGAATGTTGTCAAATATTACCGCCGAGATGTTAGGTTGGGTTAGGTTAGGTTATATTACGTTATTGATGTATATAAAGATCCCACGGATACGTAGAGGCCAACTCGCCAGGAATGTTGTCAAATATTACCGCCGAAATGATAGGTTGGATTAAGTTACGTTATATTTCGTTATTGATGCTTATGAAGGTCCCACGGAGACGTAGGGGCCAACTCGCCAGGTATGTTTTCTAATATTACCGCCGAGATGTTAGGTTGGGTTAGGTTATGTTACATTACGTTATTGATGTATAAAAAGATCCCACGGAGACGGAGAAGCCAACTCGCCAGTAATGTTGTTAAATATTACTGCCGAGATGTTAGGTTGGGTTAGGTTAGGTTATATTACGTTATTGATGTATATAAAGGTCCCACGGAGACGTAGAAGCCAACTCGCCAGGTATGTTTTCAAATATTACCGCCGAGATGTTAGGTTGGGTTATGTTAGGTTATATTACATTATTGATATATATATATATATATATATATATATATATATATCCCACGGGGACGTGGAGGCCAACAAGCCAGGAATGTGTTCAAATATTACCGCCGAGATGTTAGGTTGGATTAGGTTAGGTTATATTACGTTATAGATGTATATAAAGGTCCCACGGAGACGTAGAGGCCAACAAGCCAGGAATGTGTTCAAATATTACCGCCGAGATGTTAGATTGGGTTAGGTTAGGTTATATTACGTTATTGATGTATATAAAGGTCCCACGGAGACGTAGAGGCCAACAAGCCAGGAATGTGTTCAAATATTACCGCGGAGATGTTAGGTTGTGTTAGGTTAGGTTATATTACGTTATAGATGTATATAAAGTTCCCAGGGAGACGTAGAGGCCAACAAGCCAGGAATATGTTCAAATATTACCGCCGAGATGTTACATTGGGTTAGGTTAGGTTATATTACGTTATTGATGTATATAAAAATCCCACGGATACGTAGAGGCCAACTCGCCAGGAATGTTGTCAAATATTACCGCCGAGATGATAGGTTGGGTTAGGTTAGGTTATATTACGTTATTGATGTATATAAATGTACCACGGAGACGTAGAGGCCAACTCGCCATGAATGTGTTCAAATATTACCGCCGAGATGTTAGATTGGGTTAGGTTAGGTTATATTACGTTATTGATGTATATGAAGCACCCACGGAGACGGAGAATCCAACTCGCCAGGAATGTTGTCAAATATTACCGCCGAGATGTTAGGTTGGGTTAGGTTAGGTTATATTACGTTATTGATGTATATAAAGATCCCACGGATACGTAGAGGCCAACTCGCCAGGAATGTTGTCAAATATTACCGCCGAGATGATAGGTTGGGTTAGGTTAGGTTATATTACGTTATTGATGTATAGAAATGTACCACGGAGACGTAGAGGCCAACTCGCCATGAATGTGTTCAAATATTACCGCCGAGATGTTAGATTGGGTTAGGTTAGGTTATATTACGTTATTGAAGTATATAAAGCACCCACGGAGACGTAGAGGCCAACTCGCCAGGAATGTGTTCAAATATTACCGCCGAGATGTTAGATTGGGTTAGGTTAGGTTATATTACGTTATTGATGTATATAAAGCACCCACGGCGGCGGAGAATCCAACTCGCCAGGAATGTTGTCAAATATTACCGCCGAGATGTTAGGTTGGGTTAGGTTAGGTTATATTACGTTATTGATGTATATAAAGATCCCACGGATACGTAGAGGCCAACTCGCCAGGAATGTTGGCAAATATTACCGCCGAAATGATAGGTTGGATTAAGTTACGTTATATTTCGTTATTGATGCTTATGAAGGTCCCACGGAGACGTAGGGGCCAACTCGCCAGGTATGTTTTCTAATATTACCGCCGAGATGTTAGGTTGGGTTAGGTTAGGTTACATTACCTTATTGATGTATAAAAAGATCCCACGGAGACGGAGAAGCCAACTCGCCAGGAATGTTGTTAAATATTACTGCCGAGATGTTAGGTTGGGTTAGGTTAGGTTATATTACGTTATAGATGTATATAAAGGTCCCACGGAGACGTAGAGGCCAACAAGCCAGGAATGTGTTCAAATATTACCGCCGAGATGTTAGATTGGGTTAGGTTAGGTTATATTACGTTATTGATGTATATAAAGGTCCCACGGAGACGTAGAGGCCAACAAGCCAGGAATATGTTCAAATATTACCGCCGAGATGTTAGATTGGGTTAGGTTAGGTTATATTACGTTATTGATGTATATAAAGATCCCACGGATACGTAGAGGCCAACTCACCAGGAATGTTGTCAAATATTACCGCCGAGATGGTAGGTTGGGTTAGGTTAGGTTATATTACGTTATTGATGTATAGAAATGTACCACGGAGACGTAGAGGCCAACTCGCCATGAATGTGTTCAAATATTACCGCCGAGATGTTAGATTGGGTTAGGTTAGGTTATATTACGTTATTGATGTATATAAAGCACCCACGGAGACGTAGAGGCCAACTCGCCAGGAATGTGTTCAAATATTACCGCCGAGATGTTAGATTGGGTTAGGTTAGGTTATATTACGTTATTGATGTATATAAAGCACCCACGGCGGCGGAGAATCCAACTCGCCAGGAATGTTGTCAAATATTACCGCCGAGATGTTAGGTTGGGTTAGGTTAGGTTATATTACGTTATTGATGTATATAAAGATCCCACGGATACGTAGAGGCCAACTCGCCAGGAATGTTGTCAAATATTACCGCCGAAATGATAGGTTGGATTAAGTTACGTTATATTTCGTTATTGATGCTTATGAAGGTCCCACGGAGACGTAGGGGCCAACTCGCCAGGTATGTTTTCTAATATTACCGCCGAGATGTTAGGTTGGGTTAGGTTAGGTTACATTACGTTATTGATGTATAAAAAGATCCCACGGAGACGGAGAAGCCAACTCGCCAGTAATGTTGTTAAATATTACTGCCGAGATGTTAGGTTGGGTTAGGTTAGGTTATATTACGTTATTGATGTATATAAAGGTCCCACGGAGACGTAGAAGCCAACTTGCCAGGTATGTTTTCAAATATTACCGCCGAGATGTTAGGTTGGGTTATGTTAGGTTATATTACATTATTGATATATATATATATATCCCACGGGGACGTGGAGGCCAACAAGCCAGGAATGTGTTCAAATATTACCGCCGAGATGTTAGGTTGGATTAGGTTAGGTTATATTACGTTATAGATGTATATAAAGGTCCCACGGAGACGTAGAGGCCAACAAGCCAGGAATGTGTTCAAATATTACCGCCGAGATGTTAGATTGGGTTAGGTTAGGTTATATTACGTTATTGATGTATATAAAGGTCCCACGGAGACGTAGACGCCAACAAGCCAGGAATGTGTTCAAATATTACCGCAGAGATGTTAGGTTGTGTTAGGTTAGGTTATATTACGTTATAGATGTATATAAAGTTCCCACGGAGACGTAGAGGCCAACAAGCCAGGAATATGTTCAAATATTACCGCCGAGATGTTACATTGGGTTAGGTTAGGTTATATTACGTTATTGATGTATATAAAAATCCCACGGATACGTAGAGGCCAACTCGCCAGGAATGTTGTCAAATATTACCGCCGAGATGATAGGTTGGATTAAGTTACGTTATATTTCGTTATTGATGCTTATGAAGGTCCCACGGAGACGTAGGGGCCAACTCGCCATGAATGTGTTCAAATATTACCGCCGAGATGTTAGATTGGGTTAGGTTAGGTTATATTACGTTATTGATGTATATAAAGGTCCCACGGAGACGTAGAGGCCAACAAGCCAGGAATGTGTTCAAATATTACCGCGGAGATGTTAGGTTGTGTTAGGTTAGGTTATATTACGTTATAGATGTATATAAAGTTCCCAGGGAGACGTAGAGGCCAACAAGCCAGGAATATGTTGAAATATTACCGCCGAGATGTTACATTGGGTTAGGTTAGGTTATATTACGTTATTGATGTATATAAAAATCCCACGGATACGTAGAGGCCAACTCGCCAGGAATGTTGTCAAATATTACCGCCGAGATGATAGGTTGGGTTAGGTTAGGTTATATTACGTTATTGATGTATATAAATGTACCACGGAGACGTAGAGGCCAACTCGCCATGAATGTGTTCAAATATTACCGCCGAGATGTTAGATTGGGTTAGGTTAGGTTATATTACGTTATTGATGTATATGAAGCACCCACGGAGACGGAGAATCCAACTCGCCAGGAATGTTGTCAAATATTACCGCCGAGATGTTAGGTTGGGTTAGGTTAGGTTATATTACGTTATTGATGTATATAAAGGTCCCACGGAGACGTAGAAGCCAACTCGCCAGGTATGTTTTCAAATATTACCGCCGAGATGTTAGGTTGGGTTATGTTAGGTTATATTACATTATTGATATATATATATATATCCCACGGGGACGTGGAGGCCAACAAGCCAGGAATGTGTTCAAATATTACCGCCGAGATGTTAGGTTGGGTTAGGTTAGGTTATATTACGTTATTGATGTATATAAAGCACCCACGGAGACGTAGAGGCCAACTCGCCAGGAATGTGTTCAAATATTACCGCCGAGATGTTAGATTGGGTTAGGTTAGGTTATATTACGTTATTGATGTATATAAAGCACCCACGGCGACGGAGAATCCAACTCGCCAGGAATGTTGTCAAATATTACCGCCGAGATGTTAGGTTGGGTTAGGTTAGGTTATATTACGTTATTGATGTATATAAAGATCCCACGGATACGTAGAGGCCAACTCGCCAGGAATGTTGTCAAATATTACCGCCGAAATGATAGGTTGGATTAAGTTACGTTATATTTCGTTATTGATGCTTATGAAGGTCCCACGGAGACGTAGGGGCCAACTCGCCAGGTATGTTTTCTAATATTACCGCCGAGATGTTAGGTTGGGTTAGGTTAGGTTACATTACGTTATTGATGTATAAAAAGATCCCACGGAGACGGAGAAGCCAACTCGCCAGTAATGTTGTTAAATATTACTGCCGAGATGTTAGGTTGGGTTAGGTTAGGTTATATTACGTTATTGATGTATATAAAGGTCCCACGGAGACGTAGAAGCCAACTCGCCAGGTATGTTTTCAAATATTACCGCCGAGATGTTAGGTTGGGTTATGTTAGGTTATATTACATTATTGATATATATATATATATATATCCCACGGGGACGTGGAGGCCAACAAGCCAGGAATGTGTTCAAATATTACCGCCGAGATGTTAGGTTGGATTAGGTTAGGTTATATTACGTTATAGATGTATATAAAGGTCCCACGGAGACGTAGAGGCCAACAAGCCAGGAATGTGTTCAAATATTACCGCCGAGATGTTAGATTGGGTTAGGTTAGGTTATATTACGTTATTGATGTATATAAAGGTCCCACGGAGACGTAGAGGCCAACAAGCCAGGAATATGTTCAAATATTACCGCCGAGATGTTAGATTGGGTTAGGTTAGGTTATATTACGTTATTGATGTATATAAAGATCCCACGGATACGTAGAGGCCAACTCACCAGGAATGTTGTCAAATATTACCGCCGAGATGGTAGGTTGGGTTAGGTTAGGTTATATTACGTTATTGATGTATAGAAATGTACCACGGAGACGTAGAGGCCAACTCGCCATGAATGTGTTCAAATATTACCGCCGAGATGTTAGATTGGGTTAGGTTAGGTTATATTACGTTATTGATGTATATAAAGCACCCACGGAGACGTAGAGGCCAACTCGCCAGGAATGTGTTCAAATATTACCGCCGAGATGTTCGATTGGGTTAGGTTAGGTTATATTACGTTATTGATGTATATAAAGCACCCACGGCGGCGGAGAATCCAACTCGCCAGGAATGTTGTCAAATATTACCGCCGAGATGTTAGGTTGGGTTAGGTTAGGTTATATTACGTTATTGATGTATATAAAGATCCCACGGATACGTAGAGGCCAACTCGCCAGGAATGTTGTCAAATATTACCGCCGAAATGATAGGTTGGATTAAGTTACGTTATATTTCGTTATTGATGCTTATGAAGGTCCCACGGAGACATAGGGGCCAACTCGCCAGGTATGTTTTCTAATATTACCGCCGAGATGTTAGGTTGGGTTAGGTTAGGTTACATTACGTTATTGATGTATAAAAAGATCCCACGGAGACGGAGAAGCCAACTCGCCAGTAATGTTGTTAAATATTACTGCCGAGATGTTAGGTTGGGTTAGGTTAGGTTATATTACGTTATTGATGTATATAAAGGTCCCACGGAGACGTAGAAGCCAACTTGCCAGGTATATTTTCAAATATTACCGCCGAGATGTTAGGTTGGGTTAGGTTAGGTTATATTACGTTATAGATGTATATAAAGTTCCCACGGAGACGTAGAGGCCAACAAGCCAAGAATATGTTCAAATATTACCGCCGAGATGTTACATTGGGTTAGGTTAGGTTATATTACGTTATTGATGTATATAAAAATCCCACGGTTACGTAGAGGCCAACTCGCGAGGAATGTTGTCAAATATTACCGCCGAGATGATAGGTTGGGTTAGGTTAGGTTATATTACGTTATTGATGTATATAAATGTACCACGGAGACGCAGAGGCCAACTCGCCATGAATGTGTTCAAATATTACCGCCGATATGTTAGATTGGGTTAGGTTAGGTTATATTACGTTATTGATGTATATAAAGGTCCCACGGAGACGTAGAGGCCAACAAGCCAGGAATGTGTTCAAATATTACCGCGGAGATGTTAGGTTGTGTTAGGTTAGGTTATATTACGTTATAGATGTATATAAAGTTCCCACGGAGACGTAGAGGCCAACAAGCCAGGAATATGTTCAAATATTACCGCCGAGATGTTACATTGGGTTAGGTTAGGCTATATTACGTTATTGATGTATATAAAGATCCCACGGATACGTAGAGGCCAACTAGCCAGGAATGTTGCCAAATATTACCGCCGAGAGGATAGGTTGTGTTAAGTTAGGTTATATTACGTTATTGATGTATATAAATGTACCACGGAGACGTAGAGGCCAACTCGCCATGAATGTGTTCAAATATTACCGCCGAGATGTTAGATTGGGTTAGGTTAGGTTATATTACGTTATTGATGTATATGAAGCACCCACGGAGACGGAGAATCCAACTCGCCAGGAATGTTGTCAAATATTACCGCCGAGATGTTAGGTTGGGTTAGGTTAGGTTATATTACGTTATTGATGTATATAAAGATCCCACGGATACGTAGAGGCCAACTCGCCAGGAATGTTGTCAAATATTACCGCCGAGATGATAGGTTGGGTTAGGTTAGGTTATATTACGTTATTGATGTATAGAAATGTACCACGGAGACGTAGAGGCCAACTCGCCATGAATGTGTTCAAATATTACCGCCGAGATGTTAGATTGGGTTAGGTTAGGTTATATTACGTTATTGAAGTATATAAAGCACCCACGGAGACGTAGAGGCCAACTCGCCAGGAATGTGCTCAAATATTACCGCCGAGATGTTAGATTGGGTTAGGTTAGGTTATATTACGTTATTGATGTATATAAAGCACCCACGGCGGCGGAGAATCCAACTCGCCAGGAATGTTGTCAAATATTACCGCCGAGATGTTAGGTTGGGTTAGGTTAGGTTATATTACGTTATTGATGTATATAAAGATCCCACGGATACGTAGAGGCCAACTCGCCAGGAATGTTGGCAAATATTACCGCCGAAATGATAGGTTGGATTAAGTTACGTTATATTTCGTTATTGATGCTTATGAAGGTCCCACGGAGACGTAGGGGCCAACTCGCCAGGTATGTTTTCTAATATTACCGCCGAGATGTTAGGTTGGGTTAGGTTAGGTTACATTACCTTATTGATGTATAAAAAGATCCCACGGAGACGGAGAAGCCAACTCGCCAGGAATGTTGTTAAATATTACTGCCGAGATGTTAGGTTGGGTTAGGTTAGGTTATATTACGTTATTGATGTATATAAAGGTCCCACGGAGACGTAGAAGCCAACTCGCCAGGTATGTTTTCAAATATTACCGCCGAGATGTTAGGTTGGGTTATGTTAGGTTATATTACATTATTGATATATATATATATATCCCACGGGGACGTGGAGGCCAACAAGCCAGGAATGTGTTCAAATATTACCGCCGAGATGTTAGGTTGGATTAGGTTAGGTTATATTACGTTATAGATGTATATAAAGGTCCCACGGAGACGTAGAGGCCAACAAGCCAGGAATGTGTTCAAATATTACCGCCGAGATGTTAGATTGGGTTAGGTTAGGTTATATTACGTTATTGATGTATATAAAGGTCCCACGGAGACGTAGAGGCCAACAAGCCAGGAATATGTTCAAATATTACCGCCGAGATGTTAGATTGGGTTAGGTTAGGTTATATTACGTTATTGATGTATATAAAGATCCCACGGATACGTAGAGGCCAACTCACCAGGAATGTTGTCAAATATTACCGCCGAGATGGTAGGTTGGGTTAGGTTAGGTTATATTACGTTATTGATGTATAGAAATGTACCACGGAGACGTAGAGGCCAACTCGCCATGAATGTGTTCAAATATTACCGCCGAGATGTTAGATTGGGTTAGGTTAGGTTATATTACGTTATTGATGTATATAAAGATCCCACGGATACGTAGAGGCCAACTCACCAGGAATGTTGTCAAATATTACCGCCGAGATGATAGGTTGGGTTAGGTTAGGTTATATTACGTTATTGATGTATAGAAATGTACCACGGAGACGTAGAGGCCAACTCGCCATGAATGTGTTCAAATATTACCGCCGAGATGTTAGATTGGGTTAGGTTAGGTTATATTACGTTATTGAAGTATATAAAGCACCCACGGAGACGTAGAGGCCAACTCGCCAGGAATGTGTTCAAATATTACCGCCGAGATGTTAGATTGGGTTAGGTTAGGTTATATTACGTTATTGATGTATATAAAGCACCCACGGCGGCGGAGAATCCAACTCGCCAGGAATGTTGTCAAATATTACCGCCGAGATGTTAGGTTGGGTTAGGTTAGGTTATATTACGTTATTGATGTATATAAAGATCCCACGGATACGTAGAGGCCAACTCGCCAGGAATGTTGGCAAATATTACCGCCGAAATGATAGGTTGGATTAAGTTACGTTATATTTCGTTATTGATGCTTATGAAGGTCCCACGGAGACGTAGGGGCCAACTCGCCAGGTATGTTTTCTAATATTACCGCCGAGATGTTAGGTTGGGTTAGGTTAGGTTACATTACCTTATTGATGTATAAAAAGATCCCACGGAGACGGAGAAGCCAACTCGCCAGGAATGTTGTTAAATATTACTGCCGAGATGTTAGGTTGGGTTAGGTTAGGTTATATTACGTTATAGATGTATATAAAGGTCCCACGGAGACGTAGAGGCCAACAAGCCAGGAATGTGTTCAAATATTACCGCCGAGATGTTAGATTGGGTTAGGTTAGGTTATATTACGTTATTGATGTATATAAAGGTCCCACGGAGACGTAGAGGCCAACAAGCCAGGAATATGTTCAAATATTACCGCCGAGATGTTAGATTGGGTTAGGTTAGGTTATATTACGTTATTGATGTATATAAAGATCCCACGGATACGTAGAGGCCAACTCACCAGGAATGTTGTCAAATATTACCGCCGAGATGGTAGGTTGGGTTAGGTTAGGTTATATTACGTTATTGATGTATAGAAATGTACCACGGAGACGTAGAGGCCAACTCGCCATGAATGTGTTCAAATATTACCGCCGAGATGTTAGATTGGGTTAGGTTAGGTTATATTACGTTATTGATGTATATAAAGCACCCACGGAGACGTAGAGGCCAACTCGCCAGGAATGTGTTCAAATATTACCGCCGAGATGTTAGATTGGGTTAGGTTAGGTTATATTACGTTATTGATGTATATAAAGCACCCACGGCGGCGGAGAATCCAACTCGCCAGGAATGTTGTCAAATATTACCGCCGAGATGTTAGGTTGGGTTAGGTTAGGTTATATTACGTTATTGATGTATATAAAGATCCCACGGATACGTAGAGGCCAACTCGCCAGGAATGTTGTCAAATATTACCGCCGAAATGATAGGTTGGATTAAGTTACGTTATATATCGTTATTGATGCTTATGAAGGTCCCACGGAGACGTAGGGGCCAACTCGCCAGGTATGTTTTCTAATATTACCGCCGAGATGTTAGGTTGGGTTAGGTTAGGTTACATTACGTTATTGATGTATAAAAAGATCCCACGGAGACGGAGAAGCCAACTCGCCAGTAATGTTGTTAAATATTACTGCCGAGATGTTAGGTTGGGTTAGGTTAGGTTATATTACGTTATTGATGTATATAAAGGTCCCACGGAGACGTAGAAGCCAACTTGCCAGGTATGTTTTCAAATATTACCGCCGAGATGTTAGGTTGGGTTATGTTAGGTTATATTACATTATTGATATATATATATATATCCCACGGGGACGTGGAGGCCAACAAGCCAGGAATGTGTTCAAATATTACCGCCGAGATGTTAGGTTGGATTAGGTTAGGTTATATTACGTTATAGATGTATATAAAGGTCCCACGGAGACGTAGAGGCCAACAAGCCAGGAATGTGTTCAAATATTACCGCCGAGATGTTAGATTGGGTTAGGTTAGGTTATATTACGTTATTGATGTATATAAAGGTCCCACGGAGACGTAGACGCCAACAAGCCAGGAATGTGTTCAAATATTACCGCAGAGATGTTAGGTTGTGTTAGGTTAGGTTATATTACGTTATAGATGTATATAAAGTTCCCACGGAGACGTAGAGGCCAACAAGCCAGGAATATGTTCAAATATTACCGCCGAGATGTTACATTGGGTTAGGTTAGGTTATATTACGTTATTGATGTATATAAAAATCCCACGGATACGTAGAGGCCAACTCGCCAGGAATGTTGTCAAATATTACCGCCGAGATGATAGGTTGGATTAAGTTACGTTATATTTCGTTATTGATGCTTATGAAGGTCCCACGGAGACGTAGGGGCCAACTCGCCATGAATGTGTTCAAATATTACCGCCGAGATGTTAGATTGGGTTAGGTTAGGTTATATTACGTTATTGATGTATATAAAGGTCCCACGGAGACGTAGAGGCCAACAAGCCAGGAATGTGTTCAAATATTACCGCGGAGATGTTAGGTTGTGTTAGGTTAGGTTATATTACGTTATAGATGTATATAAAGTTCCCAGGGAGACGTAGAGGCCAACAAGCCAGGAATATGTTGAAATATTACCGCCGAGATGTTACATTGGGTTAGGTTAGGTTATATTACGTTATTGATGTATATAAAAATCCCACGGATACGTAGAGGCCAACTCGCCAGGAATGTTGTCAAATATTACCGCCGAGATGATAGGTTGGGTTAGGTTAGGTTATATTACGTTATTGATGTATATAAATGTACCACGGAGACGTAGAGGCCAACTCGCCATGAATGTGTTCAAATATTACCGCCGAGATGTTAGATTGGGTTAGGTTAGGTTATATTACGTTATTGATGTATATGAAGCACCCACGGAGACGGAGAATCCAACTCGCCAGGAATGTTGTCAAATATTACCGCCGAGATGTTAGGTTGGGTTAGGTTAGGTTATATTACGTTATTGATGTATATAAAGGTCCCACGGAGACGTAGAAGCCAACTCGCCAGGTATGTTTTCAAATATTACCGCCGAGATGTTAGGTTGGGTTATGTTAGGTTATATTACATTATTGATATATATATATATATCCCACGGGGACGTGGAGGCCAACAAGCCAGGAATGTGTTCAAATATTACCGCCGAGATGTTAGGTTGGGTTAGGTTAGGTTATATTACGTTATTGATGTATATAAAGCACCCACGGAGACGTAGAGGCCAACTCGCCAGGAATGTGTTCAAATATTACCGCCGAGATGTTAGATTGGGTTAGGTTAGGTTATATTACGTTATTGATGTATATAAAGCACCCACGGCGACGGAGAATCCAACTCGCCAGGAATGTTGTCAAATATTACCGCCGAGATGTTAGGTTGGGTTAGGTTAGGTTATATTACGTTATTGATGTATATAAAGATCGCACGGATACGTAGAGGCCAACTCGCCAGGAATGTTGTCAAATATTACCGCCGAAATGATAGGTTGGATTAAGTTACGTTATATTTCGTTATTGATGCTTATGAAGGTCCCACGGAGACGTAGGGGCCAACTCGCCAGGTATGTTTTCTAATATTACCGCCGAGATGTTAGGTTGGGTTAGGTTAGGTTACATTACGTTATTGATGTATAAAAAGATCCCACGGAGACGGAGAAGCCAACTCGCCAGTAATGTTGTTAAATATTACTGCCGAGATGTTAGGTTGGGTTAGGTTAGGTTATATTACGTTATTGATGTATATAAAGGTCCCACGGAGACGTAGAAGCCAACTCGCCAGGTATGTTTTCAAATATTACCGCCGAGATGTTAGGTTGGGTTATGTTAGGTTATATTACATTATTGATATATATATATATATATATCCCACGGGGACGTGGAGGCCAACAAGCCAGGAATGTGTTCAAATATTACCGCCGAGATGTTAGGTTGGATTAGGTTAGGTTATATTACGTTATAGATGTATATAAAGGTCCCACGGAGACGTAGAGGCCAACAAGCCAGGAATGTGTTCAAATATTACCGCCGAGATGTTAGATTGGGTTAGGTTAGGTTATATTACGTTATTGATGTATATAAAGGTCCCACGGAGACGTAGAGGCCAACAAGCCAGGAATATGTTCAAATATTACCGCCGAGATGTTAGATTGGGTTAGGTTAGGTTATATTACGTTATTGATGTATATAAAGATCCCACGGATACGTAGAGGCCAACTCACCAGGAATGTTGTCAAATATTACCGCCGAGATGGTAGGTTGGGTTAGGTTAGGTTATATTACGTTATTGATGTATAGAAATGTACCACGGAGACGTAGAGGCCAACTCGCCATGAATGTGTTCAAATATTACCGCCGAGATGTTAGATTGGGTTAGGTTAGGTTATATTACGTTATTGATGTATATAAAGCACCCACGGAGACGTAGAGGCCAACTCGCCAGGAATGTGTTCAAATATTACCGCCGAGATGTTCGATTGGGTTAGGTTAGGTTATATTACGTTATTGATGTATATAAAGCACCCACGGCGGCGGAGAATCCAACTCGCCAGGAATGTTGTCAAATATTACCGCCGAGATGTTAGGTTGGGTTAGGTTAGGTTATATTACGTTATTGATGTATATAAAGATCCCACGGATACGTAGAGGCCAACTCGCCAGGAATGTTGTCAAATATTACCGCCGAAATGATAGGTTGGATTAAGTTACGTTATATTTCGTTATTGATGCTTATGAAGGTCCCACGGAGACATAGGGGCCAACTCGCCAGGTATGTTTTCTAATATTACCGCCGAGATGTTAGGTTGGGTTAGGTTAGGTTACATTACGTTATTGATGTATAAAAAGATCCCACGGAGACGGAGAAGCCAACTCGCCAGTAATGTTGTTAAATATTACTGCCGAGATGTTAGGTTGGGTTAGGTTAGGTTATATTACGTTATTGATGTATATAAAGGTCCCACGGAGACGTAGAAGCCAACTTGCCAGGTATATTTTCAAATATTACCGCCGAGATGTTAGGTTGGGTTAGGTTAGGTTATATTACGTTATAGATGTATATAAAGTTCCCACGGAGACGTAGAGGCCAACAAGCCAAGAATATGTTCAAATATTACCGCCGAGATGTTACATTGGGTTAGGTTAGGTTATATTACGTTATTGATGTATATAAAAATCCCACGGTTACGTAGAGGCCAACTCGCGAGGAATGTTGTCAAATATTACCGCCGAGATGATAGGTTGGGTTAGGTTAGGTTATATTACGTTATTGATGTATATAAATGTACCACGGAGACGCAGAGGCCAACTCGCCATGAATGTGTTCAAATATTACCGCCGATATGTTAGATTGGGTTAGGTTAGGTTATATTACGTTATTGATGTATATAAAGGTCCCACGGAGACGTAGAGGCCAACAAGCCAGGAATGTGTTCAAATATTACCGCGGAGATGTTAGGTTGTGTTAGGTTAGGTTATATTACGTTATAGATGTATATAAAGTTCCCACGGAGACGTAGAGGCCAACAAGCCAGGAATATGTTCAAATATTACCGCCGAGATGTTACATTGGGTTAGGTTAGGCTATATTACGTTATTGATGTATATAAAGATCCCACGGATACGTAGAGGCCAACTAGCCAGGAATGTTGCCAAATATTACCGCCGAGAGGATAGGTTGTGTTAAGTTAGGTTATATTACGTTATTGATGTATATAAATGTACCACGGAGACGTAGAGGCCAACTCGCCATGAATGTGTTCAAATATTACCGCCGAGATGTTAGATTGGGTTAGGTTAGGTTATATTACGTTATTGATGTATATGAAGCACCCACGGAGACGGAGAATCCAACTCGCCAGGAATGTTGTCAAATATTACCGCCGAGATGTTAGGTTGGGTTAGGTTAGGTTATATTACGTTATTGATGTATATAAAGATCCCACGGATACGTAGAGGCCAACTCGCCAGGAATGTTGTCAAATATTACCGCCGAGATGATAGGTTGGGTTAGGTTAGGTTATATTACGTTATTGATGTATAGAAATGTACCACGGAGACGTAGAGGCCAACTCGCCATGAATGTGTTCAAATATTACCGCCGAGATGTTAGATTGGGTTAGGTTAGGTTATATTACGTTATTGAAGTATATAAAGCACCCACGGAGACGTAGAGGCCAACTCGCCAGGAATGTGCTCAAATATTACCGCCGAGATGTTAGATTGGGTTAGGTTAGGTTATATTACGTTATTGATGTATATAAAGCACCCACGGCGGCGGAGAATCCAACTCGCCAGGAATGTTGTCAAATATTACCGCCGAGATGTTAGGTTGGGTTAGGTTAGGTTATATTACGTTATTGATGTATATAAAGATCCCACGGATACGTAGAGGCCAACTCGCCAGGAATGTTGGCAAATATTACCGCCGAAATGATAGGTTGGATTAAGTTACGTTATATTTCGTTATTGATGCTTATGAAGGTCCCACGGAGACGTAGGGGCCAACTCGCCAGGTATGTTTTCTAATATTACCGCCGAGATGTTAGGTTGGGTTAGGTTAGGTTACATTACCTTATTGATGTATAAAAAGATCCCACGGAGACGGAGAAGCCAACTCGCCAGGAATGTTGTTAAATATTACTGCCGAGATGTTAGGTTGGGTTAGGTTAGGTTATATTACGTTATTGATGTATATAAAGGTCCCACGGAGACGTAGAAGCCAACTCGCCAGGTATGTTTTCAAATATTACCGCCGAGATGTTAGGTTGGGTTATGTTAGGTTATATTACATTATTGATATATATATATATATCCCACGGGGACGTGGAGGCCAACAAGCCAGGAATGTGTTCAAATATTACCGCCGAGATGTTAGGTTGGATTAGGTTAGGTTATATTACGTTATAGATGTATATAAAGGTCCCACGGAGACGTAGAGGCCAACAAGCCAGGAATGTGTTCAAATATTACCGCCGAGATGTTAGATTGGGTTAGGTTAGGTTATATTACGTTATTGATGTATATAAAGGTCCCACGGAGACGTAGAGGCCAACAAGCCAGGAATATGTTCAAATATTACCGCCGAGATGTTAGATTGGGTTAGGTTAGGTTATATTACGTTATTGATGTATATAAAGATCCCACGGATACGTAGAGGCCAACTCACCAGGAATGTTGTCAAATATTACCGCCGAGATGGTAGGTTGGGTTAGGTTAGGTTATATTACGTTATTGATGTATAGAAATGTACCACGGAGACGTAGAGGCCAACTCGCCATGAATGTGTTCAAATATTACCGCCGAGATGTTAGATTGGGTTAGGTTAGGTTATATTACGTTATTGATGTATATAAAGCACCCACGGAGACGTAGAGGCCAACTCGCCAGGAATGTGTTCAAATATTACCGGCGAGATGTTAGATTGGGTTAGGTTAGGTTATATTACGTTATTGATGTATATAAAGCACACACGGCGGCGGAGAATCCAACTCGCCAGGAATGTTGTCAAATATTACCGCCGAGATGTTAGGTTGGGTTAGGTTAGGTTATATTACGTTATTGATGTATATAAAGATCCCACGGATACGTAGAGGCCAACTCGCCAGGAATGTTGTCAAATATTACCGCCGAAATGATAGGTTGGATTAAGTTACGTTATATTTCGTTATTGATGCTTATGAAGGTCCCACGGAGACGTAGGGGCCAACTCGCCAGGTATGTTTTCTAATATTACCGCCGAGAGGTTAGGTTGGGTTAGGTTAGGTTACATTACGTTATTGATGTATAAAAAGATCCCACGGAGACGGAGAAGCCAACTCGCCAGTAATGTTGTTAAATATTACTGCCGAGATGTTAGGTTGGGTTAGGTTAGGTTATATTACGTTATTGATGTATATAAAGGTCCCACGGAGACGTAGAAGCCAACTTGCCAGGTATGTTTTCAAATATTACCGCCGAGATGTTAGGTTGGGTTATGTTAGGTTATATTACATTATTGATATATATATATATATCCCACGGGGACGTGGAGGCCAACAAGCCAGGAATGTGTTCAAATATTACCGCCGAGATGTTAGGTTGGATTAGGTTAGGTTATATTACGTTATAGATGTATATAAAGGTCCCACGGAGACGTAGAGGCCAACAAGCCAGGAATGTGTTCAAATATTACCGCCGAGATGTTAGATTGGGTTAGGTTAGGTTATATTACGTTATTGATGTATATAAAGGTCCCACGGAGACGTAGAGGCCAACAAGCCAGGAATGTGTTCAAATATTACCGCGGAGATGTTAGGTTGTGTTAGGTTAGGTTATATTACGTTATAGATGTATATAAAGTTCCCACGGAGACGTAGAGGCCAACAAGCCAGGAATATGTTCAAATATTACCGCCGAGATGTTACATTGGGTTAGGTTAGGTTATATTACGTTATTGATGTATATAAAAATCCCACGGATACGTAGAGGCCAACTCGCCAGGAATGTTGTCAAATATTACCGCCGAGATGATAGGTTGGGTTAGGTTAGGTTATATTACGTTATTGATGTATATAAATGTACCACGGAGACGCAGAGGCCAACTCGCCATGAATGTGTTCAAATATTACCGCCGAGATGTTAGATTGGGTTAGGTTAGGTTATATTACGTTATTGATGTATATAAAGGTCCCACGGAGACGTAGAGGCCAACAAGCCAGGAATGTGTTCAAATATTACCGCGGAGATGTTAGGTTTTGTTAGGTTAGGTTATATTACGTTATAGATGTATATAAAGTTCCCACGGAGACGTAGAGGCCAACAAGCCAGGAATATGTTCAAATATTACCGCCGAGATGTTACATTGGGTTAGGTTAGGCTATATTACGTTATTGATGTATATAAAGATCCCACGGATACGTAGAGGCCAACTAGCCAGGAATGTTGCCAAATATTACCGCCGAGAGGATAGGTTGTGTTAAGTTAGGTTATATTACGTTATTGATGTATATAAATGTACCACGGAGACGTAGAGGCCAACTCGCCATGAATGTGTTCAAATATTACCGCCGAGATGTTAGATTGGGTTAGGTTAGGTTATATTACGTTATTGATGTATATGAAGCACCCACGGAGACGGAGAATCCAACTCGCCAGGAATGTTGTCAAATATTACCGCCGAGATGTTAGGTTGGGTTAGGTTAGGTTATATTACGTTATTGATGTATATAAAGATCCCACGGATACGTAGAGGCCAACTCGCCAGGAATGTTGTCAAATATTACCGCCGAGATGATAGGTTGGGTTAGGTTAGGTTATATTACGTTATTGATGTATAGAAATGTACCACGGAGACGTAGAGGCCAACTCGCCATGAATGTGTTCAAATATTACCGCCGAGATGTTAGATTGGGTTAGGTTAGGTTATATTACGTTATTGATGTATATAAAGCACCCACGGAGACGTAGAGGCCAACTCGCCAGGAATGTGTTCAAATATTACCGCCGAGATGTTAGATTGGGTTAGGTTAGGTTATATTACGTTATTGATGTATATAAAGCACCCACGGCGGCGGAGAGTCCAACTCGCCAGGAATGTTGTCAAATATTACCGCCGAGATGTTAAGTTGGGTTAGGTTAGGTTATATTACGTTATTGATGTATATAAAGATCCCACGGATACGTAGAGGCCAACTCGCCAGGAATGTTGTCAAATATTACCGCCGAAATGATAGGTTGGATTAAGTTACGTTATATTTCGTTATTGATGCTTATGAAGGTCCCACGGAGACGTAGGGGCCAACTCGCCAGGTATGTTTTCTAATATTACCGCCGAGATGTTAGGTTGGGTTAGGTTAGGTTACATTACGTTATTGATGTATAAAAAGATCCCACGGAGACGGAGAAGCCAACTCGCCAGGAATGTTTTCAAATATTACTGCCGAGATGTTAGGTTATATTACGTTATTGATGTATATAAAGGTCCCACGGAGACGTAGAAGCCAACTCGCCAGGTATGTTTTCAAATATTACCGCCGAGATGTTAGGTTGGGTTATGTTAGGTTATATTCCATTATTGATATATATATATATATATCCCACGGGGACGTGGAGGCCAACAAGCCAGGAATGTGTTCAAATATTACCGCCGAGATGTTAGGTTGGGTTAGGTTAGGTTATATTACGTTATAGATGTATATAAAGTTCCCACGGAGACGTAGAGGCCAACAAGCCAGGAATATGTTCAAATATTACCGCCGAGATGTTACATTGGGTTAGGTTAGGTTATATTACGTTATTGATGTATATAAAAATCCCACGGATACGTAGAGGCCAACTCGCCAGGAATGTTGTCAAATATTAACGCCGAGATGATAGGTTGGGTTAGGTTAGGTTATATTACGTTATTGATGTATATAAATGTACCACGGAGACGTAGAGGCCAACTCGCCATGAATGTGTTCAAATATTACCGCCGAGATGTTAGATTGGGTTAGGTTAGGTTATATTACGTTATTGATGTATATAAAGCACCCACGGAGACGTAGAGGCCAACTCGCCAGGAATGTGTTCAAATATTACCGCCGAGATGTTAGATTGGGTTAGGTTAGGTTATATTACGTTATTGATGTATATAAAGCACCCACGGCGGCGGAGAATCCAACTCGCCAGGAATGTTGTCAAATATTACCGCCGAGATGTTAGGTTGGGTTAGGTTAGGTTATATTACGTTATTGATGTATATAAAGATCCCACGGATACGTAGAGGCCAACTCGCCAGGAATGTTGTCAAATATTACCGCCGAAATGATAGGTTGGATTAAGTTACGTTATATTTCGTTATTGATGCTTATGAAGGTCCCACGGAGACGTAGGGGCCAACTCGCCAGGTATGTTTTCTAATATTACCGCCGAGATGTTAGGTTGGGTTAGGTTAGGTTACATTACGTTATTGATGTATAAAAAGATCCCACGGAGACGGAGAAGCCAACTCGCCAGGAATGTTGTTAAATATTACTGCCGAGATGTTAGGTTGGGTTAGGTTAGGTTATATTACGTTATTGATGTATATAAAGGTCCCACGGAGACGTAGAAGCCAACTCGCCAGGTATGTTTTCAAATATTACCGCCGAGATGTTAGGTTGGGTTATGTTAGGTTATATTACATTATTGATATATATATATATATATCCCACGGGGACGTGGAGGCCAACAAGCCAGGAATGTGTTCAAATATTACCGCCGAGATGTTAGGTTGGGTTAGGTTAGGTTATATTACGTTATAGATGTATATAAAGGTCCCACGGAGACGTAGAGGCCAACAAGCCAGGAATGTGTTCAAATATTACCGCGGAGATGTTAGGTTGTGTTAGGTTAGGTTATATTACGTTATTGATGTATATAAATGTACCACGGAGACGTAGAGGCCAACTCGCCATGAATGTGTTCAAATATTACCGCCGAGATGTTAGATTGGGTTAGGTTAGGTTATATTACGTTATTGATGTATATAAAGGTCCCACGGAGACGTAGAGGCCAACAAGCCAGGAATGTGTTCAAATATTACCGCGGAGATGTTAGGTTGTGTTAGGTTAGGTTATATTACGTTATAGATGTATATAAAGTTCCCAGGGAGACGTAGAGGCCAACAAGCCAGGAATATGTTCAAATATTACCGCCGAGATGTTACAGTGGGTTAGGTTAGGTTATATTACGTTATTGATGTATATAAAAATCCCACGGATACGTAGAGTCCAACTCGCCAGGAATGTTGTCAAATATTACCGCCGAGATGATAGGTTGGGTTAGGTTAGGTTATATTACGTTATTGATGTATATAAATGTACCACGGAGACGTAGAGGCCAACTCGCCATGAATGTGTTCAAATATTACCGCCGAGATGTTAGATTGGGTTAGGTTAGGTTATATTACGTTATTGATGTATATGAAGCACCCACGGATACGTAGAGGCCAACTCGCCAGGAATGTTGTCAAATATTACCGCCGAGATGTTAGGTTGGGTTAGGTTAGGTTATATTACGTTATTGATGTATATAAAGATCCCACGGATACGTAGAGGCCAACTCGCCAGGAATGTTGTCAAATATTACCGCCGAAATGATAGGTTGGATTAAGTTACGTTATATTTCGTTATGGATGCTTATGAAGGTCCCACGGAGACGTAGAGGCCAACTCGCCAGGTATGTTTTCTAATATTACCGCCGAGATGTTAGGTTGGGTTAGGTTAGGTTATATTACGTTATTGATGTATATAAAGGTCCCACGGAGACGTAGAGGCCAACTCGCCAGGAATGTTGGCAAATATTACCGCCGAAATGATAGGTTGGATTAAGTTACGTTATATTTCGTTATTGATGCTTATGAAGGTCCCACGGAGACGTAGGGGCCAACTCGCCAGGTATGTTTTCTAATATTACCGCAGAGATGTTAGGTTGGGTTAGGTTAGGTTACATTACCTTATTGATGTATAAAAAGATCCCACGGAGACGGAGAAGCCAACTCGCCAGGAATGTTGTTAAATATTACTGCCGAGATGTTAGGTTGGGTTAGGTTAGGTTATATTACGTTATTGATGTATATAAAGGTCCCACGGAGACGTAGAAGCCAACTCGCCAGGTATGTTTTCAAATATTACCGCCGAGATGTTAGGTTGGGTTATGTTAGGTTATATTACATTATTGATATATATATATATATCCCACGGGGACGTGGAGGCCAACAAGCCAGGAATGTGTTCAAATATTACCGCCGAGATGTTAGGTTGGGTTAGGTTAGGTTATATTACGTTATAGATGTATATAAAGGTCCCACGGAGACGTAGAGGCCAACAAGCCAGGAATGTGTTCAAATATTACCGCGGAGATGTTAGGTGGTGTTAGGTTAGGTTATATTACGTTATTGATGTATATAAATGTACCACGGAGACGTAGAGGCCAACTCGCCATGAATGTGTTCAAATATTACCGCCGAGATGTTAGATTGGGTTAGGTTAGGTTATATTACGTTATTGATGTATATAAAGCACCCACGGAGACGTAGAGGCCAACTCGCCAGGAATGTGTTCAAATATTACCGCCGAGATGTTAGATTGGGTTAGGTTAGGTTATATTACGTTATTGATGTATATAAAGCACCCACGGCGGCGGAGAATCCAACTCGCCAGGAATGTTGTCAAATATTACCGCCGAGATGTTAGGTTGGGTTAGGTTAGGTTATATTACGTTATTGATGTATATAAAGATCCCACGGATACGTAGAGGCCAACTCGCCAGGAATGTTGTCAAATATTACCGCCGAAATGATAGGTTGGATTAAGTTACGTTATATTTCGTTATTGATGCTTATGAAGGTCCCACGGAGACGTAGGGGCCAACTCGCCAGGTATGTTTTCTAATATTACCGCCGAGATGTTAGGTTGGGTTAGGTTAGGTTACATTACGTTATTGATGTATAAAAAGATCCCACGGAGACGGAGAAGCCAACTCGCCAGGAATGTTGTTAAATATTACTGCCGAGATGTTAGGTTGGGTTAGGTTAGGTTATATTACGTTATTGATGTATATAAAGGTCCCACGGAGACGTAGAAGCCAACTCGCCAGGTATGTTTTCAAATATTACCGCCGAGATGTTAGGTTGGGTTATGTTAGGTTATATTACATTATTGATATATATATATATATATATCCCACGGGGACGTGGAGGCCAACAAGCCAGGAATGTGTTCAAATATTACCGCCGAGATGTTAGGTTGGGTTAGGTTAGGTTATATTACGTTATAGATGTATATAAAGGTCCCACGGAGACGTAGAGGCCAACAAGCCAGGAATGTGTTCAAATATTACCGCGGAGATGTTAGGTTGTGTTAGGTTAGGTTATATTACGTTATTGATGTATATAAATGTACCACGGAGACGTAGAGGCCAACTCGCCATGAATGTGTTCAAATATTACCGCCGAGATGTTAGATTGGGTTAGGTTAGGTTATATTACGTTATTGATGTATATAAAGGTCCCACGGAGACGTAGAGGCCAACAAGCCAGGAATGTGTTCAAATATTACCGCGGAGATGTTAGGTTGTGTTAGGTTAGGTTATATTACGTTATAGATGTATATAAAGTTCCCAGGGAGACGTAGAGGCCAACAAGCCAGGAATATGTTCAAATATTACCGCCGAGATGTTACAGTGGGTTAGGTTAGGTTATATTACGTTATTGATGTATATAAAAATCCCACGGATACGTAGAGTCCAACTCGCCAGGAATGTTGTCAAATATTACCGCCGAGATGATAGGTTGGGTTAGGTTAGGTTATATTACGTTATTGATGTATATAAATGTACCACGGAGACGTAGAGGCCAACTCGCCATGAATGTGTTCAAATATTACCGCCGAGATGTTAGATTGGGTTAGGTTAGGTTATATTACGTTATTGATGTATATGAAGCACCCACGGATACGTAGAGGCCAACTCGCCAGGAATGTTGTCAAATATTACCGCCGAGATGTTAGGTTGGGTTAGGTTAGGTTATATTACGTTATTGATGTATATAAAGATCCCACGGATACGTAGAGGCCAACTCGCCAGGAATGTTGTCAAATATTACCGCCGAAATGATAGGTTGGATTAAGTTACGTTATATTTCGTTATGGATGCTTATGAAGGTCCCACGGAGACGTAGAGGCCAACTCGCCAGGTATGTTTTCTAATATTACCGCCGAGATGTTAGGTTGGGTTAGGTTAGGTTATATTACGTTATTGATGTATATAAAGGTCCCACGGAGACGTAGAGGCCAACTCGCCAGGAATGTTGGCAAATATTACCGCCGAAATGATAGGTTGGATTAAGTTACGTTATATTTCGTTATTGATGCTTATGAAGGTCCCACGGAGACGTAGGGGCCAACTCGCCAGGTATGTTTTCTAATATTACCGCAGAGATGTTAGGTTGGGTTAGGTTAGGTTACATTACCTTATTGATGTATAAAAAGATCCCACGGAGACGGAGAAGCCAACTCGCCAGGAATGTTGTTAAATATTACTGCCGAGATGTTAGGTTGGGTTAGGTTAGGTTATATTACGTTATTGATGTATATAAAGGTCCCACGGAGACGTAGAAGCCAACTCGCCAGGTATGTTTTCAAATATTACCGCCGAGATGTTAGGTTGGGTTATGTTAGGTTATATTACATTATTGATATATATATATATATCCCACGGGGACGTGGAGGCCAACAAGCCAGGAATGTGTTCAAATATTACCGCCGAGATGTTAGGTTGGGTTAGGTTAGGTTATATTACGTTATAGATGTATATAAAGGTCCCACGGAGACGTAGAGGCCAACAAGCCAGGAATGTGTTCAAATATTACCGCGGAGATGTTAGGTGGTGTTAGGTTAGGTTATATTACGTTATTGATGTATATAAATGTACCACGGAGACGTAGAGGCCAACTCGCCATGAATGTGTTCAAATATTACCGCCGAGATGTTAGATTGGGTTAGGTTAGGTTATATTACGTTATTGATGTATATAAAGGTCCCACGGAGACGTAGAGGCCAACTCGCCAGGAATGTGTTCAAATATTACCGCCGAGATGTTAGATTGGGTTAGGTTAGGTTAGGTTATATTACGTTATTGATGTATATAAAGCACCCACGGCGGCGGAGAATCCAACTCGCCAGGAATGTTGTCAAATATTACCGCCGAGATGTTAGGTTGGGTTAGGTTAGGTTATATTACGTTATTGATGTATATAAAGATCCCACGGATACGTAGAGGCCAACTCGCCAGGAATGTTGTCAAATATTACCGCCGAAATGATAGGTTGGATTAAGTTACGTTATATTTCGTTATTGATGCTTATGAAGGTCCCACGGAGACGTAGGGGCCAACTCGCCAGGTATGTTTTCTAATATTACCGCCGAGATGTTAGGTTGGGTTAGGTTATGTTACATTACGTTATTGATGTATAAAAAGATCCCACGGAGACGGAGAAGCCAACTCGCCAGTAATGTTGTTAAATATTACTGCCGAGATGTTAGGTTGGGTTAGGTTAGGTTATATTACGTTATTGATGTATATATATATATCCCACGGGGACGTGGAGGCCAACAAGCCAGGAATGTGTTCAAATATTACCGCCGAGAAAATAGGGTGGGTTAGGTTAGGTTATATTACGTTATTGATGTATATAAAGCACCCACGGAGACGTAGAGGCCAACTCGCCAGGAATGTGTTCAAATATTACCGCCGAGATGTTAGATTGGGTTAGGTTAGGTTATATTACGTTATTGATGTACATAAAGCACCCACGGCGGCGGAGAATCCAACTCGCCAGGAATGTTGTCAAATATTACCGCCGAGATGTTAGGTTGGGTTAGGTTGGGTTATATTACGTTATTGATGTATATAAAGATCCCACGGATACGTAGAGGCCAACTCGCCAGGAATGTTGTCAAATATTACCGCCGAAATGATAGGTTGGATTAAGTTACGTTATATTTCGTTATTGATGCTTATGAAGGTCCCACGGAGACGTAGGGGCCAACTCGCCAGGTATGTTTTCTAATATTACCGCCGAGATGTTAGGTTGGGTTAGGTTATGTTACATTACGTTATTGATGTGTAAAAAGATCCCACGGAGACGGAGAAGCCAACTCGCCAGTAATGTTGTTAAATATTACTGCCGAGATGTTAGGTTGGGTTAGGTTAGGTTATATTACGTTATTGATGTATATAAAGGTCCCACGGAGACGTAGAAGCCAACTCGCCAGGTATGTTTTCAAATATTACCGCCGAGATGTTAGGTTGGGTTATGTTAGGTTATATTACATTATTGATATATATATATATATATATATCCCACGGGGACGTGGAGGCCAACAAGCCAGGAATGTGTTCAAATATTACCGCCGAGATGTTAGGTTGGATTAGGTTAGGTTATATTACGTTATAGATGTATATAAAGGTCCCACGGAGACGTAGAGGCCAACAAGCCAGGAATGTGTTCAAATATTACCGCCGAGATGTTAGATTGGGTTAGGTTAGGTTATATTACGTTATTGATGTATATAAAGGTCCCACGGAGACGTAGAGGCCAACAAGCCAGGAATGTGTTCAAATATTACCGCGGAGATGTTAGGTTGTGTTAGGTTAGGTTATATTACGTTATAGATGTATATAAAGTTCCCAGGGAGACGTAGAGGCCAACAAGCCAGGAATATGTTCAAATATTACCGCCGAGATGTTACATTGGGTTAGGTTAGGTTATATTACGTTATTGATGTATATAAAAATCCCACGGATACGTAGAGGCCAACTCGCCAGGAATGTTGTCAAATATTACCGCCGAGATGATAGGTTGGGTTAGGTTAGGTTATATTACGTTATTGATGTATATAAATGTACCACGGAGACGTAGAGGCCAACTCGCCATGAATGTGTTCAAATATTACCGCCGAGATGTTAGATTGGGTTAGGTTAGGTTATATTACGTTATTGATGTATATGAAGCACCCACGGAGACGGAGAATCCAACTCGCCAGGAATGTTGTCAAATATTACCGCCGAGATGTTAGGTTGGGTTAGGTTAGGTTATATTACGTTATTGATGTATATAAAGATCCCACGGATACGTAGAGGCCAACTCGCCAGGAATGTTGTCAAATATTACCGCCGAAATGATAGGTTGGATTAAGTTACGTTATATTTCGTTATGGATGCTTATGAAGGTCCCACGGAGACGTAGAGGCCAACTCGCCAGGTATGTTTTCTAATATTACCGCCGAGATGTTAGGTTGGGTTAGGTTAGGTTATATTACGTTATTGATGTATAAAAAGATCCCACGGAGACGGAGAAGCCAACTCGCCAGGAATGTTGTTAAATACTACTGCCGAGATGTTAGGTTGGGTTAGGTTAGGTTATATTACGTTATTGATGTATATAAAGGTCCCACGGAGACGTAGAGGCCAACTCGCCAGGTATGTTTTCAAATATTACCGCGGAGATGTTAGGTTGTGTTAGGTTAGGTTATATTACGTTATAGATGTATATAAAGTTCCCACGGAGACGTAGAGGCCAACAAGCCAGGAATATGTTCAAATATTACCGCCGAGATGTTAGATTGGGTTAGGTTAGGTTATATTACGTTATTGATGTATATAAAGATCCCACGGATACGTAGAGGCCAACTCGCCAGGAATGTTGTCAAATATTACCGCCGAGATGATAGGTTGGGTTAGGTTAGGTTATATTACGTTATTGATGTATAGAAATGTACCACGGAGACGTAGAGGCCAACTCGCCATGAATGTGTTCAAATATTACCGCCGAGATGTTAGATTGGGTTAGGTTAGGTTATATTACGTTATTGAAGTATATAAAGCACCCACGGAGACGTAGAGGCCAACTCGCCAGGAATGTGTTCAAATATTACCGCCGAGATGTTAGATTGGGTTAGGTTAGGTTATATTACGTTATTGATGTATATAAAGCACCCACGGCGGCGGAGAATCCAACTCGCCAGGAATGTTGTCAAATATTACCGCCGAGATGTTAGGTTGGGTTAGGTTAGGTTATACTACGTTATTGATGTATATAAAGATCCCAGGGAGACGTAGAGGCCAACAAGCCAGGAATATGTTCAAATATTACCGCCGAGATGTTACATTGGGTTAGGTTAGGTTATATTACGTTATTGATGTATATAAAAATCCCACGGATACGTAGAGGCCAACTCGCCAGGAATGTTGTCAAATATTACCGCCGAGATGATAGGTTGGGTTAGGTTAGGTTATATTACGTTATTGATGTATATAAATGTACCACGGAGACGTAGAGGCCAACTCGCCATGAATGTGTTCAAATATTACCGCCGAGATGTTAGATTGGGTTAGGTTAGGTTATATTACGTTATTGATGTATATGAAGCACCCACGGAGACGGAGAATCCAACTCGCCAGGAATGTTGTCAAATATTACCGCCGAGATGTTAGGTTGGGTTAGGTTAGGTTATATTACGTTATTGATGTATATAAAGATCCCACGGATACGTAGAGGCCAACTCGCCAGGAATGTTGTCAAATATTACCGCCGAAATGATAGGTTGGATTAAGTTACGTTATATTTCGTTATGGATGCTTATGAAGGTCCCACGGAGACGTAGAGGCCAACTCGCCAGGTATGTTTTCTAATATTACCGCCGAGATGTTAGGTTGGGTTAGGTTAGGTTATATTACGTTATTGATGTATAAAAAGATCCCACGGAGACGGAGAAGCCAACTCGCCAGGAATGTTGTTAAATACTACTGCCGAGATGTTAGGTTGGGTTAGGTTAGGTTATATTACGTTATTGATGTATATAAAGGTCCCACGGAGACGTAGAGGCCAACTCGCCAGGTATGTTTTCAAATATTACCGCGGAGATGTTAGGTTGTGTTAGGTTAGGTTATATTACGTTATAGATGTATATAAAGTTCCCACGGAGACGTAGAGGCCAACAAGCCAGGAATATGTTCAAATATTACCGCCGAGATGTTAGATTGGGTTAGGTTAGGTTATATTACGTTATTGATGTATATAAAGATCCCACGGATACGTAGAGGCCAACTCGCCAGGAATGTTGTCAAATATTACCGCCGAGATGATAGGTTGGGTTAGGTTAGGTTATATTACGTTATTGATGTATAGAAATGTACCACGGAGACGTAGAGGCCAACTCGCCATGAATGTGTTCAAATATTACCGCCGAGATGTTAGATTGGGTTAGGTTAGGTTATATTACGTTATTGAAGTATATAAAGCACCCACGGAGACGTAGAGGCCAACTCGCCAGGAATGTGTTCAAATATTACCGCCGAGATGTTAGATTGGGTTAGGTTAGGTTATATTACGTTATTGATGTATATAAAGCACCCACGGCGGCGGAGAATCCAACTCGCCAGGAATGTTGTCAAATATTACCGCCGAGATGTTAGGTTGGGTTAGGTTAGGTTATATTACGTTATTGATGTATATAAAGATCCCACGGATACGTAGAGGCCAACTCGCCAGGAATGTTGGCAAATATTACCGCCGAAATGATAGGTTGGATTAAGTTACGTTATATTTCGTTATTGATGCTTATGAAGGTCCCACGGAGACGTAGGGGCCAACTCGCCAGGTATGTTTTCTAATATTACCGCCGAGATGTTAGGTTGGGTTAGGTTAGGTTACATTACCTTATTGATGTATAAAAAGATCCCACGGAGACGGAGAAGCCAACTCGCCAGGAATGTTGTTAAATATTACTGCCGAGATGTTAGGTTGGGTTAGGTTAGGTTATATTACGTTATAGATGTATATAAAGGTCCCACGGAGACGTAGAGGCCAACAAGCCAGGAATGTGTTCAAATATTACCGCCGAGATGTTAGATTGGGTTAGGTTAGGTTATATTACGTTATTGATGTATATAAAGGTCCCACGGAGACGTAGAGGCCAACAAGCCAGGAATATGTTCAAATATTACCGCCGAGATGTTAGATTGGGTTAGGTTAGGTTATATTACGTTATTGATGTATATAAAGATCCCACGGATACGTAGAGGCCAACTCACCAGGAATGTTGTCAAATATTACCGCCGAGATGGTAGGTTGGGTTAGGTTAGGTTATATTACGTTATTGATGTATAGAAATGTACCACGGAGACGTAGAGGCCAACTCGCCATGAATGTGTTCAAATATTACCGCCGAGATGTTAGATTGGGTTAGGTTAGGTTATATTACGTTATTGATGTATATAAAGCACCCACGGAGACGTAGAGGCCAACTCGCCAGGAATGTGTTCAAATATTACCGCCGAGATGTTAGATTGGGTTAGGTTAGGTTATATTACGTTATTGATGTATATAAAGCACCCACGGCGGCGGAGAATCCAACTCGCCAGGAATGTTGTCAAATATTACCGCCGAGATGTTAGGTTGGGTTAGGTTAGGTTATATTACGTTATTGATGTATATAAAGATCCCACGGATACGTAGAGGCCAACTCGCCAGGAATGTTGTCAAATATTACCGCCGAAATGATAGGTTGGATTAAGTTACGTTATATTTCGTTATTGATGCTTATGAAGGTCCCACGGAGACGTAGGGGCCAACTCGCCAGGTATGTTTTCTAATATTACCGCCGAGATGTTAGGTTGGGTTAGGTTAGGTTACATTACGTTATTGATGTATAAAAAGATCCCACGGAGACGGAGAAGCCAACTCGCCAGTAATGTTGTTAAATATTACTGCCGAGATGTTAGGTTGGGTTAGGTTAGGTTATATTACGTTATTGATGTATATAAAGGTCCCACGGAGACGTAGAAGCCAACTTGCCAGGTATGTTTTCAAATATTACCGCCGAGATGTTAGGTTGGGTTATGTTAGGTTATATTACATTATTGATATATATATATATATATATCCCACGGGGACGTGGAGGCCAACAAGCCAGGAATGTGTTCAAATATTACCGCCGAGATGTTAGGTTGGATTAGGTTAGGTTATATTAGGTTATAGATGTATATAAAGGTCCCACGGAGACGTAGAGGCCAACAAGCCAGGAATGTGTTCAAATATTACCGCCGAGATGTTAGATTGGGTTAGGTTAGGTTATATTACGTTATTGATGTATATAAAGGTCCCACGGAGACGTAGACGCCAACAAGCCAGGAATGTGTTCAAATATTACCGCAGAGATGTTAGGTTGTGTTAGGTTAGGTTATATTACGTTATAGATGTATATAAAGTTCCCACGGAGACGTAGAGGCCAACAAGCCAGGAATATGTTCAAATATTACCGCCGAGATGTTACATTGGGTTAGGTTAGGTTATATTACGTTATTGATGTATATAAAAATCCCACGGATACGTAGAGGCCAACTCGCCAGGAATGTTGTCAAATATTACCGCCGAGATGATAGGTTGGGTCAGGTTAGGTTATATTACGTTATTGATGTATATAAATGTACCACGGAGACGCAGAGGCCAACTCGCCATGAATGTGTTCAAATATTACCGCCGAGATGTTAGATTGGGTTAGGTTAGGTTATATTACGTTATTGATGTATATAAAGGTCCCACGGAGACGTAGAGGCCAACAAGCCAGGAATGTGTTCAAATATTACCGCGGAGATGTTAGGTTGTGTTAGGTTAGGTTATATTACGTTATAGATGTATATAAAGTTCCCAGGGAGACGTAGAGGCCAACAAGCCAGGAATATGTTCAAATATTACCGCCGAGATGTTACATTGGGTTAGGTTAGGTTATATTACGTTATTGATGTATATAAAAATCCCACGGATACGTAGAGGCCAACTCGCCAGGAATGTTGTCAAATATTACCGCCGAGATGATAGGTTGGGTTAGGTTAGGTTATATTACGTTATTGATGTATATAAATGTACCACGGAGACGTAGAGGCCAACTCGCCATGAATGTGTTCAAATATTACCGCCGAGATGTTAGATTGGGTTAGGTTAGGTTATATTACGTTATTGATGTATATGAAGCACCCACGGAGACGGAGAATCCAACTCGCCAGGAATGTTGTCAAATATTACCGCCGAGATGTTAGGTTGGGTTAGGTTAGGTTATATTACGTTATTGATGTATATAAAGATCCCACGGATACGTAGAGGCCAACTCGCCAGGAATGTTGTCAAATATTACCGCCGAAATGATAGGTTGGATTAAGTTACGTTATATTTCGTTATGGATGCTTATGAAGGTCCCACGGAGACGTAGAGGCCAACTCGCCAGGTATGTTTTCTAATATTACCGCCGAGATGTTAGGTTGGGTTAGGTTAGGTTATATTACGTTATTGATGTATAAAAAGATCCCACGGAGACGGAGAAGCCAACTCGCCAGGAATGTTGTTAAATACTACTGCCGAGATGTTAGGTTGGGTTAGGTTAGGTTATATTACGTTATTGATGTATATAAAGGTCCCACGGAGACGTAGAGGCCAACTCGCCAGGTATGTTTTCAAATATTACCGCGGAGATGTTAGGTTGTGTTAGGTTAGGTTATATTACGTTATAGATGTATATAAAGTTCCCACGGAGACGTAGAGGCCAACTCGCCAGGAATGTTGGCAAATATTACCGCCGAAATGATAGGTTGGATTAAGTTACGTTATATTTCGTTATTGATGCTTATGAAGGTCCCACGGAGACGTAGGGGCCAACTCGCCAGGTATGTTTTCTAATATTACCGCCGAGATGTTAGGTTGGGTTAGGTTAGGTTACATTACCTTATTGATGTATAAAAAGATCCCACGGAGACGGAGAAGCCAACTCGCCAGGAATGTTGTTAAATATTACTGCCGAGATGTTAGGTTGGGTTAGGTTAGGTTATATTACGTTATTGATGTATATAAAGGTCCCACGGAGACGTAGAAGCCAACTCGCCAGGTATGTTTTCAAATATTACCGCCGAGATGTTAGGTTGGGTTATGTTAGGTTATATTACATTATTGATATATATATATATATCCCACGGGGACGTGGAGGCCAACAAGCCAGGAATGTGTTCAAATATTACCGCCGAGATGTTAGGTTGGGTTAGGTTAGGTTATATTACGTTATTGATGTATATAAAGCACCCACGGAGACGTAGAGGCCAACTCGCCAGGAATGTGTTCAAATATTACCGCCGAGATGTTAGATTGGGTTAGGTTAGGTTATATTACGTTATTGATGTATATAAAGCACCCACGGCGGCGGAGAATCCAACTCGCCAGGAATGTTGTCAAATATTACCGCCGAGATGTTAGGTTGGGTTAGGTTAGGTTATATTACGTTATTGATGTATATAAAGATCCCACGGATACGTAGAGGCCAACTCGCCAGGAATGTTGTCAAATATTACCGCCGAAATGATAGGTTGGATTAAGTTACGTTATATTTCGTTATTGATGCTTATGAAGGTCCCACGGAGACGTAGGGGCCAACTCGCCAGGTATGTTTTCTAATATTACCGCCGAGATGTTAGGTTGGGTTAGGTTAGGTTACATTACGTTATTGATGTATAAAAAGATCCCACGGAGACGGAGAAGCCAACTCGCCAGTAATGTTGTTAAATATTACTGCCGAGATGTTAGGTTGGGTTAGGTTAGGTTATATTACGTTATTGATGTATATAAAGGTCCCACGGAGACGTAGAAGCCAACTCGCCAGGTATGTTTTCAAATATTACCGCCGAGATGTTAGGTTGGGTTATGTTAGGTTATATTACATTATTGATATATATATATATATATATATATATCCCACGGGGACGTGGAGGCCAACAAGCCAGGAATGTGTTCAAATATTACCGCCGAGATGTTAGGTTGGATTAGGTTAGGTTATATTACGTTATAGATGTATATAAAGGTCCCACGGAGACGTAGAGGCCAACAAGCCAGGAATGTGTTCAAATATTACCGCCGAGATGTTAGATTGGGTTAGGTTAGGTTATATTACGTTATTGATGTATATAAAGGTCCCACGGAGACGTAGAGGCCAACAAGCCAGGAATATGTTCAAATATTACCGCCGAGATGTTAGATTGGGTTAGGTTAGGTTATATTACGTTATTGATGTATATAAAGATCCCACGGATACGTAGAGGCCAACTCACCAGGAATGTTGTCAAATATTACCGCCGAGATGGTAGGTTGGGTTAGGTTAGGTTATATTACGTTATTGATGTATAGAAATGTACCACGGAGACGTAGAGGCCAACTCGCCATGAATGTGTTCAAATATTACCGCCGAGATGTTAGATTGGGTTAGGTTAGGTTATATTACGTTATTGATGTATATAAAGCACCCACGGAGACGTAGAGGCCAACTCGCCAGGAATGTGTTCAAATATTACCGCCGAGATGTTCGATTGGGTTAGGTTAGGTTATATTACGTTATTGATGTATATAAAGCACCCACGGCGGCGGAGAATCCAACTCGCCAGGAATGTTGTCAAATATTACCGCCGAGATGTTAGGTTGGGTTAGGTTAGGTTATATTACGTTATTGATGTATATAAAGATCCCACGGATACGTAGAGGCCAACTCGCCAGGAATGTTGTCAAATATTACCGCCGAAATGATAGGTTGGATTAAGTTACGTTATATTTCGTTATTGATGCTTATGAAGGTCCCACGGAGACGTAGGGGCCAACTCGCCAGGTATGTTTTCTAATATTACCGCCGAGATGTTAGGTTGGGTTAGGTTAGGTTACATTACGTTATTGATGTATAAAAAGATCCCACGGAGACGGAGAAGCCAACTCGCCAGTAATGTTGTTAAATATTACTGCCGAGATGTTAGGTTGGGTTAGGTTAGGTTATATTACGTTATTGATGTATATAAAGCACCCACGGAGACGTAGAGGCCAACTCGCCAGGAATGTGTTCAAATATTACCGCCGAGATGTTAGATTGGGTTAGGTTAGGTTATATTACGTTATTGATGTATATAAAGCACCCACGGCGGCGGAGAATCCAACTCGCCAGGAATGTTGTCAAATATTACCGCCGAGATGTTAGGTTGGGTTAGGTTCGGTTATATTACGTTATTGATGTATATAAAGATCCCACGGATACGTAGAGGCCAACTCGCCAGGAATGTTGTCAAATATTACCGCCGAAATGATAGGTTGGATTAAGTTACGTTATATTTCGTTATTGATGCTTATGAAGGTCCCACGGAGACGTAGGGGCCAACTCGCCAGGTATGTTTTCTAATATTACCGCCGAGATGTTAGGTTGGGTTAGGTTAGGTTACATTACGTTATTGATGTATAAAAAGATCCCACGGAGACGGAGAAGCCAACTCGCCAGTAATGTTGTTAAATATTACTGCCGAGATGTTAGGTTGGGTTAGGTTAGGTTATATTACGTTATTGATGTATATAAAGGTCCCACGGAGACGTAGAAGCCAACTTGCCAGGTATGTTTTCAAATATTACCGCCGAGATGTTAGGTTGGGTTATGTTAGGTTATATTACATTATTGATATATATATATATATATCCCACGGGGACGTGGAGGCCAACAAGCCAGGAATGTGTTCAAATATTACCGCCGAGATGTTAGGTTGGATTAGGTTAGGTTATATTAGGTTATAGATGTATATAAAGGTCCCACGGAGACGTAGAGGCCAACAAGCCAGGAATGTGTTCAAATATTACCGCCGAGATGTTAGATTGGGTTAGGTTAGGTTATATTACGTTATTGATGTATATAAAGGTCCCACGGAGACGTAGACGCCAACAAGCCAGGAATGTGTTCAAATATTACCGCAGAGATGTTAGGTTGTGTTAGGTTAGGTTATATTACGTTATAGATGTATATAAAGTTCCCACGGAGACGTAGAGGCCAACAAGCCAGGAATATGTTCAAATATTACCGCCGAGATGTTACATTGGGTTAGGTTAGGTTATATTACGTTATTGATGTATATAAAAATCCCACGGATACGTAGAGGCCAACTCGCCAGGAATGTTGTCAAATATTACCGCCGAGATGATAGGTTGGGTCAGGTTAGGTTATATTACGTTATTGATGTATATAAATGTACCACGGAGACGCAGAGGCCAACTCGCCATGAATGTGTTCAAATATTACCGCCGAGATGTTAGATTGGGTTAGGTTAGGTTATATTACGTTATTGATGTATATAAAGGTCCCACGGAGACGTAGAGGCCAACAAGCCAGGAATGTGTTCAAATATTACCGCGGAGATGTTAGGTTGTGTTAGGTTAGGTTATATTACGTTATAGATGTATATAAAGTTCCCAGGGAGACGTAGAGGCCAACAAGCCAGGAATATGTTCAAATATTACCGCCGAGATGTTACATTGGGTTAGGTTAGGTTATATTACGTTATTGATGTATATAAAAATCCCACGGATACGTAGAGGCCAACTCGCCAGGAATGTTGTCAAATATTACCGCCGAGATGATAGGTTGGGTTAGGTTAGGTTATATTACGTTATTGATGTATATAAATGTACCACGGAGACGTAGAGGCCAACTCGCCATGAATGTGTTCAAATATTACCGCCGAGATGTTAGATTGGGTTAGGTTAGGTTATATTACGTTATTGATGTATATGAAGCACCCACGGAGACGGAGAATCCAACTCGCCAGGAATGTTGTCAAATATTACCGCCGAGATGTTAGGTTGGGTTAGGTTAGGTTATATTACGTTATTGATGTATATAAAGATCCCACGGATACGTAGAGGCCAACTCGCCAGGAATGTTGTCAAATATTACCGCCGAAATGATAGGTTGGATTAAGTTACGTTATATTTCGTTATGGATGCTTATGAAGGTCCCACGGAGACGTAGAGGCCAACTCGCCAGGTATGTTTTCTAATATTACCGCCGAGATGTTAGGTTGGGTTAGGTTAGGTTATATTACGTTATTGATGTATAAAAAGATCCCACGGAGACGGAGAAGCCAACTCGCCAGGAATGTTGTTAAATACTACTGCCGAGATGTTAGGTTGGGTTAGGTTAGGTTATATTACGTTATTGATGTATATAAAGGTCCCACGGAGACGTAGAGGCCAACTCGCCAGGTATGTTTTCAAATATTACCGCGGAGATGTTAGGTTGTGTTAGGTTAGGTTATATTACGTTATAGATGTATATAAAGTTCCCACGGAGACGTAGAGGCCAACTCGCCAGGAATGTTGGCAAATATTACCGCCGAAATGATAGGTTGGATTAAGTTACGTTATATTTCGTTATTGATGCTTATGAAGGTCCCACGGAGACGTAGGGGCCAACTCGCCAGGTATGTTTTCTAATATTACCGCCGAGATGTTAGGTTGGGTTAGGTTAGGTTACATTACCTTATTGATGTATAAAAAGATCCCACGGAGACGGAGAAGCCAACTCGCCAGGAATGTTGTTAAATATTACTGCCGAGATGTTAGGTTGGGTTAGGTTAGGTTATATTACGTTATTGATGTATATAAAGGTCCCACGGAGACGTAGAAGCCAACTCGCCAGGTATGTTTTCAAATATTACCGCCGAGATGTTAGGTTGGGTTATGTTAGGTTATATTACATTATTGATATATATATATATATATCCCACGGGGACGTGGAGGCCAACAAGCCAGGAATGTGTTCAAATATTACCGCCGAGATGTTAGGTTGGGTTAGGTTAGGTTATATTACGTTATTGATGTATATAAAGCACCCACGGAGACGTAGAGGCCAACTCGCCAGGAATGTGTTCAAATATTACCGCCGAGATGTTAGATTGGGTTAGGTTAGGTTATATTACGTTATTGATGTATATAAAGCACCCACGGCGGCGGAGAATCCAACTCGCCAGGAATGTTGTCAAATATTACCGCCGAGATGTTAGGTTGGGTTAGGTTAGGTTATATTACGTTATTGATGTATATAAAGATCCCACGGATACGTAGAGGCCAACTCGCCAGGAATGTTGTCAAATATTACCGCCGAAATGATAGGTTGGATTAAGTTACGTTATATTTCGTTATTGATGCTTATGAAGGTCCCACGGAGACGTAGGGGCCAACTCGCCAGGTATGTTTTCTAATATTACCGCCGAGATGTTAGGTTGGGTTAGGTTAGGTTACATTACGTTATTGATGTATAAAAAGATCCCACGGAGACGGAGAAGCCAACTCGCCAGTAATGTTGTTAAATATTACTGCCGAGATGTTAGGTTGGGTTAGGTTAGGTTATATTACGTTATTGATGTATATAAAGGTCCCACGGAGACGTAGAAGCCAACTCGCCAGGTATGTTTTCAAATATTACCGCCGAGATGTTAGGTTGGGTTATGTTAGGTTATATTACATTATTGATATATATATATATATATATATATATCCCACGGGGACGTGGAGGCCAACAAGCCAGGAATGTGTTCAAATATTACCGCCGAGATGTTAGGTTGGATTAGGTTAGGTTATATTACGTTATAGATGTATATAAAGGTCCCACGGAGACGTAGAGGCCAACAAGCCAGGAATGTGTTCAAATATTACCGCCGAGATGTTAAATTGGGTTAGGTTAGGTTATATTACGTTATTGATGTATATAAAGGTCCCACGGAGACGTAGAGGCCAACAAGCCAGGAATATGTTCAAATATTACCGCCGAGATGTTAGATTGGGTTAGGTTAGGTTATATTACGTTATTGATGTATATAAAGATCCCACGGATACGTAGAGGCCAACTCACCAGGAATGTTGTCAAATATTACCGCCGAGATGGTAGGTTGGGTTAGGTTAGGTTATATTACGTTATTGATGTATAGAAATGTACCACGGAGACGTAGAGGCCAACTCGCCATGAATGTGTTCAAATATTACCGCCGAGATGTTAGATTGGGTTAGGTTAGGTTATATTACGTTATTGATGTATATAAAGCACCCACGGAGACGTAGAGGCCAACTCGCCAGGAATGTGTTCAAATATTACCGCCGAGATGTTCGATTGGGTTAGGTTAGGTTATATTACGTTATTGATGTATATAAAGCACCCACGGCGGCGGAGAATCCAACTCGCCAGGAATGTTGTCAAATATTACCGCCGAGATGTTAGGTTGGGTTAGGTTAGGTTATATTACGTTATTGATGTATATAAAGATCCCACGGATACGTAGAGGCCAACTCGCCAGGAATGTTGTCAAATATTACCGCCGAAATGATAGGTTGGATTAAGTTACGTTATATTTCGTTATTGATGCTTATGAAGGTCCCACGGAGACGTAGGGGCCAACTCGCCAGGTATGTTTTCTAATATTACCGCCGAGATGTTAGGTTGGGTTAGGTTAGGTTACATTACGTTATTGATGTATAAAAAGATCCCACGGAGACGGAGAAGCCAACTCGCCAGTAATGTTGTTAAATATTACTGCCGAGATGTTAGGTTGGGTTAGGTTAGGTTATATTACGTTATTGATGTATATAAAGGTCCCACGGAGACGTAGAAGCCAACTTGCCAGGTATGTTTTCAAATATTACCGCCGAGATGTTAGGTTGGGTTATGTTAGGTTATATTACATTATTGATATATATATATATATCCCACGGGGACGTGGAGGCCAACAAGCCAGGAATGTGTTCAAATATTACCGCCGAGATGTTAGGTTGGATTAGGTTAGGTTATATTACGTTATAGATGTATATAAAGGTCCCACGGAGACGTAGAGGCCAACAAGCCAGGAATGTGTTCAAATATTACCGCCGAGATGTTAGATTGGGTTAGGTTAGGTTATATTACGTTATTGATGTATATAAAGGTCCCACGGAGACGTAGAGGCCAACAAGCCAGGAATGTGTTCAAATATTACCGCGGAGATGTTAGGTTGTGTTAGGTTAGGTTATATTACGTTATAGATGTATATAAAGTTCCCACGGAGACGTAGAGGCCAACAAGCCAGGAATATGTTCAAATATTACCGCCGAGATGTTACATTGGGTTAGGTTAGGTTATATTACGTTATTGATGTATATAAAAATCCCACGGATACGTAGAGGCCAACTCGCCAGGAATGTTGTCAAATATTACCGCCGAGATGATAGGTTGGGTTAGGTTAGGTTATATTACGTTATTGATGTATATAAATGTACCACGGAGACGCAGAGGCCAACTCGCCATGAATGTGTTCAAATATTACCGCCGATATGTTAGATTGGGTTAGGTTAGGTTATATTACGTTATTGATGTATATAAAGCACCCACGGAGACGTAGAGGCCAACTCGCCAGGAATGTGTTCAAATATTACCGCCGAGATGTTCGATTGGGTTAGGTTAGGTTATATTACGTTATTGATGTATATAAAGCACCCACGGCGGCGGAGAATCCAACTCGCCAGGAATGTTGTCAAATATTACCGCCGAGATGTTAGGTTGGGTTAGGTTAGGTTATATTACGTTATTGATGTATATAAAGATCCCACGGATACGTAGAGGCCAACTCGCCAGGAATGTTGTCAAATATTACCGCCGAAATGATAGGTTGGATTAATTTACGTTATATTTCGTTATTGATGCTTATGAAGGTCCCACGGAGACGTAGGGGCCAACTCGCCAGGTATGTTTTCTAATATTACCGCCGAGATGTTAGGTTGGGTTAGGTTAGGTTACATTACGTTATTGATGTATAAAAAGATCCCACGGAGACGGAGAAGCCAACTCGCCAGTAATGTTGTTAAATATTACTGCCGAGATGTTAGGTTGGGTTAGGTTAGGTTATATTACGTTATTGATGTATATAAAGGTCCCACGGAGACGTAGAAGCCAACTTGCCAGGTATGTTTTCAAATATTACCGCCGAGATGTTAGGTTGGGTTATGTTAGGTTATATTACATTATTGATATATATATATATATCCCACGGGGACGTGGAGGCCAACAAGCCAGGAATGTGTTCAAATATTACCGCCGAGATGTTAGGTTGGATTAGGTTAGGTTATATTACGTTATAGATGTATATAAAGGTCCCACGGAGACGTAGAGGCCAACAAGCCAGGAATGTGTTCAAATATTACCGCCGAGATGTTAGATTGGGTTAGGTTAGGTTATATTACGTTATTGATGTATATAAAGGTCCCACGGAGACGTAGAGGCCAACAAGCCAGGAATGTGTTCAAATATTACCGCGGAGATGTTAGGTTGTGTTAGGTTAGGTTATATTACGTTATAGATGTATATAAAGTTCCCACGGAGACGTAGAGGCCAACAAGCCAGGAATATGTTCAAATATTACCGCCGAGATGTTACATTGGGTTAGGTTAGGTTATATTACGTTATTGATGTATATAAAAATCCCACGGATACGTAGAGGCCAACTCGCCAGGAATGTTGTCAAATATTACCGCCGAGATGATAGGTTGGGTTAGGTTAGGTTATATTACGTTATTGATGTATATAAATGTACCACGGAGACGCAGAGGCCAACTCGCCATGAATGTGTTCAAATATTACCGCCGATATGTTAGATTGGGTTAGGTTAGGTTATATTACGTTATTGATGTATATAAAGGTCCCACGGAGACGTAGAGGCCAACAAGCCAGGAATGTGTTCAAATATTACCGCGGAGATGTTAGGTTGTGTTAGGTTAGGTTATATTACGTTATAGATGTATATAAAGTTCCCACGGAGACGTAGAGGCCAACAAGCCAGGAATATGTTCAAATATTACCGCCGAGATGTTACATTGGGTTAGGTTAGGCTATATTACGTTATTGATGTATATAAAGATCCCACGGATACGTAGAGGCCAACTAGCCAGGAATGTTGCCAAATATTACCGCCGAGAGGATAGGTTGTGTTAAGTTAGGTTATATTACGTTATTGATGTATATAAATGTACCACGGAGACGTAGAGGCCAACTCGCCATGAATGTGTTCAAATATTACCGCCGAGATGTTAGATTGGGTTAGGTTAGGTTATATTACGTTATTGATGTATATGAAGCACCCACGGAGACGGAGAATCCAACTCGCCAGGAATGTTGTCAAATATTACCGCCGAGATGTTAGGTTGGGTTAGGTTAGGTTATATTACGTTATTGATGTATATAAAGATCCCACGGATACGTAGAGGCCAACTCGCCAGGAATGTTGTCAAATATTACCGCCGAGATGATAGGTTGGGTTAGGTTAGGTTATATTACGTTATTGATGTATAGAAATGTACCACGGAGACGTAGAGGCCAACTCGCCATGAATGTGTTCAAATATTACCGCCGAGATGTTAGATTGGGTTAGGTTAGGTTATATTACGTTATTGAAGTATATAAAGCACCCACGGAGACGTAGAGGCCAACTCGCCAGGAATGTGCTCAAATATTACCGCCGAGATGTTAGATTGGGTTAGGTTAGGTTATATTACGTTATTGATGTATATAAAGCACCCACGGCGGCGGAGAATCCAACTCGCCAGGAATGTTGTCAAATATTACCGCCGAGATGTTAGGTTGGGTTAGGTTAGGTTATATTACGTTATTGATGTATATAAAGATCCCACGGATACGTAGAGGCCAACTCGTCAGGAATGTTGGCAAATATTACCGCCGAAATGATAGGTTGGATTAAGTTACGTTATATTTCGTTATTGATGCTTATGAAGGTCCCACGGAGACGTAGGGGCCAACTCGCCAGGTATGTTTTCTAATATTACCGCCGAGATGTTAGGTTGGGTTAGGTTAGGTTACATTACCTTATTGATGTATAAAAAGATCCCACGGAGACGGAGAAGCCAACTCGCCAGGAATGTTGTTAAATATTACTGCCGAGATGTTAGGTTGGGTTAGGTTAGGTTATATTACGTTATTGATGTATATAAAGGTCCCACGGAGACGTAGAAGCCAACTCGCCAGGTATGTTTTCAAATATTACCGCCGAGATGTTAGGTTGGGTTATGTTAGGTTATATTACATTATTGATATATATATATATATCCCACGGGGACGTGGAGGCCAACAAGCCAGGAATGTGTTCAAATATTACCGCCGAGATGTTAGGTTGGATTAGGTTAGGTTATATTACGTTATAGATGTATATAAAGGTCCCACGGAGACGTAGAGGCCAACAAGCCAGGAATGTGTTCAAATATTACCGCCGAGATGTTAGATTGGGTTAGGTTAGGTTATATTACGTTATTGATGTATATAAAGGTCCCACGGAGACGTAGAGGCCAACAAGCCAGGAATATGTTCAAATATTACCGCCGAGATGTTAGATTGGGTTAGGTTAGGTTATATTACGTTATTGATGTATATAAAGATCCCACGGATACGTAGAGGCCAACTCACCAGGAATGTTGTCAAATATTACCGCCGAGATGGTAGGTTGGGTTAGGTTAGGTTATATTACGTTATTGATGTATAGAAATGTACCACGGAGACGTAGAGGCCAACTCGCCATGAATGTGTTCAAATATTACCGCCGAGATGTTAGATTGGGTTAGGTTAGGTTATATTACGTTATTGATGTATATAAAGCACCCACGGAGACGTAGAGGCCAACTCGCCAGGAATGTGTTCAAATATTACCGGCGAGATGTTAGATTGGGTTAGGTTAGGTTATATTACGTTATTGATGTATATAAAGCACACACGGCGGCGGAGAATCCAACTCGCCAGGAATGTTGTCAAATATTACCGCCGAGATGTTAGGTTGGGTTAGGTTAGGTTATATTACGTTATTGATGTATATAAAGATCCCACGGATACGTAGAGGCCAACTCGCCAGGAATGTTGTCAAATATTACCGCCGAAATGATAGGTTGGATTAAGTTACGTTATATTACGTTATTGATGCTTATGAAGGTCCCACGGAGACGTAGGGGCCAACTCGCCAGGTATGTTTTCTAATATTACCGCCGAGATGTTAGGTTGGGTTAGGTTAGGTTACATTACGTTATTGATGTATAAAAAGATCCCACGGAGACGGAGAAGCCAACTCGCCAGTAATGTTGTTAAATATTACTGCCGAGATGTTAGGTTGGGTTAGGTTAGGTTATATTACGTTATTGATGTATATAAAGGTCCCACGGAGACGTAGAAGCCAACTTGCCAGGTATGTTTTCAAATATTACCGCCGAGATGTTAGGTTGGGTTATGTTAGGTTATATTACATTATTGATATATATATATATCCCACGGGGACGTGGAGGCCAACAAGCCAGGAATGTGTTCAAATATTACCGCCGAGATGTTAGGTTGGATTAGGTTAGGTTATATTACGTTATAGATGTATACAAAGGTCCCACGGAGACGTAGAGGCCAACAAGCCAGGAATGTGTTCAAATATTACCGCCGAGATGTTAGATTGGGTTAGGTTAGGTTATATTACGTTATTGATGTATATAAAGGTCCCACGGAGACGTAGAGGCCAACAAGCCAGGAATGTGTTCAAATATTACCGCGGAGATGTTAGGTTGTGTTAGGTTAGGTTATATTACGTTATAGATGTATATAAATGTACCACGGAGACGCAGAGGCCAACTCGCCATGAATGTGTTCAAATATTACCGCCGATATGTTAGATTGGGTTAGGTTAGGTTATATTACGTTATTGATGTATATAAAGGTCCCACGGAGACGTAGAGGCCAACAAGCCAGGAATGTGTTCAAATATTACCGCGGAGATGTTAGGTTGTGTTAGGTTAGGTTATATTACGTTATAGATGTATATAAATGTACCACGGAGACGCAGAGGCCAACTCGCCATGAATGTGTTCAAATATTACCGCCGATATGTTAGATTGGGTTAGGTTAGGTTATATTACGTTATTGATGTATATAAAGGTCCCACGGAGACGTAGAGGCCAACAAGCCAGGAATGTGTTCAAATATTACCGCGGAGATGTTAGGTTGTGTTAGGTTAGGTTATATTACGTTATAGATGTATATAAAGTTCCCACGGAGACGTAGAGGCCAACAAGCCAGGAATATGTTCAAATATTACCGCCGAGATGTTACATTGGGTTAGGTTAGGCTATATTACGTTATTGATGTATATAAAGATCCCACGGATACGTAGAGGCCAACTAGCCAGGAATGTTGCCAAATATTACCGCCGAGAGGATAGGTTGTGTTAAGTTAGGTTATATTACGTTATTGATGTATATAAATGTACCACGGAGACGTAGAGGCCAACTCGCCATGAATGTGTTCAAATATTACCGCCGAGATGTTAGATTGGGTTAGGTTAGGTTATATTACGTTATTGATGTATATGAAGCACCCACGGAGACGGAGAATCCAACTCGCCAGGAATGTTGTCAAATATTACCGCCGAGATGTTAGGTTGGGTTAGGTTAGGTTATATTACGTTATTGATGTATATAAAGATCCCACGGATACGTAGAGGCCAACTCGCCAGGAATGTTGTCAAATATTACCGCCGAGATGATAGGTTGGGTTAGGTTAGGTTATATTACGTTATTGATGTATAGAAATGTACCACGGAGACGTAGAGGCCAACTCGCCATGAATGTGTTCAAATATTACCGCCGAGATGTTAGATTGGGTTAGGTTAGGTTATATTACGTTATTGAAGTATATAAAGCACCCACGGAGACGTAGAGGCCAACTCGCCAGGAATGTGCTCAAATATTACCGCCGAGATGTTAGATTGGGTTAGGTTAGGTTATATTACGTTATTGATGTATATAAAGCACCCACGGCGGCGGAGAATCCAACTCGCCAGGAATGTTGTCAAATATTACCGCCGAGATGTTAGGTTGGGTTAGGTTAGGTTATATTACGTTATTGATGTATATAAAGATCCCACGGATACGTAGAGGCCAACTCGTCAGGAATGTTGGCAAATATTACCGCCGAAATGATAGGTTGGATTAAGTTACGTTATATTTCGTTATTGATGCTTATGAAGGTCCCACGGAGACGTAGGGGCCAACTCGCCAGGTATGTTTTCTAATATTACCGCCGAGATGTTAGGTTGGGTTAGGTTAGGTTACATTACCTTATTGATGTATAAAAAGATCCCACGGAGACGGAGAAGCCAACTCGCCAGGAATGTTGTTAAATATTACTGCCGAGATGTTAGGTTGGGTTAGGTTAGGTTATATTACGTTATTGATGTATATAAAGGTCCCACGGAGACGTAGAAGCCAACTCGCCAGGTATGTTTTCAAATATTACCGCCGAGATGTTAGGTTGGGTTATGTTAGGTTATATTACATTATTGATATATATATATATATATCCCACGGGGACGTGGAGGCCAACAAGCCAGGAATGTGTTCAAATATTACCGCCGAGATGTTAGGTTGGATTAGGTTAGGTTATATTACGTTATAGATGTATATAAAGGTCCCACGGAGACGTAGAGGCCAACAAGCCAGGAATGTGTTCAAATATTACCGCCGAGATGTTAGATTGGGTTAGGTTAGGTTATATTACGTTATTGATGTATATAAAGTTCCCACGGAGACGTAGAGGCCAACAAGCCAGGAATATGTTCAAATATTACCGCCGAGATGTTAGATTGGGTTAGGTTAGGTTATATTACGTTATTGATGTATATAAAGATCCCACGGATACGTAGAGGCCAACTCACCAGGAATGTTGTCAAATATTACCGCCGAGATGGTAGGTTGGGTTAGGTTAGGTTATATTACGTTATTGATGTATAGAAATGTACCACGGAGACGTAGAGGCCAACTCGCCATGAATGTGTTCAAATATTACCGCCGAGATGTTAGATTGGGTTAGGTTAGGTTATATTACGTTATTGATGTATATAAAGCACCCACGGAGACGTAGAGGCCAACTCGCCAGGAATGTGTTCAAATATTACCGGCGAGATGTTAGATTGGGTTAGGTTAGGTTATATTACGTTATTGATGTATATAAAGCACACACGGCGGCGGAGAATCCAACTCGCCAGGAATGTTGTCAAATATTACCGCCGAGATGTTAGGTTGGGTTAGGTTAGGTTATATTACGTTATTGATGTATATAAAGATCCCACGGATACGTAGAGGCCAACTCGCCAGGAATGTTGTCAAATATTACCGCCGAAATGATAGGTTGGATTAAGTTACGTTATATTTCGTTATTGATGCTTATGAAGGTCCCACGGAGACGTAGGGGCCAACTCGCCAGGTATGTTTTCTAATATTACCGCCGAGATGTTAGGTTGGGTTAGGTTAGGTTACATTACGTTATTGATGTATAAAAAGATCCCACGGAGACGGAGAAGCCAACTCGCCAGTAATGTTGTTAAATATTACTGCCGAGATGTTAGGTTGGGTTAGGTTAGGTTATATTACGTTATTGATGTATATAAAGGTCCCACGGAGACGTAGAAGCCAACTTGCCAGGTATGTTTTCAAATATTACCGCCGAGATGTTAGGTTGGGTTATGTTAGGTTATATTACATTATTGATATATATATATATCCCACGGGGACGTGGAGGCCAACAAGCCAGGAATGTGTTCAAATATTACCGCCGAGATGTTAGGTTGGATTAGGTTAGGTTATATTACGTTATAGATGTATACAAAGGTCCCACGGAGACGTAGAGGCCAACAAGCCAGGAATGTGTTCAAATATTACCGCCGAGATGTTAGATTGGGTTAGGTTAGGTTATATTACGTTATTGATGTATATAAAGGTCCCACGGAGACGTAGAGGCCAACAAGCCAGGAATGTGTTCAAATATTACCGCGGAGATGTTAGGTTGTGTTAGGTTAGGTTATATTACGTTATAGATGTATATAAAGTTCCCACGGAGACGTAGAGGCCAACAAGCCAGGAATATGTTCAAATATTACCGCCGAGATGTTACATTGGGTTAGGTTAGGTTATATTACGTTATTGATGTATATAAAAATCCCACGGATACGTAGAGGCCAACTCGCCAGGAATGTTGTCAAATATTACCGCCGAGATGATAGGTTGGGTTAGGTTAGGTTATATTACGTTATTGATGTATATAAATGTACCACGGAGACGCAGAGGCCAACTCGCCATGAATGTGTTCAAATATTACCGCCGAGATGTTAGATTGGGTTAGGTTAGGTTATATTACGTTATTGATGTATATAAAGGTCCCACGGAGACGTAGAGGCCAACAAGCCAGGAATGTGTTCAAATATTACCGCGGAGATGTTAGGTTTTGTTAGGTTAGGTAATATTACGTTATAGATGTATATAAAGTTCCCACGGAGACGTAGAGGCCAACAAGCCAGGAATATGTTCAAATATTACCGCCGAGATGTTACATTGGGTTAGGTTAGGCTATATTACGTTATTGATGTATATAAAGATCCCACGGATACGTAGAGGCCAACTAGCCAGGAATGTTGCCAAATATTACCGCCGAGAGGATAGGTTGTGTTAAGTTAGGTTATATTACGTTATTGATGTATATAAATGTACCACGGAGACGTAGAGGCCAACTCGCCATGAATGTGTTCAAATATTACCGCCGAGATGTTAGATTGGGTTAGGTTAGGTTATATTACGTTATTGATGTATATGAAGCACCCACGGAGACGGAGAATCCAACTCGCCAGGAATGTTGTCAAATATTACCGCCGAGATGTTAGGTTGGGTTAGGTTAGGTTATATTACGTTATTGATGTATATAAAGATCCCACGGATACGTAGAGGCCAACTCGCCAGGAATGTTGTCAAATATTACCGCCGAGATGATAGGTTGGGTTAGGTTAGGTTATATTACGTTATTGATGTATAGAAATGTACCACGGAGACGTAGAGGCCAACTCGCCATGAATGTGTTCAAATATTACCGCCGAGATGTTAGATTGGGTTAGGTTAGGTTATATTACGTTATTGAAGTATATAAAGCACCCACGGAGACGTAGAGGCCAACTCACCAGGAATGTGTTCAAATATTACCGCCGAGATGTTAGATTGGGTTAGGTTAGGTTATATTACGTTATTGATGTATATAAAGCACCCACGGCGGCGGAGAATCCAACTCGCCAGGAATGTTGTCAAATATTACCGCCGAAATGTTAGGTTGGGTTAGGTTAGGTTATATTACGTTATTGATGTATATAAAGATCCCACGGATACGTAGAGGCCAACTCGCCAGGAATGTTGGCAAATATTACCGCCGAAATGATAGGTTGGATTAAGTTACGTTATATTTCGTTATTGATGCTTATGAAGGTCCCACGGAGACGTAGGGGCCAACTCGCCAGGTATGTTTTCTAATATTACCGCCGAGATGTTAGGTTGGGTTAGGTTAGGTTACATTACCTTATTGATGTATAAAAAGATCCCACGGAGACGGAGAAGCCAACTCGCCAGGAATGTTGTTAAATATTACTGCCGAGATGTTAGGTTGGGTTAGGTTAGGTTATATTACGTTATTGATGTATATAAAGGTCCCACGGAGACGTAGAAGCCAACTCGCCAGGTATGTTTTCAAATATTACCGCCGAGATGTTAGGTTGGGTTATGTTAGGTTATATTACATTATTGATATATATATATATATATCCCACGGGGACGTGGAGGCCAACAAGCCAGGAATGTGTTCAAATATTACCGCCGAGATGTTAGATTGGGTTAGGTTAGGTTATATTACGTTATTGATGTATATAAAGCACCCACGGAGACGTAGAGGCCAACTCGCCAGGAATGTGTTCAAATATTACCGCCGAGATGTTAGATTGGGTTAGGTTAGGTTATATTACGTTATTGATGTATATAAAGCACCCACGGCGGCGGAGAATCCAACTCGCCAGGAATGTTGTCAAATATTACCGCCGAGATGTTAGGTTGGGTTAGGTTAGGTTATATTACGTTATTGATGTATATAAAGATCCCACGGATACGTAGAGGCCAACTCGCCAGGAATGTTGTCAAATATTACCGCCGAAATGATAGGTTGGATTAAGTTACGTTATATTTCGTTATTGATGCTTATGAAGGTCCCACGGAGACGTAGGGGCCAACTCGCCAGGTATGTTTTCTAATATTACCGCCGAGATGTTAGGTTGGGTTAGGTTAGGTTACATTACGTTATTGATGTATAAAAAGATCCCACGGAGACGGAGAAGCCAACTCGCCAGTAATGTTGTTAAATATTACTGCCGAGATGTTAGGTTGGGTTAGGTTAGGTTATATTACGTTATTGATGTATATAAAGGTCCCACGGAGACGTAGAAGCCAACTCGCCAGGTATGTTTTCAAATATTACCGCCGAGATGTTAGGTTGGGTTATGTTAGGTTATATTACATTATTGATATATATATATATATATATATCCCACGGGGACGTGGAGGCCAACAAGCCAGGAATGTGTTCAAATATTACCGCCGAGATGTTAGGTTGGATTAGGTTAGGTTATATTACGTTATAGATGTATATAAAGGTCCCACGGAGACGTAGAGGCCAACAAGCCAGGAATGTGTTCAAATATTACCGCCGAGATGTTAGATTGGGTTAGGTTAGGTTATATTACGTTATTGATGTATATAAAGGTCCCACGGAGACGTAGAGGCCAACAAGCCAGGAATGTGTTCAAATATTACCGCGGAGATGTTAGGTTGTGTTAGGTTAGGTTATATTACGTTATAGATGTATATAAAGTTCCCAGGGAGACGTAGAGGCCAACAAGCCAGGAATATGTTCAAATATTACCGCCGAGATGTTACATTGGGTTAGGTTAGGTTATATTACGTTATTGATGTATATAAAAATCCCACGGATACGTAGAGGCCAACTCGCCAGGAATGTTGTCAAATATTACCGCCGAGATGATAGGTTGGGTTAGGTTAGGTTATATTACGTTATTGATGTATATAAATGTACCACGGAGACGTAGAGGCCAACTCGCCATGAATGTGTTCAAATATTACCGCCGAGATGTTAGGTTGTGTTAGGTTAGGTTATATTACGTTATTGATGTATATAAAGATCCCACGGATACGTAGAGGCCAACTCGCCAGGAATGTTGTCAAATATTACCGCCGAAATGATAGGTTGGATTAAGTTACGTTATATTTCGTTATGGATGCTTATGAAGGTCCCACGGAGACGTAGAGGCCAACTCGCCAGGTATGTTTTCTAATATTACCGCCGAGATGTTAGGTTGGGTTAGGTTAGGTTATATTACGTTATTGATGTATAAAAAGATCCCACGGAGACGGAGAAGCCAACTCGCCAGGAATGTTGTTAAATACTACTGCCGAGATGTTAGGTTGGGTTAGGTTAGGTTATATTACGTTATTGATGTATATAAAGGTCCCACGGAGACGTAGAGGCCAACTCGCCAGGTATGTTTTCAAATATTACCGCGGAGATGTTAGGTTGTGTTAGGTTAGGTTATATTACGTTATAGATGTATATAAAGTTCCCACGGAGACGTAGAGGCCAACAAGCCAGGAATATGTTCAAATATTACCGCCGAGATGTTAGATTGGGTTAGGTTAGGTTATATTACGTTATTGATGTATATAAAGATCCCACGGATACGTAGAGGCCAACTCGCCAGGAATGTTGTCAAATATTACCGCCGAGATGATAGGTTGGGTTAGGTTAGGTTATATTACGTTATTGATGTATAGAAATGTACCACGGAGACGTAGAGTCCAACTCGCCATGAATGTGTTCAAATATTACCGCCGAGATGTTAGATTGGGTTAGGTTAGGTTATATTACGTTATTGAAGTATATAAAGCACCCACGGAGACGTAGAGGCCAACTCGCCAGGAATGTGTTCAAATATTACCGCCGAGATGTTAGATTGGGTTAGGTTAGGTTATATTACGTTATTGATGTATATAAAGCACCCACGGCGGCGGAGAATCCAACTCGCCAGGAATGTTGTCAAATATTACCGCCGAGATGTTAGGTTGGGTTAGGTTAGGTTATATTACGTTATTGATGTATATAAAGATCCCACGGATACGTAGAGGCCAACTCGCCAGGAATGTTGGCAAATATTACCGCCGAAATGATAGGTTGGATTAAGTTACGTTATATTTCGTTATTGATGCTTATGAAGGTCCCACGGAGACGTAGGGGCCAACTCGCCAGGTATGTTTTCTCATATTACCGCCGAGATGTTAGGTTGGGTTAGGTTAGGTTACATTACCTTATTGATGTATAAAAAGATCCCACGGAGACGGAGAAGCCAACTCGCCAGGAATGTTGTTAAATATTACTGCCGAGATGTTAGGTTGGGTTAGGTTAGGTTATATTACGTTATTGATGTATATAAAGGTCCCACGGAGACGTAGAAGCCAACTCGCCAGGTATGTTTTCAAATATTACCGCCGAGATGTTAGGTTGGGTTATGTTAGGTTATATTACATTATTGATATATATATATATATATCCCACGGGGACGTGGAGGCCAACAAGCCAGGAATGTGTTCAAATATTACCGCCGAGATGTTAGGTTGGGTTAGGTTAGGTTATATTACGTTATTGATGTATATAAAGCACCCACGGAGACGTAGAGGCCAACTCGCCAGGAATGTGTTCAAATATTACCGCCGAGATGTTAGATTGGGTTAGGTTAGGTTATATTACGTTATTGATGTATATAAAGCACCCACGGCGGCGGAGAATCCAACTCGCCAGGAATGTTGTCAAATATTACCGCCGAGATGTTAGGTTGGGTTAGGTTAGGTTATATTACGTTATTGATGTATATAAAGATCCCACGGATACGTAGAGGCCAACTCGCCAGGAATGTTGTCAAATATTACCGCCGAAATGATAGGTTGGATTAAGTTACGTTATATTTCGTTATTGATGCTTATGAAGGTCCCACGGAGACGTAGGGGCCAACTCGCCAGGTATGTTTTCTAATATTACCGCCGAGATGTTAGGTTGGGTTAGGTTAGGTTACATTACGTTATTGATGTATAAAAAGATCCCACGGAGACGGAGAAGCCAACTCGCCAGTAATGTTGTTAAATATTACTGCCGAGATGTTAGGTTGGGTTAGGTTAGGTTATATTACGTTATTGATGTATATAAAGGTCCCACGGAGACGTAGAAGCCAACTCGCCAGGTATGTTTTCAAATATTACCGCCGAGATGTTAGGTTGGGTTATGTTAGGTTATATTACATTATTGATATATATATATATATATCCCACGGGGACGTGGAGGCCAACAAGCCAGGAATGTGTTCAAATATTACCGCCGAGATGTTAGGTTGGATTAGGTTAGGTTATATTACGTTATAGATGTATATAAAGGTCCCACGGAGACGTAGAGGCCAACAAGCCAGGAATGTGTTCAAATATTACCGCCGAGATGTTAGATTGGGTTAGGTTAGGTTATATTACGTTATTGATGTATATAAAGCACCCACGGAGACGTAGAGGCCAACTCGCCAGGATTGTGTTCAAATATTACCGCCGAGATGTTAGATTGGGTTAGGTTAGGTTATATTACGTTATTGATGTATATAAAGCACCCACGGCGGCGGAGAATCCAACTCGCCAGGAATGTTGTCAAATATTACCGCCGAAATGATAGGTTGGATTAAGTTACGTTATATTTCGTTATTGATGCTTATGAAGGTCCCACGGAGACGTAGGGGCCAACTCGCCAGGTATGTTTTCTAATATTACCGCCGAGATGTTAGGTTGGGTTAGGTTAGGTTACATTACGTTATTGATGTATAAAAAGATCCCACGGAGACGGAGAAGCCAACTCGCCAGTAATGTTGTTAAATATTACTGCCGAGATGTTAGGTTGGGTTAGGTTAGGTTATATTACGTTATTGATGTATATAAAGGTCCCACGGAGACGTAGAAGCCAACTCGCCAGGTATGTTTTCAAATATTACCGCCGAGATGTTAGGTTGGGTTATGTTAGGTTATATTACATTATTGATATATATATATATATATATATCCCACGGGGACGTGGAGGCCAACAAGCCAGGAATGTGTTCAAATATTACCGCCGAGATGTTAGGTTGGATTAGGTTAGGTTATATTACGTTATAGATGTATATAAAGGTCCCACGGAGACGTAGAGGCCAACAAGCCAGGAATGTGTTCAAATATTACCGCCGAAATGTTAGATTGGGTTAGGTTAGGTTATATTACGTTATTGATGTATATAAAGCACCCACGGAGACGTAGAGGCCAACTCGCCAGGATTGTGTTCAAATATTACCGCCGAGATGTTAGATTGGGTTAGGTTAGGTTATATTACGTTATTGATGTATATAAAGCACCCACGGCGGCGGAGAATCCAACTCGCCAGGAATGTTGTCAAATATTACCGCCGAAATGATAGGTTGGATTAAGTTACGTTATATTTCGTTATTGATGCTTATGAAGGTCCCAAGAAGACGTAGGGGCCAACTCGCCAGGTATGTTTTCTAATATTACCGCCGAGATGTTAGGTTGGGTTAGGTTAGGTTACATTACGTTATTGATGTATAAAAAGATCCCACGGAGACGGAGAAGCCAACTTCGCAGTAATGTTGTTAAATATTACTGCCGAGATGTTAGGTTGGGTTAGGTTAGGTTATATTACGTTATTGATGTATATAAAGGTCCCACGGAGACGTAGAAGCCAACTTGCCAGGTATGTTTTCAAATATTACCGCCGAGATGTTAGGTTGGGTTATGTTAGGTTATATTACATTATTGATATATATATATATATCCCACGGGGACGTGGAGGCCAACAAGCCAGGAATGTGTTCAAATATTACCGCCGAGATGTTAGGTTGGATTAGGTTAGGTTATATTACGTTATAGATGTATATAAAGGTCCCACGGAGACGTAGAGGCCAACAAGCCAGGAATGTGTTCAAATATTACCGCCGAGATGTTAGATTGGGTTAGGTTAGGTTATATTACGTTATTGATGTATATAAAGGTCCCACGGAGACGTAGAGGCCAACAAGCCAGGAATGTGTTCAAATATTACCGCGGAGATGTTAGGTTGTGTTAGGTTAGGTTATATTACGTTATAGATGTATATAAAGTTCCCACGGAGACGTAGAGGCCAACAAGCCAGGAATATGTTCAAATATTACCGCCGAGATGTTACATTGGGTTAGGTTAGGTTATATTACGTTATTGATGTATATAAAAATCCCACGGATACGTAGAGGCCAACTCGCCAGGAATGTTGTCAAATATTACCGCCGAGATGATAGGTTGGGTTAGGTTAGGTTATATTACGTTATTGATGTATATAAATGTACCACGGAGACGTAGAGGCCAACTCGCCATGAATGTGTTCAAATATTACCGCCGAGATGTTAGATTGGGTTAGGTTAGGTTATATTAGGTTATTGATGTATATAAATGTACCACGGAGACGTAGAGGCCAACTCGCCATGAATGTGTTCAAATATTACCGCCGAGATGTTAGATTGGGTTAGGTTAGGTTATATTACGTTATTGATGTATATAAAGCACCCGCGGAGACGTAGAGGCCAACTCGCCAGGAATGATGTCAAATATTACCGCCGAGATGCTAGGTTGGGTTAGGTTAGGTTATATTACGTTATAGATGTATATAAAGGTCCCACGGAGACGTAGAGGCCAACAAGCCAGGAATGTGTTCAAATATTACCGCCGATACGTTAGATTGGGTTAGGTTAGGTTATATTACGTTATTGATGTATATAAAGGTCCCACGGAGACGTAGAGGCCAACTCGCCAGGTATGTTTTCAAATATTACCGCGGAGATGTTAGGTTGTGTTAGGTTAGGTTATATTACGTTATAGATGTATATAAAGTTCCCACGGAGACGTAGAGGCCAACAAGCCAGGAATATGTTCAAATATTACCGCCGAGATGTTAGATTGGGTTAGGTTAGGTTATATTACGTTATTGATGTATATAAAGATCCCACGGATACGTAGAGGCCAACTCGCCAGGAATGTTGTCAAATATTACCGCCGAGATGATAGGTTGGGTTACGTTAGGTTATATTACGTTATTGATGTATAGAAATGTACCACGGAGACGTAGAGGCCAACTCGCCATGAATGTGTTCAAATATTACCGCCGAGATGTTAGATTGGGTTAGGTTAGGTTATATTACGTTATTGATGTATATAAAGCACCCACGGAGACGTAGAGGCCAACTCGCCAGGAATGTGTTCAAATATTACCGCCGAGATGTTAGATTGGGTTAGGTTAGGTTATATTACGTTATTGATGTATATAAAGCACCCACGGCGGCGGAGAATCCAACTCGCCAGGAATGTTGTCAAATATTACCGCCGAGATGTTAGGTTGGGTTAGGTTAGGTTATATTACGTTATTGATGTATATAAAGATCCCACGGATACGTAGAGGCCAACTCGCCAGGAATGTTGTCAAATATTACCGCCGAGATGATAGGTTGGGTTACGTTAGGTTATATTACGTTATTGATGTATAGAAATGTACCACGGAGACGTAGAGGCCAACTCGCCATGAATGTGTTCAAATATTACCGCCGAGATGTTAGATTGGGTTAGGTTAGGTTATATTACGTTATTGATGTATATAAAGCACCCACGGAGACGTAGAGGCCAACTCGCCAGGAATGTGTTCAAATATTACCGCCGAGATGTTAGATTGGGTTAGGTTAGGTTATATTACGTTATTGATGTATATAAAGCACCCACGGCGGCGGAGAATCCAACTCGCCAGGAATGTTGTCAAATATTACCGCCGAGATGTTAGGTTGGGTTAGGTTAGGTTATATTACGTTATTGATGTATATAAAGATCCCACGGATACGTAGAGGCCAACTCGCCAGGAATGTTGTCAAATATTACCGCCGAAATGATAGGTTGGATTAAGTTACGTTATATTTCGTTATTGATGCTTATGAAGGTCCCACGGAGACGTAGGGGCCAACTCGCCAGGTATGTTTTCTAATATTACCGCCGAGATGTTAGGTTGGGTTAGGTTAGGTTACATTACGTTATTGATGTATAAAAAGATCCCACGGAGACGGAGAAGCCAACTCGCCAGGAATGTTGTTAAATATTACTGCCGAGATGTTAGGTTGGGTTAGGTTAGGTAATATTACGTTATTGATGTATATAACGGTCCCACGGAGACGTAGAAGCCAACTCGCCAGGTATGTTTTCAAATATTACCGCCGAGATGTTAGGTTGGGTTATGTTAGGTTATATTACATTATTGATATATATATATATATATATATATATATATATATATATATATCCCACGGGGACGTGGAGGCCAACAAGCCAGGAATGTGTTCAAATATTACCGCCGAGATGTTAGGTTGGGTTAGGTTAGGTTATATTACGTTATAGATGTATATAAAGGTCCCACGGAGACGTAGAGGCCAACAAGCCAGGAATGTGTTCAAATATTACCGCCGAGATGTTAGATTGGGTTAGGTTAGGTTATATTACGTTATTGATGTATATAAAGGTCCCACGGAGACGTAGAGGCCAACAAGCCAGGAATGTGTTCAAATATTACCGCGGAGATGTTAGGTTGTGTTAGGTTAGGTTATATTACGTTATAGATGTATATAAAGTTCCCACGGAGACGTAGAGGCCAACAAGCCAGGAATATGTTCAAATATTACCGCCGAGATGTTACATTGGGTTACGTTAGGTTATATTACGTTATTGATGTATATAAAAATCCCACGGATACGTAGAGGCCAACTCGCCAGGAATGTTGTCAAATATTACCGCCGAGATGATAGGTTGGGTTAGGTTAGGTTATATTACGTTATTGGTGTATATAAATGTACCACGGAGACGTAGAGGCCAACTCGCCATGAATGTGTTCAAATATTACCGCCGAGATGTTAGATTGGGTTAGGTTAGGTTATATTAGGTTATTGATGTATATAAATGTACCACGGAGACGTAAAGGCCAACTCGCCATGAATGTGTTCAAATATTACCGCCGAGATGTTAGATTGGGTTAGGTTAGGTTATATTACGTTATTGATGTATATAAAGCACCCGCGGAGACGTAGAGGCCAACTCGCCAGGTATGTTTTCAAATATTACCGCCGAGATGTTAGGTTGGGTTATGTTAGGTTATATTACATTATTGATATATATATATATATATCCCACGGGGACGTGGAGGCCAACAAGCCAGGAATGTGTTCAAATATTACCGCCGAGATGTTAGGTTGGATTAGGTTAGGTTATATTACGTTATAGATGTATATAAAGGTCCCACGGAGACGTAGAGGCCAACAAGCCAGGAATGTGTTCAAATATTACCGCCGAGATGTTAGATTGGGTTAGGTTAGGTTATATTACGTTATTGATGTATATAAAGGTCCCACGGAGACGTAGAGGCCAACAAGCCAGGAATATGTTCAAATATTACCGCCGAGATGTTAGATTGGGTTAGGTTAGGTTATATTACGTTATTGATGTATATAAAGATCCCACGGATACGTAGAGGCCAACTCACCAGGAATGTTGTCAAATATTACCGCCGAGATGGTAGGTTGGGTTAGGTTAGGTTATATTACGTTATTGATGTATAGAAATGTACCACGGAGACGTAGAGGCCAACTCGCCATGAATGTGTTCAAATATTACCGCCGAGATGTTAGATTGGGTTAGGTTAGGTTATATTACGTTATTGATGTATATAAAGCACCCACGGAGACGTAGAGGCCAACTCGCCAGGATTGTGTTCAAATATTACCGCCGAGATGTTAGATTGGGTTAGGTTAGGTTACATTACGTTATTGATGTATAAAAAGATCCCACGGAGACGAAGAAGCCAACTTCGCAGTAATGTTGTTAAATATTACTGCCGAGATGTTAGGTTGGGTTAGGTTAGGTTATATTACGTTATTGATGTATATAAAGGTCCCACGGAGACGTAGAAGCCAACTTGCCAGGTATGTTTTCAAATATTACCGCCGAGATGTTAGGTTGGGTTATGTTAGGTTATATTACATTATTGATATATATATATATATCCCACGGGGACGTGGAGGCCAACAAGCCAGGAATGTGTTCAAATATTACCGCCGAGATGTTAGGTTGGATTAGGTTAGGTTATATTACGTTATAGATGTATATAAAGGTCCCACGGAGACGTAGAGGCCAACAAGCCAGGAATGTGTTCAAATATTACCGCCGAAATGTTAGATTGGGTTAGGTTAGGTTATATTACGTTATTGATGTATATAAAGCACCCACGGAGACGTAGAGGCCAACTCGCCAGGATTGTGTTCAAATATTACCGCCGAGATGTTAGATTGGGTTAGGTTAGGTTATATTACGTTATTGATGTATATAAAGCACCCACGGCGGCGGAGAATCCAACTCGCCAGGAATGTTGTCAAATATTACCGCCGAAATGATAGGTTGGATTAAGTTACGTTATATTTCGTTATTGATGCTTATGAAGGTCCCAAGAAGACGTAGGGGCCAACTCGCCAGGTATGTTTTCTAATATTACCGCCGAGATGTTAGGTTGGGTTAGGTTAGGTTACATTACGTTATTGATGTATAAAAAGATCCCACGGAGACGGAGAAGCCAACTTCGCAGTAATGTTGTTAAATATTACTGCCGAGATGTTAGGTTGGGTTAGGTTAGGTTATATTACGTTATTGATGTATATAAAGGTCCCACGGAGACGTAGAAGCCAACTTGCCAGGTATGTTTTCAAATATTACCGCCGAGATGTTAGGTTGGGTTATGTTAGGTTATATTACATTATTGATATATATATATATATCCCACGGGGACGTGGAGGCCAACAAGCCAGGAATGTGTTCAAATATTACCGCCGAGATGTTAGGTTGGATTAGGTTAGGTTATATTACGTTATAGATGTATATAAAGGTCCCACGGAGACGTAGAGGCCAACAAGCCAGGAATGTGTTCAAATATTACCGCCGAGATGTTAGATTGGGTTAGGTTAGGTTATATTACGTTATTGATGTATATAAAGGTCCCACGGAGACGTAGAGGCCAACAAGCCAGGAATGTGTTCAAATATTACCGCCGAGATGTTACATTGGGTTAGGTTAGGTTATATTACGTTATTGATGTATATAAAAATCCCACGGATACGTAGAGGCCAACTCGCCAGGAATGTTGTCAAATATTACCGCCGAGATGATAGGTTGGGTTAGGTTAGGTTATATTACGTTATTGATGTATATAAATGTACCACGGAGACGTAGAGGCCAACTCGCCATGAATGTGTTCAAATATTACCGCCGAGATGTTAGATTGGGTTAGGTTAGGTTATATTAGGTTATTGATGTATATAAATGTACCACGGAGACGTAGAGGCCAACTCGCCATGAATGTGTTCAAATATTACCGCCGAGATGTTAGATTGGGTTAGGTTAGGTTATATTACGTTATTGATGTATATAAAGCACCCGCGGAGACGTAGAGGCCAACTCGCCAGGAATGATGTCAAATATTACCGCCGAGATGCTAGGTTGGGTTAGGTTAGGTTATATTACGTTATAGATGTATATAAAGGTCCCACGGAGACGTAGAGGCCAACAAGCCAGGAATGTGTTCAAATATTACCGCCGATACGTTAGATTGGGTTAGGTTAGGTTATATTACGTTATTGATGTATATAAAGGTCCCACGGAGACGTAGAGGCCAACTCGCCAGGTATGTTTTCAAATATTACCGCGGAGATGTTAGGTTGTGTTAGGTTAGGTTATATTACGTTATAGATGTATATAAAGTTCCCACGGAGACGTAGAGGCCAACAAGCCAGGAATATGTTCAAATATTACCGCCGAGATGTTAGATTGGGTTAGGTTAGGTTATATTACGTTATTGATGTATATAAAGATCCCACGGATACGTAGAGGCCAACTCGCCAGGAATGTTGTCAAATATTACCGCCGAGATGATAGGTTGGGTTACGTTAGGTTATATTACGTTATTGATGTATAGAAATGTACCACGGAGACGTAGAGGCCAACTCGCCATGAATGTGTTCAAATATTACCGCCGAGATGTTAGATTGGGTTAGGTTAGGTTATATTACGTTATTGATGTATATAAAGCACCCACGGAGACGTAGAGGCCAACTCGCCAGGAATGTGTTCAAATATTACCGCCGAGATGTTAGATTGGGTTAGGTTAGGTTATATTACGTTATTGATGTATATAAAGCACCCACGGCGGCGGAGAATCCAACTCGCCAGGAATGTTGTCAAATATTACCGCCGAGATGTTAGGTTGGGTTAGGTTAGGTTATATTACGTTATTGATGTATATAAAGATCCCACGGATACGTAGAGGCCAACTCGCCAGGAATGTTGTCAAATATTACCGCCGAGATGATAGGTTGGGTTACGTTAGGTTATATTACGTTATTGATGTATAGAAATGTACCACGGAGACGTAGAGGCCAACTCGCCATGAATGTGTTCAAATATTACCGCCGAGATGTTAGATTGGGTTAGGTTAGGTTATATTACGTTATTGATGTATATAAAGCACCCACGGAGACGTAGAGGCCAACTCGCCAGGAATGTGTTCAAATATTACCGCCGAGATGTTAGATTGGGTTAGGTTAGGTTATATTACGTTATTGATGTATATAAAGCACCCACGGCGGCGGAGAATCCAACTCGCCAGGAATGTTGTCAAATATTACCGCCGAGATGTTAGGTTGGGTTAGGTTAGGTTATATTACGTTATTGATGTATATAAAGATCCCACGGATACGTAGAGGCCAACTCGCCAGGAATGTTGTCAAATATTACCGCCGAAATGATAGGTTGGATTAAGTTACGTTATATTTCGTTATTGATGCTTATGAAGGTCCCACGGAGACGTAGGGGCCAACTCGCCAGGTATGTTTTCTAATATTACCGCCGAGATGTTAGGTTGGGTTAGGTTAGGTTACATTACGTTATTGATGTATAAAAAGATCCCACGGAGACGGAGAAGCCAACTCGCCAGGAATGTTGTTAAATATTACTGCCGAGATGTTAGGTTGGGTTAGGTTAGGTAATATTACGTTATTGATGTATATAACGGTCCCACGGAGACGTAGAAGCCAACTCGCCAGGTATGTTTTCAAATATTACCGCCGAGATGTTAGGTTGGGTTATGTTAGGTTATATTACATTATTGATATATATATATATATATATATATATCCCACGGGGACGTGGAGGCCAACAAGCCAGGAATGTGTTCAAATATTACCGCCGAGATGTTAGGTTGGGTTAGGTTAGGTTATATTACGTTATAGATGTATATAAAGGTCCCACGGAGACGTAGAGGCCAACAAGCCAGGAATGTGTTCAAATATTACCGCCGAGATGTTAGATTGGGTTAGGTTAGGTTATATTACGTTATTGATGTATATAAAGGTCCCACGGAGACGTAGAGGCCAACAAGCCAGGAATGTGTTCAAATATTACCGCGGAGATGTTAGGTTGTGTTAGGTTAGGTTATATTACGTTATAGATGTATATAAAGTTCCCACGGAGACGTAGAGGCCAACAAGCCAGGAATATGTTCAAATATTACCGCCGAGATGTTACATTGGGTTACGTTAGGTTATATTACGTTATTGATGTATATAAAAATCCCACGGATACGTAGAGGCCAACTCGCCAGGAATGTTGTCAAATATTACCGCCGAGATGATAGGTTGGGTTAGGTTAGGTTATATTACGTTATTGGTGTATATAAATGTACCACGGAGACGTAGAGGCCAACTCGCCATGAATGTGTTCAAATATTACCGCCGAGATGTTAGATTGGGTTAGGTTAGGTTATATTAGGTTATTGATGTATATAAATGTACCACGGAGACGTAAAGGCCAACTCGCCATGAATGTGTTCAAATATTACCGCCGAGATGTTAGATTGGGTTAGGTTAGGTTATATTACGTTATTGATGTATATAAAGCACCCGCGGAGACGTAGAGGCCAACTCGCCAGGTATGTTTTCAAATATTACCGCCGAGATGTTAGGTTGGGTTATGTTAGGTTATATTACATTATTGATATATATATATATATATCCCACGGGGACGTGGAGGCCAACAAGCCAGGAATGTGTTCAAATATTACCGCCGAGATGTTAGGTTGGATTAGGTTAGGTTATATTACGTTATAGATGTATATAAAGGTCCCACGGAGACGTAGAGGCCAACAAGCCAGGAATGTGTTCAAATATTACCGCCGAGATGTTAGATTGGGTTAGGTTAGGTTATATTACGTTATTGATGTATATAAAGGTCCCACGGAGACGTAGAGGCCAACAAGCCAGGAATATGTTCAAATATTACCGCCGAGATGTTAGATTGGGTTAGGTTAGGTTATATTACGTTATTGATGTATATAAAGATCCCACGGATACGTAGAGGCCAACTCACCAGGAATGTTGTCAAATATTACCGCCGAGATGGTAGGTTGGGTTAGGTTAGGTTATATTACGTTATTGATGTATAGAAATGTACCACGGAGACGTAGAGGCCAACTCGCCATGAATGTGTTCAAATATTACCGCCGAGATGTTAGATTGGGTTAGGTTAGGTTATATTACGTTATTGATGTATATAAAGCACCCACGGAGACGTAGAGGCCAACTCGCCAGGATTGTGTTCAAATATTACCGCCGAGATGTTAGATTGGGTTAGGTTAGGTTACATTACGTTATTGATGTATAAAAAGATCCCACGGAGACGAAGAAGCCAACTTCGCAGTAATGTTGTTAAATATTACTGCCGAGATGTTAGGTTGGGTTAGGTTAGGTTATATTACGTTATTGATGTATATAAAGGTCCCACGGAGACGTAGAAGCCAACTTGCCAGGTATGTTTTCAAATATTACCGCCGAGATGTTAGGTTGGGTTATGTTAGGTTATATTACATTATTGATATATATATATATATCCCACGGGGACGTGGAGGCCAACAAGCCAGGAATGTGTTCAAATATTACCGCCGAGATGTTAGGTTGGATTAGGTTAGGTTATATTACGTTATAGATGTATATAAAGGTCCCACGGAGACGTAGAGGCCAACAAGCCAGGAATGTGTTCAAATATTACCGCCGAGATGTTAGATTGGGTTAGGTTAGGTTATATTACGTTATTGATGTATATAAAGGTCCCACGGAGACGTAGAGGCCAACAAGCCAGGAATGTGTTCAAATATTACCGCGGAGATGTTAGGTTGTGTTAGGTTAGGTTATATTACGTTATAGATGTATATAAAGTTCCCACGGAGACGTAGAGGCCAACAAGCCAGGAATATGTTCAAATATTACCGCCGAGATGTTACATTGGGTTAGGTTAGGTTATATTACGTTATTGATGTATATAAAAATCCCACGGATACGTAGAGGCCAACTCGCCAGGAATGTTGTCAAATATTACCGCCGAGATGATAGGTTGGGTTAGGTTAGGTTATATTACGTTATTGATGTATATAAATGTACCACGGAGACGTAGAGGCCAACTCGCCATGAATGTGTTCAAATATTACCGCCGAGATGTTAGATTGGGTTAGGTTAGGTTATATTAGGTTATTGATGTATATAAATGTACCACGGAGACGTAGAGGCCAACTCGCCATGAATGTGTTCAAATATTACCGCCGAGATGTTAGATTGGGTTAGGTTAGGTTATATTACGTTATTGATGTATATAAAGCACCCGCGGAGACGTAGAGGCCAACTCGCCAGGAATGATGTCAAATATTACCGCCGAGATGCTAGGTTGGGTTAGGTTAGGTTATATTACGTTATAGATGTATATAAAGGTCCCACGGAGACGTAGAGGCCAACAAGCCAGGAATGTGTTCAAATATTACCGCCGATACGTTAGATTGGGTTAGGTTAGGTTATATTACGTTATTGATGTATATAAAGGTCCCACGGAGACGTAGAGGCCAACTCGCCAGGTATGTTTTCAAATATTACCGCGGAGATGTTAGGTTGTGTTAGGTTAGGTTATATTACGTTATAGATGTATATAAAGTTCCCACGGAGACGTAGAGGCCAACAAGCCAGGAATATGTTCAAATATTACCGCCGAGATGTTAGATTGGGTTAAGTTAGGTTATATTACGTTATTGATGTATATAAAGATCCCACGGATACGTAGAGGCCAACTCGCCAGGAATGTTGTCAAATATTACCGCCGAGATGATAGGTTGGGTTACGTTAGGTTATATTACGTTATTGATGTATAGAAATGTACCACGGAGACGTAGAGGCCAACTCGCCATGAATGTGTTCAAATATTACCGCCGAGATGTTAGATTGGGTTAGGTTAGGTTATATTACGTTATTGATGTATATAAAGCACCCACGGAGACGTAGAGGCCAACTCGCCAGGAATGTGTTCAAATATTACCGCCGAGATGTTAGATTGGGTTAGGTTAGGTTATATTACGTTATTGATGTATATAAAGCACCCACGGCGGCGGAGAATCCAACTCGCCAGGAATGTTGTCAAATATTACCGCCGAGATGTTAGGTTGGGTTAGGTTAGGTTATATTACGTTATTGATGTATATAAAGATCCCACGGATACGTAGAGGCCAACTCGCCAGGAATGTTGTCAAATATTACCGCCGAGATGATAGGTTGGGTTACGTTAGGTTATATTACGTTATTGATGTATAGAAATGTACCACGGAGACGTAGAGGCCAACTCGCCATGAATGTGTTCAAATATTACCGCCGAGATGTTAGATTGGGTTAGGTTAGGTTATATTACGTTATTGATGTATATAAAGCACCCACGGAGACGTAGAGGCCAACTCGCCAGGAATGTGTTCAAATATTACCGCCGAGATGTTAGATTGGGTTAGGTTAGGTTATATTACGTTATTGATGTATATAAAGCACCCACGGCGGCGGAGAATCCAACTCGCCAGGAATGTTGTCAAATATTACCGCCGAGATGTTAGGTTGGGTTAGGTTAGGTTATATTACGTTATTGATGTATATAAAGATCCCACGGATACGTAGAGGCCAACTCGCCAGGAATGTTGTCAAATATTACCGCCGAAATGATAGGTTGGATTAAGTTACGTTATATTTCGTTATTGATACTTATGAAGGTCCCACGGAGACGTAGGGGCCAACTCGCCAGGTATGTTTTCTAATATTACCGCCGAGATGTTAGGTTGGGTTAGGTTAGGTTACATTACGTTATTGATGTATAAAAAGATCCCACGGAGACGGAGAAGCCAACTCGCCAGGAATGTTGTTAAATATTACTGCCGAGATGTTAGGTTGGGTTAGGTTAGGTAATATTACGTTATTGATGTATATAACGGTCCCACGGAGACGTAGAAGCCAACTCGCCAGGTATGTTTTCAAATATTACCGCCGAGATGTTAGGTTGGGTTATGTTAGGTTATATTACATTATTGATATATATATATATATATATATATATATATATATATATATATATATCCCACGGGGACGTGGAGGCCAACAAGCCAGGAATGTGTTCAAATATTACCGCCGAGATGTTAGGTTGGGTTAGGTTAGGTTATATTACGTTATAGATGTATATAAAGGTCCCACGGAGACGTAGAGGCCAACAAGCCAGGAATGTGTTCAAATATTACCGCCGAGATGTTAGATTGGGTTAGGTTAGGTTATATTACGTTATTGATGTATATAAAGGTCCCACGGAAACGTAGAGGCCAACAAGCCAGGAATATGTTCAAATATTACCGCCGAGATGTTAGATTGGGTTAGGTTAGGTTATATTACGTTATTGATGTATATAAAGATCCCACGGATACGTAGAGGCCAACTCACCAGGAATGTTGTCAAATATTACCGCCGAGATGGTAGGTTGGGTTAGGTTAGGTTATATTACGTTATTGATGTATAGAAATGTACCACGGAGACGTAGAGGCCAACTCGCCATGAATGTGTTCAAATATTACCGCCGAGATGTTAGATTGGGTTAGGTTAGGTTATATTACGTTATTGATGTATATAAAGCACCCACGGAGACGTAGAGGCCAACTCGCCAGGATTGTGTTCAAATATTACCGCCGAGATGTTAGATTGGGTTAGGTTAGGTTACATTACGTTATTGATGTATAAAAAGATCCCACGGAGACGGAGAAGCCAACTTCGCAGTAATGTTGTTAAATATTACTGCCGAGATGTTAGGTTGGGTTAGGTTAGGTTATATTACGCTATTGATGTATATAAAGGTCCCACGGAGACGTAGAAGCCAACTTGCCAGGTATGTTTTCAAATATTACCGCCGAGATGTTAGGTTGGGTTATGTTAGGTTATATTACATTATTGATATATATATATATATATCCCACGGGGACGTGGAGGCCAACAAGCCAGGAATGTGTTCAAATATTACCGCCGAGATGTTAGGTTGGATTAGGTTAGGTTATATTACGTTATAGATGTATATAAAGGTCCCACGGAGACGTAGAGGCCAACAAGCCAGGAATGTGTTCAAATATTACCGCCGAGATGTTAGATTGGGTTAGGTTAGGTTATATTACGTTATTGATGTATATAAAGGTCCCACGGAGACGTAGAGGCCAACAAGCCAGGAATGTGTTCAAATATTACCGCGGAGATGTTAGGTTGTGTTAGGTTAGGTTATATTACGTTATAGATGTATATAAAGTTCCCACGGAGACGTAGAGGCCAACAAGCCAGGAATATGTTCAAATATTACCGCCGAGATGTTACATTGGGTTAGGTTAGGTTATATTACGTTATTGATGTATATAAAAATCCCACGGATACGTAGAGGCCAACTCGCCAGGAATGTTGTCAAATATTACCGCCGAGATGATAGGTTGGGTTAGGTTAGGTTATATTACGTTATTGATGTATATAAATGTACCACGGAGACGTAGAGGCCAACTCGCCATGAATGTGTTCAAATATTACCGCCGAGATGTTAGATTGGGTTAGGTTAGGTTATATTAGGTTATTGATGTATATAAATGTACCACGGAGACGTAGAGGCCAACTCGCCATGAATGTGTTCAAATATTACCGCCGAGATGTTAGATTGGGTTAGGTTAGGTTATATTACGTTATTGATGTATATAAAGCACCCGCGGAGACGTAGAGGCCAACTCGCCAGGAATGATGTCAAATATTACCGCCGAGATGCTAGGTTGGGTTAGGTTAGGTTATATTACGTTATAGATGTATATAAAGGTCCCACGGAGACGTAGAGGCCAACAAGCCAGGAATGTGTTCAAATATTACCGCCGATACGTTAGATTGGGTTAGGTTAGGTTATATTACGTTATTGATGTATATAAAGGTCCCACGGAGACGTAGAGGCCAACTCGCCAGGTATGTTTTCAAATATTACCGCGGAGATGTTAGGTTGTGTTAGGTTAGGTTATATTACGTTATAGATGTATATAAAGTTCCCACGGAGACGTAGAGGCCAACAAGCCAGGAATATGTTCAAATATTACCGCCGAGATGTTAGATTGGGTTAAGTTAGGTTATATTACGTTATTGATGTATATAAAGATCCCACGGATACGTAGAGGCCAACTCGCCAGGAATGTTGTCAAATATTACCGCCGAGATGATAGGTTGGGTTACGTTAGGTTATATTACGTTATTGATGTATAGAAATGTACCACGGAGACGTAGAGGCCAACTCGCCATGAATGTGTTCAAATATTACCGCCGAGATGTTAGATTGGGTTAGGTTAGGTTATATTACGTTATTGATGTATATAAAGCACCCACGGAGACGTAGAGGCCAACTCGCCAGGAATGTGTTCAAATATTACCGCCGAGATGTTAGATTGGGTTAGGTTAGGTTATATTACGTTATTGATGTATATAAAGCACCCACGGCGGCGGAGAATCCAACTCGCCAGGAATGTTGTCAAATATTACCGCCGAGATGTTAGGTTGGGTTAGGTTAGGTTATATTACGTTATTGATGTATATAAAGATCCCACGGATACGTAGAGGCCAACTCGCCAGGAATGTTGTCAAATATTACCGCCGAGATGATAGGTTGGGTTACGTTAGGTTATATTACGTTATTGATGTATAGAAATGTACCACGGAGACGTAGAGGCCAACTCGCCATGAATGTGTTCAAATATTACCGCCGAGATGTTAGATTGGGTTAGGTTAGGTTATATTACGTTATTGATGTATATAAAGCACCCACGGAGACGTAGAGGCCAACTCGCCAGGAATGTGTTCAAATATTACCGCCGAGATGTTAGATTGGGTTAGGTTAGGTTATATTACGTTATTGATGTATATAAAGCACCCACGGCGGCGGAGAATCCAACTCGCCAGGAATGTTGTCAAATATTACCGCCGAGATGTTAGGTTGGGTTAGGTTAGGTTATATTACGTTATTGATGTATATAAAGATCCCACGGATACGTAGAGGCCAACTCGCCAGGTATGTTTTCAAATATTACCGCCGAGATGTTAGGTTGGGTTATGTTAGGTTATATTACATTATTGATATATATATATATATATATATATATATATCCCACGGGGACGTGGAGGCCAACAAGCCAGGAATGTGTTCAAATATTACCGCCGAGATGTTAGGTTGGGTTAGGTTAGGTTATATTACGTTATAGATGTATATAAAGGTCCCACGGAGACGTAGAGGCCAACAAGCCAGGAATGTGTTCAAATATTACCGCCGAGATGTTAGATTGGGTTAGGTTAGGTTATATTACGTTATTGATGTATATAAAGGTCCCACGGAGACGTAGAGGCCAACAAGCCAGGAATGTGTTCAAATATTACCGCGGAGATGTTAGGTTGTGTTAGGTTAGGTTATATTACGTTATAGATGTATATAAAGTTCCCACGGAGACGTAGAGGCCAACAAGCCAGGAATATGTTCAAATATTACCGCCGAGATGTTACATTGGGTTAGGTTAGGTTATATTACGTTATTGATGTATATAAAAATCCCACGGATACGTAGAGGCCAACTCGCCAGGAATGTTGTCAAATATTACCGCCGAGATGATAGGTTGGGTTAGGTTAGGTTATATTACGTTATTGGTGTATATAAATGTACCACGGAGACGTAGAGGCCAACTCGCCATGAATGTGTTCAAATATTACCGCCGAGATGTTAGATTGGGTTAGGTTAGGTTATATTAGGTTATTGATGTATATAAATGTACCACGGAGACGTAGAGGCCAACTCGCCATGAATGTGTTCAAATATTACCGCCGAGATGTTAGATTGGGTTAGGTTAGGTTATATTACGTTATTGATGTATATAAAGCACCCGCGGAGACGTAGAGGCCAACTCGCCAGGAATGATGTCAAATATTACCGCCGAGATGCTAGGTTGGGTTAGGTTAGGTTATATTACGTTATAGATGTATATAAAGGTCCCACGGAGACGTAGAGGCCAACAAGCCAGGAATGTGTTCAAATATTACCGCCGATACGTTAGATTGGGTTAGGTTAGGTTATATTACGTTATTGATGTATATAAAGGTCCCACGGAGACGTAGAGGCCAACTCGCCAGGTATGTTTTCAAATATTACCGCGGAGATGTTAGGTTGTGTTAGGTTAGGTTATATTACGTTATAGATGTATATAAAGTTCCCACGGAGACGTAGAGGCCAACAAGCCAGGAATATGTTCAAATATTACCGCCGAGATGTTAGATTGGGTTAGGTTAGGTTATATTACGTTATTGATGTATATAAAGATCCCACGGATACGTAGAGGCCAACTCGCCAGGAATGTTGTCAAATATTACCGCCGAGATGATAGGTTGGGTTACGTTAGGTTATATTACGTTATTGATGTATAGAAATGTACCACGGAGACGTAGAGGCCAACTCGCCATGAATGTGTTCAAATATTACCGCCGAGATGTTAGATTGGGTTAGGTTAGGTTATATTACGTTATTGATGTATATAAAGCACCCACGGAGACGTAGAGGCCAACTCGCCAGGAATGTGTTCAAATATTACCGCCGAGATGTTAGATTGGGTTAGGTTAGGTTATATTACGTTATTGATGTATATAAAGCACCCACGGCGGCGGAGAATCCAACTCGCCAGGAATGTTGTCAAATATTACCGCCGAGATGTTAGGTTGGGTTAGGTTAGGTTATATTACGTTATTGATGTATATAAAGATCCCACGGATACGTAGAGGCCAACTCGCCAGGAATGTTGTCAAATATTACCGCCGAGATGATAGGTTGGGTTACGTTAGGTTATATTACGTTATTGATGTATAGAAATGTACCACGGAGACGTAGAGGCCAACTCGCCATGAATGTGTTCAAATATTACCGCCGAGATGTTAGATTGGGTTAGGTTAGGTTATATTACGTTATTGATGTATATAAAGCACCCACGGAGACGTAGAGGCCAACTCGCCAGGAATGTGTTCAAATATTACCGCCGAGATGTTAGATTGGGTTAGGTTAGGTTATATTACGTTATTGATGTATATAAAACACCCACGGCGGCGGAGAATCCAACTCGCCAGGAATGTTGTCAAATATTACCGCCGAGATGTTAGGTTGGGTTAGGTTAGGTTATATTACGTTATTGATGTATATAAAGATCCCACGGATACGTAGAGGCCAACTCGCCAGGAATGTTGTCAAATATTACCGCCGAAATGATAGGTTGGATTAAGTTACGTTATATTTCGTTATTGATGCTTATGAAGGTCCCACGGAGACGTAGGGGCCAACTCGCCAGGTATGTTTTCTAATATTACCGCCGAGATGTTAGGTTGGGTTAGGTTAGGTTACATTACGTTATTGATGTATAAAAAGATCCCACGGAGACGGAGAAGCCAACTCGCCAGGAATGTTGTTAAATATTACTGCCGAGATGTTAGGTTGGGTTAGGTTAGGTAATATTACGTTATTGATGTATATAACGGTCCCACGGAGACGTAGAAGCCAACTCGCCAGGTATGTTTTCAAATATTACCGCCGAGATGTTAGGTTGGGTTATGTTAGGTTATATTACATTATTGATATATATATATATGTATCCCACGGGGACGTGGAGGCCAACAAGCCAGGAATGTGTTCAAATATTACCGCCGAGATGTTAGGTTGGGTTAGGTTAGGTTATATTACGTTATAGATGTATATAAAGGTCCCACGGAGACGTAGAGGCCAACAAGCCAGGAATGTGTTCAAATATTACCGCCGAGATGTTAGATTGGGTTAGGTTAGGTTATATTACGTTATTGATGTATATAAAGGTCCCACGGAGACGTAGAGGCCAACAAGCCAGGAATGTGTTCAAATATTACCGCGGAGATGTTAGGTTGTGTTAGGTTAGGTTATATTACGTTATAGATGTATATAAAGTTCCCACGGAGACGTAGAGGCCAACAAGCCAGGAATATGTTCAAATATTACCGCCCAGATGTTACATTGGGTTAGGTTAGGTTATATTACGTTATTGATGTATATAAAAATCCCACGGATACGTAGAGGCCAACTCGCCAGGAATGTTGTCAAATATTACCGCCGAGATGATAGGTTGGGTTAGGTTAGGTTATATTACGCTATTGGTGTATATAAATGTACCACGGAGACGTAGAGGCCAACTCGCCATGAATGTGTTCAAATATTACCGCCGAGATGTTAGATTGGGTTAGGTTAGGTTATATTAGGTTACTGATGTATATAAATGTACCACGGAGACGTAGAGGCCAACTCGCCATGAATGTGTTCAAATATTACCGCCGAGATGTTAGATTGGGTTAGGTTAGGTTATATTACGTTATTGATGTATATAAAGCACCCGCGGAGACGTAGAGGCCAACTCGCCAGGAATGATGTCAAATATTACCGCCGAGATGCTAGGTTGGGTTAGGTTAGGTTATATTACGTTATAGATGTATATAAAGGTCCCACGGAGACGTAGAGGCCAACAAGCCAGGAATGTGTTCAAATATTACCGCCGATACGTTAGATTGGGTTAGGTTAGGTTATATTACGTTATTGATGTATATAAAGGTCCCACGGAGACGTAGAGGCCAACTCGCCAGGTATGTTTTCAAATATTACCGCGGAGATGTTAGGTTGTGTTAGGTTAGGTTATATTACGTTATAGATGTATATAAAGTTCCCACGGAGACGTAGAGGCCAACAAGCCAGGAATATGTTCAAATATTACCGCCGAGATGTTAGATTGGGTTAGGTTAGGTTATATTACGTTATTGATGTATATAAAGATCCCACGGATACGTAGAGGCCAACTCGCCAGGAATGTTGTCAAATATTACCGCCGAGATGATAGGTTGGGTTACGTTAGGTTATATTACGTTATTGATGTATAGAAATGTACCACGGAGACGTAGAGGCCAACTCGCCATGAATGTGTTCAAATATTACCGCCGAGATGTTAGATTGGGTTAGGTTAGGTTATATTACGTTATTGATGTATATAAAGCACCCACGGAGACGTAGAGGCCAACTCGCCAGGAATGTGTTCAAATATTACCGCCGAGATGTTAGATTGGGTTAGGTTAGGTTATATTACGTTATTGATGTATATAAAGCACCCACGGCGGCGGAGAATCCAACTCGCCAGGAATGTTGTCAAATATTACCGCCGAGATGTTAGGTTGGGTTAGGTTAGGTTATATTACGTTATTGATGTATATAAAGATCCCACGGATACGTAGAGGCCAACTCGCCAGGAATGTTGTCAAATATTACCGCCGAAATGATAGGTTGGATTAAGTTACGTTATATTTCGTTATTGATGCTTATGAAGGTCCCACGGAGACGTAGAAGCCAACGCGCCAGGTATGTTTTCTAATATTACCGCCGAGATGTTAGGTTGGGTTAGGTTAGGTTACATTACGTTATTGATGTATAAAAACATCCCACGGAGACGGAGAAGCCAACTCGCCAGGAATGTTGTCAAATATTACCGCCGAGATGTTATGTTGGGTTAGGTTAGGTTATATTACGTTATTGATGTATATAAAGGTCCCTCGGAGACGTAGAGGCCAACTCGCCACGAATGTTTTCAAGTATTACCGCCGAGATGTTAGGTTGGGTTAGGTTAGGTTATATTACGTTATAGATGTATATAAAGGTCCCACGGAGACGTAGAGGCCAACAAGCCAGGAATGTGTTCAAATATTACCGCCGAGATGTTAGATTGGGTTAGGTTAGGTTATATTACGTTATTGATGTATATAAAGGTCCCACGGAGACGTAGAGGCCAACAAGCCAGGAATGTGTTCAAATATTACCGCGGAGATGTTAGGTTGTGTTAGGTTAGGTTATATTACGTTATAGATGTATATAAAGTTCCCACGGAGACGTAGAGGCCAACAAGCCAGGAATATGTTCAAATATTACCGCCGAGATGTTACATTGGGTTAGGTTAGGTTATATTACGTTATTGATGTATATAAAAATCCCACGGATACGTAGAGGCCAACTCGCCAGGAATGTTGTCAAATATTACCGCCGAGATGATAGGTTGGGTTAGGTTAGGTTATATTACGCTATTGGTGTATATAAATGTACCACGGAGACGTAGAGGCCAACTCGCCATGAATGTGTTCAAATATTACCGCCGAGATGTTAGATTGGGTTAGGTTAGGTTATATTAGGTTACTGATGTATATAAATGTACCACGGAGACGTAGAGGCCAACTCGCCATGAATGTGTTCAAATATTACCGCCGAGATGTTAGATTGGGTTAGGTTAGGTTATATTACGTTATTGATGTATATAAAGCACCCGCGGAGACGTAGAGGCCAACTCGCCAGGAATGATGTCAAATATTACCGCCGAGATGCTAGGTTGGGTTAGGTTAGGTTATATTACGTTATAGATGTATATAAAGGTCCCACGGAGACGTAGAGGCCAACAAGCCAGGAATGTGTTCAAATATTACCGCCGATACGTTAGATTGGGTTAGGTTAGGTTATATTACGTTATTGATGTATATAAAGGTCCCACGGAGACGTAGAGGCCAACTCGCCAGGTATGTTTTCAAATATTACCGCGGAGATGTTAGGTTGTGTTAGGTTAGGTTATATTACGTTATAGATGTATATAAAGTTCCCACGGAGACGTAGAGGCCAACAAGCCAGGAATATGTTCAAATATTACCGCCGAGATGTTAGATTGGGTTAGGTTAGGTTATATTACGTTATTGATGTATATAAAGATCCCACGGATACGTAGAGGCCAACTCGCCAGGAATGTTGTCAAATATTACCGCCGAGATGATAGGTTGGGTTACGTTAGGTTATATTACGTTATTGATGTATATAAATGTACCATGGAGACGTAGAGGCCAACTCGCCATGAATGTGTTCAAATATTACCGCCGAGATGTTAGATTGGGTTAGGTTAGGTTATATTAGGTTATTGATGTATATAAATGTACCACGGAGACGTAGAGGCCAACTCGCCATGAATGTGTTCAAATATTACCGCCGAGATGTTAGATTGGGTTAGGTTAGGTTATATTACGTTATTGATGTATATAAAGCACCCGCGGAGACGTAGAGGCCAACTCGCCAGGAATGATGTCAAATATTACCGCCGAGATGCTAGGTTGGGTTAGGTTAGGTTATATTACGTTATAGATGTATATAAAGGTCCCACGGAGACGTAGAGGCCAACAAGCCAGGAATGTGTTCAAATATTACCGCCGATACGTTAGATTGGGTTAGGTTAGGTTATATTACGTTATTGATGTATATAAAGGTCCCACGGAGACGTAGAGGCCAACAAGCCAGGTATGTTTTCAAATATTACCGCGGAGATGTTAGATTGGGTTAGGTTAGGTTATATTACGTTATTGATGTATATAAAGGTCCCACGGAGACGTAGAGGCCAACAAGCCAGGAATGTGTTCAAATATTACCGCGGAGATGTTAGGTTGTGTTAGGTTAGGTTATATTACGTTATAGATGTATATAAAGTTCCCACGGAGACGTAGAGGCCAACAAGCCAGGAATATGTTCAAATATTACCGCCGAGATGTTACATTGGGTTAGGTTAGGTTATATTACGTTATTGATGTATATAAAGGTCCCACGGAGACGTAGAGGCCAACTCGCCAGGTATGTTTTCAAATATTACCGCCGAGATGATAGGTTGGGTGAGGTTAGGTTATATTACGTTATTGATGTATATAAATGTACCACGGAGACGTAGAGGCCAACTCGCCATGAATGTGTTCAAATATTACCGCCGAGATGTTAGATTGGGTTAGGTTAGGTTATATTAGGTTATTGATGTATATAAATGTACCACCGAGACGTAGAGGCCAACTCGCCATGAATGTGTTCAAATATTACCGCCGAGATGTTAGATTGGGTTAGGTTAGGTTATATTACGTTATTGATGTATATAAAGCACCCACGGAGACGTAGAGGCCAACTCGCCAGGAATGATGTCAAATATTACCGCCGAGATGCTAGGTTGGGTTAGGTTAGGTTATATTACGTTATAGATGTATATAAAGGTCCCACGGAGACGTAGAGACCAACAAGCCAGGAATGTGTTCAAATATTACCGCCGATACGTTAGATTGGGTTAGGTTAGGTTATATTACGTTATTGATGTATATAAAGGTCCCACGGAGACGTAGAGGCCAACTCGCCAGGTATGTTTTCAAATATTACCGCGGAGATGTTAGGTTGTGTTAGGTTAGGTTATATTACGTTATAGATGTATATAAAGTTCCCACGGAGACGTAGAGGCCAACAAGCCAGGAATATGTTCAAATATTACCGCCGAGATGTTAGATTGGGTTAGGTTAGGTTATATTACGTTATTGATGTATATAAAGGTCCCACGGAGACGTAGAGGCCAACTCGCCAGGTATGTTTTCAAATATTACCGCCAAGATGTTAGATTGGGTCAGGTTAGGCTATATTACGTTATTGATGTATATAAAGATCCCACGGATACGTAGAGGCCAACTCGCCATGAATGTGTTCAAATATTACCGCCGAGATGTTAGATTGGGTTAGGTTAGGTTATATTACGTTATTGATGTATATAAAGCACCCACGGAGACGTAGAGGCCAACTCGCCAGGAATGTGCTCAAATATTACCGCCGAGATGTTAGATTGGGTTAGGTTAGGTTATATTACGTTATTGATGTATATAAAGCACCCACGGCGGCGGAGAATCCAACTCGCCAGGAATGTTGTCAAATATTACCGCCGAGATGTTAGGTTGGGTTAGGTTAGGTTATATTACGTTATTGATGTATATAAAGATCCCACGGATACGTAGAGGCCAACTCGCCAGGAATGTTGTCAAATATTACCGCCGAAATGATAGGTTGGGTTAGGTTACGTTACATTACGTTATTGATGTATAAAAAGATCCCACGGAGACGGAGAAGCCAACTCGCCAGGAATGTTGTTAAATATTACTGCCGAGATGTTAGGTTGGGTTAGGTTAGGTTTTATTACGTTATTGATGTATATAAAGGTCCCACGGAGACGTAGAGGCCAACTCGCCAGGTATGTTTTCAAATATTACCGCGGAGATGTTAGGTTGTGTTAGGTTAGGTTATATTACGTTATAGATGTATATAAAGTTCCCACGGAGACGTAGAGGCCAACAAGCCAGGAATATGTTCAAATATTACCGCCGAGATGTTAGATTGGGTTAGGTTAGGTTATATTACGTTATTGATGTATATAAAGATCCCACGGATACGTAGAGGCCAACTCGCCAGGAATGTTGTCAAATATTACCGCCGAGATGATAGGTTGGGTTACGTTAGGTTATATTACGTTATTGATGTATAGAAATGTACCACGGAGACGTAGAGGCCAACTCGCCATGAATGTGTTCAAATATTACCGCCGAGATGTTAGATTGGGTTAGGTTAGGTTATATTACGTTATTGATGTATATAAAGCACCCACGGAGACGTAGAGGCCAACTCGCCAGGAATGTGTTCAAATATTACCGCCGAGATGTTAGATTGGGTTAGGTTAGGTTATATTACGTTATTGATGTATATAAAGCACCCACGGCGGCGGAGAATCCAACTCGCCAGGAATGTTGTCAAATATTACCGCCGAGATGTTAGGTTGGGTTAGGTTAGGTTATATTACGTTATTGATGTATATAAAGATCCCACGGATACGTAGAGGCCAACTCGCCAGGAATGTTGTCAAATATTACCGCCGAAATGATAGGTTGGATTAAGTTACGTTATATTTCGTTATTGATGCTTATGAAGGTCCCACGGAGACGTAGAAGCCAACGCGCCAGGTATGTTTTCTAATATTACCGCCGAGATGTTAGGTTGGGTTAGGTTAGGTTACATTACGTTATTGATGTATAAAAACATCCCACGGAGACGGAGAAGCCAACTCGCCAGGAATGTTGTCAAATATTACCGCCGAGATGTTATGTTGGGTTAGGTTAGGTTATATTACGTTATTGATGTATATAAAGGTCCCTCGGAGACGTAGAGGCCAACTCGCCACGAATGTTTTCAAGTATTACCGCCGAGATGTTAGGTTGGGTTAGGTTAGGTTATATTACGTTATAGATGTATATAAAGGTCCCACGGAGACGTAGAGGCCAACAAGCCAGGAATGTGTTCAAATATTACCGCCGAGATGTTAGATTGGGTTAGGTTAGGTTATATTACGTTATTGATGTATATAAAGGTCCCACGGAGACGTAGAGGCCAACAAGCCAGGAATGTGTTCAAATATTACCGCGGAGATGTTAGGTTGTGTTAGGTTAGGTTATATTACGTTATAGATGTATATAAAGTTCCCACGGAGACGTAGAGGCCAACAAGCCAGGAATATGTTCAAATATTACCGCCGAGATGTTACATTGGGTTAGGTTAGGTTATATTACGTTATTGATGTATATAAAAATCCCACGGATACGTAGAGGCCAACTCGCCAGGAATGTTGTCAAATATTACCGCCGAGATGATAGGTTGGGTTAGGTTAGGTTATATTACGCTATTGGTGTATATAAATGTACCACGGAGACGTAGAGGCCAACTCGCCATGAATGTGTTCAAATATTACCGCCGAGATGTTAGATTGGGTTAGGTTAGGTTATATTAGGTTACTGATGTATATAAATGTACCACGGAGACGTAGAGGCCAACTCGCCATGAATGTGTTCAAATATTACCGCCGAGATGTTAGATTGGGTTAGGTTAGGTTATATTACGTTATTGATGTATATAAAGCACCCGCGGAGACGTAGAGGCCAACTCGCCAGGAATGATGTCAAATATTACCGCCGAGATGCTAGGTTGGGTTAGGTTAGGTTATATTACGTTATAGATGTATATAAAGGTCCCACGGAGACGTAGAGGCCAACAAGCCAGGAATGTGTTCAAATATTACCGCCGATACGTTAGATTGGGTTAGGTTAGGTTATATTACGTTATTGATGTATATAAAGGTCCCACGGAGACGTAGAGGCCAACTCGCCAGGTATGTTTTCAAATATTACCGCGGAGATGTTAGGTTGTGTTAGGTTAGGTTATATTACGTTATAGATGTATATAAAGTTCCCACGGAGACGTAGAGGCCAACAAGCCAGGAATATGTTCAAATATTACCGCCGAGATGTTAGATTGGGTTAGGTTAGGTTATATTACGTTATTGATGTATATAAAGATCCCACGGATACGTAGAGGCCAACTCGCCAGGAATGTTGTCAAATATTACCGCCGAGATGATAGGTTGGGTTACGTTAGGTTATATTACGTTATTGATGTATATAAATGTACCATGGGGACGTAGAGGCCAACTCGCCATGAATGTGTTCAAATATTACCGCCGAGATGTTAGATTGGGTTAGGTTAGGTTATATTAGGTTATTGATGTATATAAATGTACCACGGAGACGTAGAGGCCAACTCGCCATGAATGTGTTCAAATATTACCGCCGAGATGTTAGATTGGGTTAGGTTAGGTTATATTACGTTATTGATGTATATAAAGCACCCGCGGAGACGTAGAGGCCAACTCGCCAGGAATGATGTCAAATATTACCGCCGAGATGCTAGGTTGGGTTAGGTTAGGTTATATTACGTTATAGATGTATATAAAGGTCCCACGGAGACGTAGAGGCCAACAAGCCAGGAATGTGTTCAAATATTACCGCCGATACGTTAGATTGGGTTAGGTTAGGTTATATTACGTTATTGATGTATATAAAGGTCCCACGGAGACGTAGAGGCCAACAAGCCAGGTATGTTTTCAAATATTACCGCGGAGATGTTAGATTGGGTTAGGTTAGGTTATATTACGTTATTGATGTATATAAAGGTCCCACGGAGACGTAGAGGCCAACAAGCCAGGAATGTGTTCAAATATTACCGCGGAGATGTTAGGTTGTGTTAGGTTAGGTTATATTACGTTATAGATGTATATAAAGTTCCCACGGAGACGTAGAGGCCAACAAGCCAGGAATATGTTCAAATATTACCGCCGAGATGTTACATTGGGTTAGGTTAGGTTATATTACGTTATTGATGTATATAAAGGTCCCACGGAGACGTAGAGGCCAACTCGCCAGGTATGTTTTCAAATATTACCGCCGAGATGATAGGTTGGGTGAGGTTAGGTTATATTACGTTATTGATGTATATAAATGTACCACGGAGACGTAGAGGCCAACTCGCCATGAATGTGTTCAAATATTACCGCCGAGATGTTAGATTGGGTTAGGTTAGGTTATATTAGGTTATTGATGTATATAAATGTACCACCGAGACGTAGAGGCCAACTCGCCATGAATGTGTTCAAATATTACCGCCGAGATGTTAGATTGGGTTAGGTTAGGTTATATTACGTTATTGATGTATATAAAGCACCCACGGAGACGTAGAGGCCAACTCGCCAGGAATGATGTCAAATATTACCGCCGAGATGCTAGGTTGGGTTAGGTTAGGTTATATTACGTTATAGATGTATATAAAGGTCTCACGGAGACGTAGAGACCAACAAGCCAGGAATGTGTTCAAATATTACCGCCGATACGTTAGATTGGGTTAGGTTAGGTTATATTACGTTATTGATGTATATAAAGGTCCCACGGAGACGTAGAGGCCAACTCGCCAGGTATGTTTTCAAATATTACCGCGGAGATGTTAGGTTGTGTTAGGTTAGGTTATATTACGTTATAGATGTATATAAAGTTCCCACGGAGACGTAGAGGCCAACAAGCCAGGAATATGTTCAAATATTACCGCCGAGATGTTAGATTGGGTTAGGTTAGGTTATATTACGTTATTGATGTATATAAAGGTCCCACGGAGACGTAGAGGCCAACTCGCCAGGTATGTTTTCAAATATTACCGCCAAGATGTTAGATTGGGTCAGGTTAGGCTATATTACGTTATTGATGTATATAAAGATCCCACGGATACGTAGAGGCCAACTCGCCATGAATGTGTTCAAATATTACCGCCGAGATGTTAGATTGGGTTAGGTTAGGTTATATTACGTTATTGATGTATATAAAGCACCCACGGAGACGTAGAGGCCAACTCGCCAGGTATGTTTTCAAATATTACCGCCGAGATGTTAGATTGGGTCAGGTTAGGCTATATTACGTTATTGATGTATATAAAGATCCCACGGATACGTAGAGGCCAACTCGCCAGGAATGTTGTCAAATATTACCGCCGAAATGATAGGTTGGATTAAGTTACGTCATATTTCGTTATTGATGCTTATGAAGGTCCCACGAAGACGTAGAGGCCAACTCGCCAGGTATGTTTTCTAATATTACCGCCGAGATGTTAGGTTGGGTTAGGTTAGGTTATACTACGTTATTGATGTATAAAAAGATCCCACGGAGACGGAGAAGCCAACTCGCCAGGAATGTTGTCAAATATTACTGCCGAGATGTTAGGTTGGGTTAGGTTAGGTTATATTACGTTATTGATGTATATAAAGGTCCCACGGAGACGTAGAGGCCAACTCGCCAGGTATGTTTTCAAATATTACCGCCGAGATGTTAGGTTGGTTTATGTTAGGTTATATTACGTTATTGATGTATATAAAGGTCCCACGGAGACGTAGAGGCCAACAAGCCAGGAATGTGTTCAAATATTACCGCGGAGATGTTAGGTTGTGTTAGGTTAGGTTATATTACGTTATAGATGTATATAAAGTTCCCACGGAGACGTAGAGGCCAACAAGCCAGGAATATGTTCAAATATTACCGCCGAGATGTTACATTGGGTTAGGTTAGGTTATATTACGTTATTGATGTATATAAAGGTCCCACGGAGACGTAGAGGCCAACTCGCCAGGTATGTTTTCAAATATTACCGCCGAGATGATAGGTTGGGTGAGGTTAGGTTATATTACGTTATTGATGTATATAAATGTACCACGGAGACGTAGAGGCCAACTCGCCATGAATGTGTTCAAATATTACCGCCGAGATGTTAGATTGGGTTAGGTTAGGTTATATTAGGTTATTGATGTATATAAATGTACCACCGAGACGTAGAGGCCAACTCGCCATGAATGTGTTCAAATATTACCGCCGAGATGTTAGATTGGGTTAGGTTAGGTTATATTACGTTATTGATGTATATAAAGCACCCACGGAGACGTAGAGGCCAACTCGCCAGGAATGATGTCAAATATTACCGCCGAGATGCTAGGTTGGGTTAGGTTAGGTTATATTACGTTATAGATGTATATAAAGGTCCCACGGAGACGTAGAGACCAACAAGCCAGGAATGTGTTCAAATATTACCGCCGATACGTTAGATTGGGTTAGGTTAGGTTATATTACGTTATTGATGTATATAAAGGTCCCACGGAGACGTAGAGGCCAACTCGCCAGGTATGTTTTCAAATATTACCGCGGAGATGTTAGGTTGTGTTAGGTTAGGTTATATTACGTTATAGATGTATATAAAGTTCCCACGGAGACGTAGAGGCCAACAAGCCAGGAATATGTTCAAATATTACCGCCGAGATGTTAGATTGGGTTAGGTTAGGTTATATTACGTTATTGATGTATATAAAGGTCCCACGGAGACGTAGAGGCCAACTCGCCAGGTATGTTTTCAAATATTACCGCCAAGATGTTAGATTGGGTCAGGTTAGGCTATATTACGTTATTGATGTATATAAAGATCCCACGGATACGTAGAGGCCAACTCGCCATGAATGTGTTCAAATATTACCGCCGAGATGTTAGATTGGGTTAGGTTAGGTTATATTACGTTATTGATGTATATAAAGCACCCACGGAGACGTAGAGGCCAACTCGCCAGGAATGTGCTCAAATATTACCGCCGAGATGTTAGATTGGGTTAGGTTAGGTTATATTACGTTATTGATGTATATAAAGCACCCACGGCGGCGGAGAATCCAACTCGCCAGGAATGTTGTCAAATATTACCGCCGAGATGTTAGGTTGGGTTAGGTTAGGTTATATTACGTTATTGATGTATATAAAGATCCCACGGATACGTAGAGGCCAACTCGCCAGGAATGTTGTCAAATATTACCGCCGAAATGATAGGTTGGGTTAGGTTACGTTACATTACGTTATTGATGTATAAAAAGATCCCACGGAGACGGAGAAGCCAACTCGCCAGGAATGTTGTTAAATATTACTGCCGAGATGTTAGGTTGGGTTAGGTTAGGTTTTATTACGTTATTGATGTATATAAAGGTCCCACGGAGACGTAGAGGCCAACTCGCCAGGTATGTTTTCAAATATTACCGCCGAGATGTTAGGTTGGGTTATGTTAGGTTATATTACATTATTGATATATATATATATATATCCCACGGGGACGTGGAGGCCAACAAGCCAGGAATGTGTTCAAATATTACCGCCGAGATGTTAGGTTGGGTTAGGTTAGGTTATATTACGTTATAGATGTATATAAAGGTCCCACGGAGACGTAGAGGCCAACAAGCCAGGAATGTGTTCAAATATTACCGCCGAGATGTTAGATTGGGTTAGGTTAGGTTATATTACGTTATTGATGTATATAAAGGTCCCACGGAGACGTAGATGCCAACAAGCCAGGAATGTGTTCAAATATTACCGCCGAAATGATAGGTTGGATTAAGTTACGTTATATTTCGTTATTGATGCTTATGAAGTTCCCACGGAGACATAGAGGCCAACTCGCCATGTAAGTTTTTTAATATTACCGCCGAGATGTTAGGTTGGGTTAGGTTAGGTTATATTACGTTATTGATGTATATAAAGGTCCCACGGAGACGTAGAGGCCAACTCGCCAGGTATGTTTTCAAATATTACCGCCGAGATGTTAGATTGGGTCAGGTTAGGCTATATTACGTTATTGATGTATATAAAGATCCCACGGATACGTAGAGGCCAACTCGCCAGGAATGTTGTCAAATATTACCGCCGAAATGATAGGTTGGATTAAGTTACGTCATATTTCGTTATTGATGCTTATGAAGGTCCCACGAAGACGTAGAGGCCAACTCGCCAGGTATGTTTTCTAATATTACCGCCGAGATGTTAGGTTGGGTTAGGTTAGGTTATACTACGTTATTGATGTATAAAAAGATCCCACGGAGACGGAGAAGCCAACTCGCCAGGAATGTTGTCAAATATTACTGCCGAGATGTTAGGTTGGGTTAGGTTAGGTTATATTACGTTATTGATGTATATAAAGGTCCCACGGAGACGTAGAGGCCAACTCGCCAGGTATGTTTTCAAATATTACCGCCGAGATGTTAGGTTGGTTTATGTTAGGTTATATTACGTTATTGATGTATAAAAAGATCCCACGGAGACGTAGAGGCCAACAAGCCAGGAATGTCTTCAAATATTACCGCCGAGATGTTAGGTTGGGATAGGTTAGGTTATATAACGTTATTGATGTATATAAAGGTCCCACGGAGACGTAGAGGCCAACTCGCCAGGAATGTTGTCAAATATTACCGCCGAGATGATAGGTTGTGTTATGTTAGGTTATATTTCGTTATTGATGTTTATGAAGGTCAAACGGAGACGTAGATGCCAACTCGCCAGTAATGTTGTCAAATATTACCGCCGAGATAATAGGTTGGGTTAGGTTAGGTTATATTACGTTATTGATGTATATAAAGGTCCCACGGAGACGTAGAGGCCAACACGCCAGGTATGTTTTCAAATATTACCGCCGAGATGTTAGATTAGGTCAGGTTAGGCTATATTACGTTATTGATGTATATAAAGATCCCACGGATACGTAGAGGCCAACTAGCCAGGAATGTTGCCAAATATTACCGCCGAGAGGATAGGTTGGGTTAAGTTAGGTTATATTACATTATTGATGTATATAAATGTACCACGGAGACGTAGAGGCCAACTCGCCATGAATGTGTTCAAATATTACCGCCGAGATGTTAGATTGGGTTAGGTTAGGTTATATTACGTTATTGGTGTATATGAAGCACCCACGGAGACGGAGAATCCAACTCGCCAGGAATGTTGTCAAATATTACCGCCGAGATGTTAGGTTGGGTTAGGTTAGGTTATATTACGTTATTGATGTATATAAAGATCCCACGGATACGTAGAGACCAACTCGCCAGGAATGTTGTCAAATATTACCGCCGAAATGATAGGTTGGATTAAGTTACGTTATATTTCGTTATTGATGCTTATGAAGGTCCCACGGAGACGTAGAGGCCAACTCGCCAGGTATGTTTTCTAATATTACCGCCGAGATGTTAGGTTGGGTTAGGTTAGGTTATATTACGTTATTGATGTATAAAAAGATCCCACGGAGACGGAGAAGCCAACTCGCCAGGAATGTTGTTAAATATTACTGCCGAGATGTTAGGTTGGGTTAGGTTAGGTTATATTACGTTATTGATGTATATAAAGGTCCCACGGAGACGTAGAGGCCAACTCGCCAGGTATGTTTTCAAATATTACCGCGGAGATGTTAGGTTGTGTTAGGTTAGGTTATATTACGTTATAGATGTATATAAAGTTCCCACGGAGACGTAGAGGCCAACAAGCCAGGAATATGTTCAAATATTACCGCCGAGATGTTAGATTGGGTTAGGTTAGGTTATATTACGTTATTGATGTATATAAAGATCCCACGGATACGTAGAGGCCAACTCGCCAGGAATGTTGTCAAATATTACCGCCGAGATGATAGGTTGGGTTAGGCTAGGTTATATTACGTTATTGATGTATAGAAATGTACCACGGAGACGTAGAGGCCAACTCGCCAGGTATGTTTTCTAATATTACCGCCGAGATGTTAGGTTGGGTTAGGTTAGGTTATATTACGTTATTGATGTATATAAAGATCCCACGGATACGTAGAGGCCAACTCGCCAGGAATGTTGTCAAATATTACCGCCGAAATGATAGGTTGGGTTAGGTTACGTTACATTACGTTATTGATGTATAAAAAGATCCCACGGAGACGGAGAAGCCAACTCGCCAGGAATGTTGTTAAATATTACTGCCGAGATGTTAGGTTGGGTTAGGTTAGGTTTTATTACGTTATTGATGTATATAAAGGTCCCACGGAGACGTAGAGGCCAACTCGCCAGGTATGTTTTCAAATATTACCGCCGAGATGTTAGGTTGGTTTATGTTAGGTTATATTACGTTATTGATGTATATAAAGCACCCACGGCGGCGGAGAATCCAACTCGCCAGGAATGTTATCAAATATTACCGCCGAGATGTTAGGTTGGGTTAGGTTAGGTTATATTACGTTATTGATGTATATAAAGATCCCACGGATACGTAGAGGCCAACTCGCCAGGAATGTTGTCAAATATTACCGCCGAAATGATAGGTTGGGTTAGGTTACGTTACATTACGTTATTGATGTATAAAAAGATCCCACGGAGACGGAGAAGCCAACTCGCCAGGAATGTTGTTAAATATTACTGCCGAGATGTTAGGTTGGGTTAGGTTAGGTTTTATTACGTTATTGATGTATATAAAGGTCCCACGGAGACGTAGAGGCCAACTCGCCAGGTATGTTTTCAAATATTACCGCCGAGATGTTAGGTTGGGTTATGTTAGGTTATATTACATTATTGATATATATATATATATATATCCCACGGGGACGTGGAGGCCAACAAGCCAGGAATGTGTTCAAATATTACCGCCGAGATGTTAGGTTGGGTTAGGTTAGGTTATATTACGTTATTGATGTATATAAAGGTCCCACGGAGACGTAGAGGCCAACTCGCCAGGTATGTTTTCAAATATTACCGCCGAGATGTTAGATTGGGTCAGGTTAGGCTATATTACGTTATTGATGTATATAAAGATCCCACGGATACGTAGAGGCCAACTCGCCAGGAATGTTGTCAAATATTACCGCCGAAATGATAGGTTGGATTAAGTTACGTCATATTTCGTTATTGATGCTTATGAAGGTCCCACGAAGACGTAGAGGCCAACTCGCCAGGTATGTTTTCTAATATTACCGCCGAGATGTTAGGTTGGGTTAGGTTAGGTTATACTACGTTATTGATGTATAAAAAGATCCCACGGAGACGGAGAAGCCAACTCGCCAGGAATGTTGTCAAATATTACTGCCGAGATGTTAGGTTGGGTTAGGTTAGGTTATATTACGTTATTGATGTATATAAAGGTCCCACGGAGACGTAGAGGCCAACTCGCCAGGTATGTTTTCAAATATTACCGCCGAGATGTTAGGTTGGTTTATGTTAGGTTATATTACGTTATTGATGTATAAAAAGATCCCACGGAGACGTAGAGGCCAACAAGCCAGGAATGTCTTCAAATATTACCGCCGAGATGTTAGGTTGGGATAGGTTAGGTTATATAACGTTATTGATGTATATAAAGGTCCCACGGAGACGTAGAGGCCAACTCGCCAGGAATGTTGTCAAATATTACCGCCGAGATGATAGGTTGTGTTATGTTAGGTTATATTTCGTTATTGATGTTTATGAAGGTCAAACGGAGACGTAGATGCCAACTCGCCAGTAATGTTGTCAAATATTACCGCCGAGATAATAGGTTGGGTTAGGTTAGGTTATATTACGTTATTGATGTATATAAAGGTCCCACGGAGACGTAGAGGCCAACTCGCCAGGTATGTTTTCAAATATTACCGCCGAGATGTTAGATTAGGTCAGGTTAGGCTATATTACGTTATTGATGTATATAAAGATCCCACGGATACGTAGAGGCCAACTAGCCAGGAATGTTGCCAAATATTACCGCCGAGAGGATAGGTTGGGTTAAGTTAGGTTATATTACATTATTGATGTATATAAATGTACCACGGAGACGTAGAGGCCAACTCGCCATGAATGTGTTCAAATATTACCGCCGAGATGTTAGATTGGGTTAGGTTAGGTTATATTACGTTATTGATGTATATGAAGCACCCACGGAGACGGAGAATCCAACTCGCCAGGAATGTTGTCAAATATTACCGCCGAGATGTTAGGTTGGGTTAGGTTAGGTTATATTACGTTATTGATGTATATAAAGATCCCACGGATACGTAGAGACCAACTCGCCAGGAATGTTGTCAAATATTACCGCCGAAATGATAGGTTGGATTAAGTTACGTTATATTTCGTTATTGATGCTTATGAAGGTCCCACGGAGACGTAGAGGCCAACTCGCCAGGTATGTTTTCTAATATTACCGCCGAGATGTTAGGTTGGGTTAGGTTAGGTTATATTACGTTATTGATGTATAAAAAGATCCCACGGAGACGGAGAAGCCAACTCGCCAGGAATGTTGTTAAATATTACTGCCGAGATGTTAGGTTGGGTTAGGTTAGGTTATATTACGTTATTGATGTATATAAAGGTCCCACGGAGACGTAGAGGCCAACTCGCCAGGTATGTTTTCAAATATTACCGCGGAGATGTTAGGTTGTGTTAGGTTAGGTTATATTACGTTATAGATGTATATAAAGTTCCCACGGAGACGTAGAGGCCAACAAGCCAGGAATATGTTCAAATATTACCGCCGAGATGTTAGATTGGGTTAGGTTAGGTTATATTACGTTATTGATGTATATAAAGATCCCACGGATACGTAGAGGCCAACTCGCCAGGAATGTTGTCAAATATTACCGCCGAGATGATAGGTTGGGTTAGGTTAGGTTATATTACGTTATTGATGTATAGAAATGTACCACGGAGACGTAGAGGCCAACTCGCCAGGTATGTTTTCTAATATTACCGCCGAGATGTTAGGTTGGGTTAGGTTAGGTTACATTACGTTATTGATGTATAAAAAGATCCCACGGAGACGGAGAAGCCAACTCGCCAGGAATGTTGTTAAATATTACTGCCGAGATGTTAGGTTGGGTTAGGTTAGGTTATATTACGTTATTGATGTATATAAAGGTCCCACGGAGACGTAGAAGCCACCTCGCCAGGTATGTTTTCAAATATTACCGCCGAGATGTTAGGTTGGGTTATGTTAGGTTATATTACATTATTGATATATATATATATATATCCCACGGGGACGTGGAGGCCAACAAGCCAGGAATGTGTTCAAATATTACCGCCGAGATGTTAGGTTGGGTTAGGTTAGGTTATATTACGTTATAGATGTATATAGAGGTCCCACGGAGACGTAGAGGCCAACAAGCCAGGAATGTGTTCAAATATTACCGCCGAGATGTTAGATTGGGTTAGGTTAGGTTATATTACGTTATTGATGTATATAAAGGTCCCACGGAGACGTAGAGGCCAACAAGCCAGGAATGTGTTCAAATATTACCGCGGAGATGTTAGGTTGTGTTAGGTTAGGTTATATTACGTTATAGATGTATATAAAGTTCCCACGGAGACGTAGAGGCCAACAAGCCAGGAATATGTTCAAATATTACCGCCGAGATGTTACATTGGGTTAGGTTAGGTTATATTACGTTATTGATGTATATAAAAATCCCACGGATACGTAGAGGCCAACTCGCCAGGAATGTTGTCAAATATTACCGCCGAGATGATAGGTTGGGTTAGGTTAGGTTATATTACGTTATTGATGTATATAAATGTACCACGGAGACGTAGAGGCCAACTCGCCATGAATGTGTTCAAATATTACCGCCGAGATGTTAGATTGGGTTAGGTTAGGTTATATTAGGTTATTGATGTATATAAATGTACCACGGAGACGTAGAGGCCAACTCGCCATGAATGTGTTCAAATATTACCGCCGAGATGTTAGATTGGGTTAGGTTAGGTTATATTACGTTATTGATGTATATAAAGCACCCACGGAGACGTAGAGGCCAACTCGCCAGGAATGATGTCAAATATTACCGCCGAGATGCTAGGTTGGGTTAGGTTAGGTTATATTACGTTATAGATGTATATAAAGGTCCCACGGAGACGTAGAGGCCAACAAGCCAGGAATGTGTTCAAATATTACCGCCGATATGTTAGATTGGGTTAGGTTAGGTTATATTACGTTATTGATGTATATAAAGGTCCCACGGAGACGTAGAGGCCAACTCGCCAGGTATGTTTTCAAATATTACCGCGGAGATGTTAGGTTGTGTTAGGTTAGGTTATATTACGTTATAGATGTATATAAAGTTCCCACGGAGACGTAGAGGCCAACAAGCCAGGAATGTGTTCAAATATTACCGCCGAGATGTTAGATTGGTTTAGGTTAGGTTATATTACGTTATTGATGTATATAAAGATCCCACGGATACGTAGAGGCCAACTCGCCATGAATGTGTTCAAATATTACCGCCGAGATGTTAGATTGGGTTAGGTTAGGTTATATTACGTTATTGATGTATATAAAGCACCCACGGAGACGTAGAGGCCAACTCGCCAGGAATGTGCTCAAATATTACCGCCGAGATGTTAGATTGGGTTAGGTTAGGTTATATTACGTTATTGATGTATATAAAGCACCCACGGCGGCGGAGAATCCAACTCGCCAGGAATGTTGTCAAATATTACCGTCGAGATGTTAGGTTGGGTTAGGTTAGGTTATATTACGTTATTGATGTATATAAAGATCCCACGGATACGTAGAGGCCAACTCGCCAGGAATGTTGTCAAATATTACCGCCGAAATGATAGGTTGGATTAAGTTACGTTATATTTCGTTATTGATGCTTAGGAAGGTCCCACGGAGACGTAGAGGCCAACTCGCCACGTATGTTTTCTAATATTACCGCTGAGATGTTAGGTTGTGTTAGGTTAGGTTATATTACGTTATTGATGTATAAAAAGATCCCACGGAGACGGAGAAGCCAACTCGCCAGGAATGTTGACAAATATTACTGCCGAAATGATAAGTTGGATTAAGTTACGTTATATTTCGTTATTGATGCTTATGAAGGTCCCACGGAGACGTAGAGGCCAACTCGCCAGGTATGTTTTCTAATATTACCGCCGAGATGTTAGGTTGGGTTAGGTTAGTCTATATTACGTTATTGATGTATAAAAAGACCCCACGGAGACGGAGAAGCCAACTCGCCAGGAATGTTGTTAAATATTACTGCCGAGATGTTAGGTTGGGTTAGGTTAGGTTATATTACGTTATTGATGTATATAAAGGTCCCACGGAGACGTAGAGGCCAACTCGCCAGGTATGTTTTCAAATATTACCGCCGAGATGTTAGGTTGGGTTAGGTTAGGTTATATTACGTTATTGATGTATATAAATGTACCACGGAGACGTAGATGCCAACTCGCCATGAATGTGTTCAAATATTACCGCCGAGATGATAGGTTGGGTTAGGTTAGGTTATATTACGTTATTGATGTATATAAATGTACCACGGAGACGTAGATGCCAACTCGCCATGAATGTGTTCAAATATTACCGCCGAGATGTTAGATTGGGTTAGGTTAGGTTATATTACGTTATTGAAGTATATAAAGCACCCACGGAGACGTAGAGGCCAACTCGCCAGGAATGATGTCAAATATTACCGCCGAGATGTTAGGTTGGGTTAGGTTAGGTTATATTACGTTATTGATGTTTATGAAGGTCCCACGGAGACGTAGAGGCCAACAAGCCAGGAATGTGTTCAAATATTGCTGCCGAGATATTAGGTTGGGTTAGGTTAGGTTATATTACGTTATTGATGTATATAAAGATCCCACGGAGACGTAGAGGCCAACAAGCCAGGAATGTCTTCAAATATTACCGCCGAGATTTTGTGTTGTGTTAGGTTAGGTTATATAACGTTATTGATGTATATAAAGGTCCCACGGAGACGTAGAGGCCAACTCGCCAGGAATGTTGTCAAATATTACCGCCCAGATGTTAGATTGGGTTAGGTTAGGTTATATTACGTTATTGATGTATATAAAGATCCCACGGAGACGTAGAGGCCAACAAGCCAGGAATGTGTTCAAATATTACCGCCGAGATGTTAGATTGTGTGAGGTTAGGTTAAATTTCGTTACTGATGTTTATGAAGGTCAAACGGTGACGTAGAGGCCAACTCGCCAGGTATGTTTTCAAACATTACCTCCGAGATGATAGGTTGGGTTAGGTTAGGTTATATTACGTTATAGATGTATATAAAGGTCCCACGGAGACGTAGAGGCCAACAAGCCAGGAATGTGTTCAAATATTACCGCCGAGATATTAGGTTGGGTTAGGTTAGGTTATATTACGTTATAGATGTATATAAAGGTCCCACGGAGACGTAGAGGCCAACAAGCCAGGAATGTCTTCAAATATTACCGCCGATATTTTGTGTTGTGTTAGGTTAGGTTATATAACGTTATTGATGTATATAAAGGTCCCACGGAGACGTAGAGGCCAACTCGCCAGGAATGTTGTCAAATATTACCGCCCAGATGTTAGATTGGGTTAGGTTAGGTTATATTACGTTATTGATGTATATAAAGATCCCACGGAGACGTAGAGGCCAACAAGCCAGGAATGTGTTCAAATATTACCGCCGAGCTGTTAGATTGTGTTAGGTTAGGTTATATTTCGTTACTGATGTTTATGAAGGTCAAACGGAGACGTAGAGGCCAACTCGCCAGGTATGTTTTCAAACATTACCTCCGAGATGATAGGTTGGGTTAGGTTAGGTTATATTACGTTATTGATGTATATAAAGCACCCACGGAGACGTAGAGGCCAACTCGCCAGGAATGATGTCAAATATTACCGCCGAGATGCTAGGTTGGGTTAGGTTAGGTTATATTACGTTATAGATGTATATAAAGGTCCCACGGAGACGTAGAGGCCAACAAGCCAGGAATGTGTTCAAATATTACCGCCGATATGTTAGATTGGGTTAGGTTAGGTTATATTACGTTATTGATGTATATAAAGGTCCCACGGAGACGTAGAGGCCCACAAGCCAGGAATGTGTTCAAATATTACCGCGGAGATGTTAGGTTGTGTTAGGTTAGGTTATATTACGTTATAGATGTATATAAAGTTCCCACGGGGACGTAGAGGCCAACAAGCCAGGAATATGTTCAAATATTACCGCCGAGATGTTAGATTGGGTTAGGTTAGGTTATATTACGTTATTGATGTATATAAAGATCCCACGGATACGTAGAGGCCAACTCGCCAGGAATGTTGTCAAATATTACCGCCGAGATGATAGGTTGGGTTAGGTTAGGTTATATTACGTTATTGATGTATATAAATGTACCACGGAGACGTAGAGGCCAACTCGCCATGAATGTGTTCAAATATTAACGCCGAGATGTTAGATTGTGTTAGGTTAGGTTATATTACGTTATTGATGTATATAAAGCACCCACGGAGACGTAGAGGCCAACTCGCCATGAATGTGTTCAAATATTACCGCCGAGATGTTAGATTGGGTTAGGTTAGGTTATATTACGTTATTGATGTATATAAAGCACCCACGGAGACGTAGAGGCCAACTCGCCAGGAATGATGTCAAATATTACCGCCGAGATGTTAGGTTGGGTTAGGTTAGGTTATATTACGTTATTGATGTTTATGAAGGTCAAACGGAGACGGAGAAGCCAACTCGCCAGGAATGTTGTCAAATATTACCGCCGAGATTTTAGGTTGTGTTAGGTTAGGTTATATAACGTTATTGATGTATATAAAGATCCCACGGAGACGTAGAGGCCAACTCGCCAGTAATGTTGTCAAATATTACCGCCGAGATGATAGGTTGGGTTAGGTTAGGTTATATTACGTTATTGATGTATATAAAGCTCCCACGGAGACGTAGAGGCCAACTCGCCAGGAATGTTGTCAAATATTACCGCCGAAATGATAGGTTGGATTAAGTTACGTTATATTTCGTTATTGATGCTTAGGAAGGTCCCACGGAGACGTAGAGGCCAACTCGCCAGGTATGTTTTCTAATATTACCGCCGAGATGTTAGGTTGGGTTAGGTTAGGTTATATTACGTTATTGATGTATAAAAAGATCCCACGGAGACGGAGAAGCCAACTCGCCAGGAATGTTGACAAATATTACTGCCGAAATGATAAGTTGGATTAAGTTACGTTATATTTCGTTATTGATGCTTATGAAGGTCCCACGGAGACGTAGAGGCCAACTCGCCAGGTATGTTTTCTAATATTACCGCCGAGATGTTAGGTTGGGTTAGGTTAGTCTATATTACGTTATTGATGTATAAAAAGATCCCACGGAGACGGAGAAGCCAACTCGCCAGGAATGTTGTTAAATATTACTGCCGAGATGTTAGGTTGGGTTAGGTTAGGTTATATTACGTTATTGATGTATATAAAGGTCCCACGGAGACGTAGAGGCCAACTCGCCAGGTATGTTTTCAAATATTACCGCCGAGATGTTAGGTTGGGTTAGGTTAGGTTATATTACGTTATTGATGTATATAAATGTACCACGGAGACGTAGATGCCAACTCGCCATGAATGTGTTCAAATATTACCGCCGAGATGATAGGTTGGGTTAGGTTAGGTTATATTACGTTATTGATGTATATAAATGTACCACGGAGACGTAGATGCCAACTCGCCATGAATGTGTTCAAATATTACCGCCGAGATGTTAGATTGGGTTAGGTTAGGTTATATTACGTTATTGATGTATATAAAGCACCCACGGAGACGTAGAGGCCAACTCGCCAGGAATGATGTCAAATATTACCGCCGAGATGTTAGGTTGGGTTAGGTTAGGTTATATTACGTTATTGATGTTTATGAAGGTCCCACGGAGACGTAGAGGCCAACAAGCCAGGAATGTGTTCAAATATTACTGCCGAGATATTAGGTTGGGTTAGGTTAGGTTATATTACGTTATTGATGTATATAAAGATCCCACGGAGACGTAGAGGCCAACAAGCCAGGAATGTCTTCAAATATTACCGCCGAGATTTTGTGTTGTGTTAGGTTAGGTTATATAACGTTATTGATGTATATAAAGGTCCCACGGAGACGTAGAGGCCAACTCGCCAGGAATGTTGTCAAATATTACCGCCCAGATGTTAGATTGGGTTAGGTTAGGTTATATTACGTTATTGATGTATATAAAGATCCCACGGAGACGTAGAGGCCGACAAGCCAGGAATGTGTTCAAATATTACCGCCGAGATGTTAGATTGTGTGAGGTTAGGTTATATTTCGTTACTGATGTTTATGAAGGTCAAACGGAGACGTAGAGGCCAACTCGCCAGGTATGTTTTCAAACATTACCTCCGAGATGATAGGTTGGGTTAGGTTAGGTTATATTACGTTATAGATGTATATAAAGGTCCCACGGAGACGTAGAGGCCAACAAGCCAGGAATGTGTTCAAATATTACCGCCGAGATATTAGGTTGGGTTAGGTTAGGTTATATTACGTTATAGATGTATATAAAGGTCCCACGGAGACGTAGAGGCCAACAAGCCAGGAATGTCTTCAAATATTACCACCGATATTTTGTGTTGTGTTAGGTTAGGTTATATAACGTTATTGATGTATATAAAGGTCCCACGGAGACGTAGAGGCCAACTCGCCAGGAATGTTGTCAAATATTACCGCCCAGATGTTAGATTGGGTTAGGTTAGGTTATATTACGTTATTGATGTATATAAAGATCCCACGGAGACGTAGAGACCAACAAGCCAGGAATGTGTTCAAATATTACCGCCGAGATGTTAGATTGTGTTAGGTTAGGTTATATTTCGTTACTGATGTTTATGAAGGTCAAACGGAGACGTAGAGGCCAACTCGCCAGGTATGTTTTCAAACATTACCTCCGAGATGATAGGTTGGGTTAGGTTAGGTTATATTACGTTATTGATGTATATAAAGCACCCACGGAGACGTAGAGGCCAACTCGCCAGGAATGATGTCAAATATTACCGCCGAGATGCTAGGTTGGGTTAGGTTAGGTTATATTACGTTATAGATGTATATAAAGGTCCCACGGAGACGTAGAGGCCAACAAGCCAGGAATGTGTTCAAATATTACCGCCGATATGTTAGATTGGGTTAGGTTAGGTTATATTACGTTATTGATGTATATAAAGGTCCCACGGAGACGTAGAGGCCCACAAGCCAGGAATGTGTTCAAATATTACCGCGGAGATGTTAGGTTGTGTTAGGTTAGGTTATATTACGTTATAGATGTATATAAAGTTCCCACGGGGACGTAGAGGCCAACAAGCCAGGAATATGTTCAAATATTACCGCCGAGATGTTAGATTGGGTTAGGTTAGGTTATATTACGTTATTGATGTATATAAAGATCCCACGGATACGTAGAGGCCAACTCGCCAGGAATGTTGTCAAATATTACCGCCGAGATGATAGGTTGGGTTAGGTTAGGTTATATTACGTTATTGATGTATATAAATGTACCACGGCGACGTAGAGGCCAACTCGCCATGAATGTGTTCAAATATTAACGCCGAGATGTTAGATTGTGTTAGGTTAGGTTATATTACGTTATTGATGTATATAAAGCACCCACGGAGACGTAGAGGCCAACTCGCCATGAATGTGTTCAAATATTACCGCCGAGATGTTAGATTGGGTTAGGTTAGGTTATATTACGTTATTGATGTATATAAAGCACCCACGGAGACGTAGAGGCCAACTCGCCAGGAATGATGTCAAATATTACCGCCGAGATGTTAGGTTGGGTTAGGTTAGGTTATATTACGTTATTGATGTTTATGAAGGTCAAACGGAGACGGAGAAGCCAACTCGCCAGGAATGTTGTCAAATATTACCGCCGAGATTTTAGGTTGTGTTAGGTTAGGTTATATAACGTTATTGATGTATATAAAGATCCCACGGAGACGTAGAGGCCAACTCGCCAGTAATGTTGTCAAATATTACCGCCGAGATGATAGGTTGGGTTAGGTTAGGTTATATTACGTTATTGATGTATATAAAGCTCCCACGGAGACGTAGAGGCCAACTCGCCAGGAATGTTGTCAAATATTACCGCCGAAATGATAGGTTGGATTAAGTTACGTTATATTTCGTTATTGATGCTTAGGAAGGTCCCACGGAGACGTAGAGGCCAACTCGCCAGGTATGTTTTCTAATATTACCGCCGAGATGTTAGGTTGGGTTAGGTTAGGTTATATTACGTTATTGATGTATAAAAAGATCCCACGGAGACGGAGAAGCCAACTCGCCAGGAATGTTGACAAATATTACTGCCGAAATGATAAGTTGGATTAAGTTACGTTATATTTCGTTATTGATGCTTATGAAGGTCCCACGGAGACGTAGAGGCCAACTCGCCAGGTATGTTTTCTAATATTACCGCCGAGATGTTAGGTTGGGTTAGGTTAGTCTATATTACGTTATTGATGTATAAAAAGATCCCACGGAGACGGAGAAGCCAACTCGCCAGGAATGTTGTTAAATATTACTGCCGAGATGTTAGGTTGGGTTAGGTTAGGTTATATTACGTTATTGATGTATATAAAGGTCCCACGGAGACGTAGAGGCCAACTCGCCAGGTATGTTTTCAAATATTACCGCCGAGATGTTAGGTTGGGTTAGGTTAGGTTATATTACGTTATTGGTGTATATAAATGTACCACGGAGACGTAGATGCCAACTCGCCATGAATGTGTTCAAATATTACCGCCGAGATGATAGGTTGGGTTAGGTTAGGTTATATTACGTTATTGATGTATATAAATGTACCACGGAGACGTAGATGCCAACTCGCCATGAATGTGTTCAAATATTACCGCCGAGATGTTAGATTGGGTTAGGTTAGGTTATATTACGTTATTGATGTATATAAAGCACCCACGGAGACGTAGAGGCCAACTCGCCAGGAATGATGTCAAATATTACCGCCGAGATGTTAGGTTGGGTTAGGTTAGGTTATATTACGTTATTGATGTTTATGAAGGTCAAACGGAGACGGAGCAGCCAACTCGCCAGGAATGTTGTCAAATATTACCGCCGAGATGATAGGTTGTGTTATGTTAGGTTATATTTCGTTATTGATGTTTATGAAGGTCAAACGGAGACGTAGAGGCCAACTCGCCAGTAATGTTGTCAAATATTACCGCCGAGATGATAGGTTGGGTTAGGTTAGGTTATATTACGTTATCGATGTATATAAAGCTCCCACGGGGACGTAGAGGCCAACTCGCCAGAAATGTTGTCAAATATTACCGCCGAAATGATAGGTTGGATTAAGTTACGTTATATTTCGTTATTGATGCTTATGAAGTTCCCACGGAGACGTAGAGGCCAACTCGCCATGTATGTTTTCTAATATTACCGCCGAGATGTTAGGTTGGGTTAGGTTAGGTTATATTACGTTATTGATGTATATAAAGATCCCACGAATACGTAGAGGCCAACTCGCCATGAATGTGTTCAAATATTACCGCCGAGATGTTAGATTGGGTTAGGTTAGGTTATATTACGTTATTGATGTATATAAAACACCCACGGAGGCGTAGAGGCCAACTCGCCAGGAATGATGTCAAATATTACCGCCGAGATGTTAGGTTGGGTTAGGTTAGGTTATATTACGTTATAGATGTATATAAAGGTCCCACGGAGACGTAGAGGCCAACAAGCCAGGAATGTCTTCAAATATTACCGCCGAGATTTTGTGTTGTGTTAGGTTAGGTTATATAACGTTATTGATGTATATAAAGGTCCCACGGAGACGTAGAGGCCAACTCGCCAGGAATGTTGTCAAATATTACCGCCCAGATGTTAGATTGGGTTAGGTTAGGTTATATTACGTTATTGATGTATATAAAGATCCCACGGTGACGTAGAGGCCAACAAGCCAGGAATGTGTTCAAATATTACCGCCGAGATGTTAGATTGTGTGAGGTTAGGTTATATTTCGTTACTGATGTTTATGAAGGTCAAACGGAGACGTAGAGGCCAACTCGCCAGGTATGTTTTCAAACATTACCTCCGAGATGATAGGTTGGGTTAGGTTAGGTTATATTACGTTATAGACGTATATAAAGGTCCCACGGAGACGTAGAGGCCAACAAGCCAGGAATGTGTTCAAATATTACCGCCGAGATGTTAGGTTGGGTTAGGTTAGGTTATATTACGTTATAGATGTATATAAAGTTCCCACGGAGACGTAGAGGCCAACAGGCCAGGAATGATGTCAAATATTACCGCCGAGATGTTAGGTTGGGTTAGGTTAGGTTATATTACGTTATTGATGTTTATGAAGGTCAAACGGAGACGGAGAAGCCAACTCGCCAGGAATGTTGTCAAATATTACCGCCGAGATTTTAGGTTGTGTTAGGTTAGGTTATATAACGTTATTGATGTATATAAAGGTCCCACGGAGACGTAGAGGCCAACTCGCCAGTAATGTTGTCAAATATTACCGCCGAGATGATAGGTTGGGTTAGGTTAGGTTATATTACGTTATTGATGTATATAAAGCTCCCACGGAGACGTAGAGGCCAACTCGCCAGGAATGTTGTCAAATATTACCGCCGAAATGATAGGTTGGATTAAGTTACGTTATATTTCGTTATTGATGCTTAGGAAGGTCCCACGGAGACGTAGAGGCCAACTCGCCAGGTATGTTTTCTAATATTACCGCCGAGATGTTAGGCTGGGTTAGGTTAGGTTATATTACGTTATTGATGTATAAAAAGATCCCACGGAGACGGAGAAGCCAACTCGCCAGGAATGTTGACAAATATTACTGCCGAAATGATAAGTTGGATTAAGTTACGTTATATTTCGTTATTGATGCTTATGAAGGTCCCACGGAGACGTAGAGGCCAACTCGCCAGGTATGTTTTCTAATATTACCGCCGAGATGTTAGGTTGGGTTAGGTTAGTCTATATTACGTTATTGATGTATAAAAAGATCCCACGGAGACGGAGAAGCCAACTCGCCAGGAATGTTGTTAAATATTACTGCCGAGATGTTAGGTTGGGTTAGGTTAGGTTATATTACGTTATTGATGTATATAAAGGTCCCACAGAGACGTAGAGGCCAACTCGCCAGGTATGTTTTCAAATATTACCGCCGAGATGTTAGGTTGGGTTATGTTAGGTTATATTACATTATTGATATATATATATATATATATATATATATATATATATATATATATATATATATATATATCCCACGGGGACGTGGAGGCCAACAAGCCAGGAATGTGTTCAAATATTACCGCCGAGATGTTAGGTTGGGATAGGTTAGGTTATATTACGTTATTGATGTATATGAAAATCCCACGGATACGTAGAGGCCAACTCGCCAGGAATGTTGTCAAATATTACCGCCGAGATGATGGGTTGGGTTAGGTTAGGTTATATTACGTTATTGATGTATATAAATGTACCACGGAGACGTAGATGCCAACTCGCCATGAATGTGTTCAAATATTACCGCCGAGATGTTAGATTGGGTTAGGTTAGGTTATATTACGTTATTGATGTATATAAAGATCCCACGGAGACGTAGAGGCCAACAAGCCAGGAATGTGTTCAAATATTACCGCCGAGATGTTAGATTGTGTGAGGTTAAGTTATATTTCGTTACTGATGTTTATGAAGGTCAAACGGAGACGTAGAGGCCAACTCGCCAGGTATGTTTTCAAACATTACCTCCGAGATGATAGGTTGGGTTAGGTTAGGTTATATTACGTTATAGATGTATATAAAGGTCCCACGGAGACGTAGAGGCCAACAAGCCAGGAATGTGTTCAAATATTACCGCCGAGATATTAGGTTGGGTTAGGTTAGGTTATATTACGTTATAGATGTATATAAAGGTCCCACGGAGACGTAGAGGCCAACAAGCCAGGAATGTCTTCAAATATTACCGCCGATATTTTGTGTTGTGTTAGGTTAGGTTATATAACGTTATTGATGTATATAAAGGTCCCACGGAGACGTAGAGGCCAACTCGCCAGGAATGTTGTCAAATATTACCGCCCAGATGTTAGATTGGGTTAGGTTAGGTTATATTACGTTATTGATGTATATAAAGATCCCACGGAGACGTAGAGGCCAACAAGCCAGGAATGTGTTCAAATATTACCGCCGAGATGTTAGATTGTGTTAGGTTAGGTTATATTTCGTTACTGATGTTTATGAAGGTCAAACGGAGACGTAGAGGCCAACTCGCCAGGTATGTTTTCAAACGTTACCTCCGAGATGATAGGTTGGGTTAGGTTAGGTTATATTACGTTATTGATGTATAAAAAGATCCCACGGAGACGGAGAAGCCAACTCGCCAGGAATGTTGTCAAATATTACCGCCGAGATGATAGGTTGGGTTAGGTTAGGTTATATTACGTTATTGATGTTTATGAAGATCAAACAGAGACGTAGAGCCCAACTCGCCAGGAATGATGTCAAATATTACCGCCGAGATGTTAGTTTGGGTTAGGTTAGGTTATATTACGTTATAGATGTATATAAAGGTCCCACGGAGACGTAGAGGCCAACAAGCCAGGAATGTGTTCAAATATTACCGCCGAGATATTAGGTTGGGTTAGGTTAGGTTATATTACGTTATTGATGTATATAAAGATCCCACGGAGACGTAGAGGCCAACAAGCCAGGAATGTCTTCAAATATTACCGCCGAGATTTTGTGTTGTGTTAGGTTAGGTTATATAACGTTATTGATGTATATAAAGGTCCCACGGAGACGTAGAGGCCAACTCGCCAGGAATGTTGTCAAATATTACCGCCCAGATGTTAGATTGAGTTAGGTTAGGTTATATTACGTTATAGACGTATATAAAGGTCCCACGGAGACGTAGAGGCCAACAAGCCAGGAATGTGTTCAAATATTACCGCCGAGATGTTAGGTTGGGTTAGGTTAGGTTATATTACGTTATAGATGTATATAAAGTTCCCACGGAGACGTAGAGGCCAACAGGCCAGGAATGATGTCAAATATTACCGCCGAGATGTTAGGTTGGGTTAGGTTAGGTTATATTACGTTATTGATGTTTATGAAGGTCAAACGGAGACGGAGAAGCCAACTCGCCAGGAATGTTGTCAAATATTACCGCCGAGATTTTAGGTTGTGTTAGGTTAGGTTATATAACGTTATTGATGTATATAAAGGTCCCACGGAGACGTAGAGGCCAACTCGCCAGTAATGTTGTCAAATATTACCGCCGAGATGATAGGTTGGGTTAGGTTAGGTTATATTACGTTATTGATGTATATAAAGCTCCCACGGAGACGTAGAGGCCAACAAGCCAGGAATGTCTTCAAATATTACCGCCGAGATTTTGTGTTGTGTTAGGTTAGGTTATATAACGTTATTGATGTATATAAAGGTCCCACGGAGACGTAGAGGCCAACTCGCCAGGAATGTTGTCAAATATTACCGCCCAGATGTTAGATTGGGTTAGGTTAGGTTATATTACGTTATTGATGTATATAAAGATCCCACGGTGACGTAGAGGCCAACAAGCCAGGAATGTGTTCAAATATTACCGCCGAGATGTTAGATTGTGTGAGGTTAGGTTATATTTCGTTACTGATGTTTATGAAGGTCAAACGGAGACGTAGAGGCCAACTCGCCAGGTATGTTTTCAAACATTACCTCCGAGATGATAGGTTGGGTTAGGTTAGGTTATATTACGTTATAGACGTATATAAAGGTCCCACGGAGACGTAGAGGCCAACAAGCCAGGAATGTGTTCAAATATTACCGCCGAGATGTTAGGTTGGGTTAGGTTAGGTTATATTACGTTATAGATGTATATAAAGTTCCCACGGAGACGTAGAGGCCAACAGGCCAGGAATGATGTCAAATATTACCGCCGAGATGTTAGGTTGGGTTAGGTTAGGTTATATTACGTTATTGATGTTTATGAAGGTCAAACGGAGACGGAGAAGCCAACTCGCCAGGAATGTTGTCAAATATTACCGCCGAGATTTTAGGTTGTGTTAGGTTAGGTTATATAACGTTATTGATGTATATAAAGGTCCCACGGAGACGTAGAGGCCAACTCGCCAGTAATGTTGTCAAATATTACCGCCGAGATGATAGGTTGGGTTAGGTTAGGTTATATTACGTTATTGATGTATATAAAGCTCCCACGGAGACGTAGAGGCCAACTCGCCAGGAATGTTGTCAAATATTACTGCCGAAATGATAAGTTGGATTAAGTTACGTTATATTTCGTTATTGATGCTTATGAAGGTCCCACGGAGACGTAGAGGCCAACTCGCCAGGTATGTTTTCTAATATTACCGCCGAGATGTTAGGTTGGGTTAGGTTAGTCTATATTACGTTATTGATGTATAAAAAGATCCCACGGAGACGGAGAAGCCAACTCGCCAGGAATGTTGTTAAATATTACTGCCGAGATGTTAGGTTGGGTTAGGTTAGGTTATATTACGTTATTGATGTATATAAAGGTCCCACGGAGACGTAGAGGCCAACTCGCCAGGTATGTTTTCAAATATTACCGCCGAGATGTTAGGTTGGGTTATGTTAGGTTATATTACATTATTGATATATATATATATATATCCCACGGGGACGTGGAGGCCAACAAGCCAGGAATGTGTTCAAATATTACCGCCGAGATGTTAGGTTGGGTTAGGTTAGGTTATATTACGTTATTGATGTATATGAAAATCCCACGGATACGTAGAGGCCAACTCGCCAGGAATGTTGTCAAATATTACCGCCGAGATGATAGGTTGGGTTAGGTTAGGTTATATTACGTTATTGATGTATATAAATGTACCACGGAGACGTAGATGCCAACTCGCCATGAATGTGTTCAAATATTACCGCCGAGATGTTAGATTGGGTTAGGTTAGGTTATATAACGTTATTGATGTATATAAAGATCCCACGAATACGTAGAGGCCAACTCGCCATGAATGTGTTCAAATATTACCGCCGAGATGTTAGATTGGGTTAGGTTAGGTTATATTACGTTATTGATGTATATAAAACACCCACGGAGGCGTAGAGGCCAACTCGCCAGGAATGATGTCAAATATTACCGCCGAGATGTTAGGTTGGGTTAGGTTAGGTTATATTACGTTATAGATGTATATAAAGGTCCCACGGAGACGTAGAGGCCAACAAGCCAGGAATGTCTTCAAATATTACCGCCGAGATTTTGTGTTGTGTTAGGTTAGGTTATATAACGTTATTGATGTATATAAAGGTCCCACGGAGACGTAGAGGCCAACTCGCCAGGAATGTTGTCAAATATTACCGCCCAGATGTTAGATTGGGTTAGGTTAGGTTATATTACGTTATTGATGTATATAAAGATCCCACGGAGACGTAGAGGCCAACAAGCCAGGAATGTGTTCAAATATTACCGCCGAGATGTTAGATTGTGTGAGGTTAGGTTATATTTCGTTACTGATGTTTATGAAGGTCAAACGGAGACGTAGAGGCCAACTCGCCAGGTATGTTTTCAAACATTACCTCCGAGATGATAGGTTGGGTTAGGTTAGGTTATATTACGTTATAGATGTATATAAAGGTCCCACGGAGACGTAGAGGCCAACAAGCCAGGAATGTGTTCAAATATTACCGCCGAGATATTAGGTTGGGTTAGGTTAGGTTATATTACGTTATTGATGTATATAAAGATCCCACGGAGACGTAGAGGCCAACAAGCCAGGAATGTCTTCAAATATTACCGCCGAGATGTTAGGTTGGGTTAGGTTAGGTTATATTACGTTATTGATGTTTATGAAGGTCAAACGGAGACGGAGAAGCCAACTCGCCAGGAATGTTGTCAAATATTACCGCCGAGATTTTAGGTTGTGTTAGGTTAGGTTATATAACGTTATTGATGTATATAAAGGTCCCACGGAGACGTAGAGGCCAACTCGCCAGTAATGTTGTCAAATATTACCGCCGAGATGATAGGTTGGGTTAGGTTAGGTTATATTACGTTATTGATGTATATAAAGCTCCCACGGAGACGTAGAGGCCAACTCGCCAGGAATGTTGTCAAATATTACCGCCGAAATGATAGGTTGGATTAAGTTACGTTATATTTCGTTATTGATGCTTAGGAAGGTCCCACGGAGACGTAGAGGCCAACTCGCCAGGTATGTTTTCTAATATTACCGCCGAGATGTTAGGTTGGGTTAGGTTAGGTTATATTACGTTATTGATGTATAAAAAGATCCCACGGAGACGGAGAAGCCAACTCGCCAGGAATGTTGACAAATATTACTGCCGAAATGATAAGTTGGATTAAGTTACGTTATATTTCGTTATTAATGCTTATGAAGGTCCCACGGAGACGTAGAGGCCAACTCGCCAGGTATGTTTTCTAATATTACCGCCGAGATGTTAGGTTGGGTTAGGTTAGTCTATATTACGTTATTGATGTATAAAAAGATCCCACGGAGACGGAGAAGCCAACTCGCCAGGAATGTTGTTAAATATTACTGCCGAGATGTTAGGTTGGGTTAGGTTAGGTTATATTACGTTATTGATGTATATAAAGGTCCCACGGAGACGTAGAGGCCAACTCGCCAGGTATGTTTTCAAATATTACCGCCGAGATGTTAGGTTGGGTTATGTTAGGTTATATTACATTATTGATATATATATATATATATATATATATATATATATATATCCCACGGGGACGTGGAGGCCAACAAGCCAGGAATGTGTTCAAATATTACCGCCGAGATGTTAGGTTGGGTTAGGTTAGGTTATATTACGTTATTGATGTATATGAAAATCCCACGGATACGTAGAGGCCAACTCGCTAGGAATGTTGTCAAATATTACCGCCGAGATGATGGGTTGGGTTAGGTTAGGTTATATTACGTTATTGATGTATATAAATGTTCCACGGAGACGTAGATGCCAACTCGCCATGAATGTGTTCAAATATTACCGCCGAGATGTTAGATTGGGTTAGGTTAGGTTATATTACGTTATTGATGTATATAAAGATCCCACGGAGACGTAGAGGCCAACAAGCCAGGAATGTGTTCAAATATTACCGCCGAGATGTTAGATTGTGTGAGGTTAGGTTATATTTCGTTACTGATGTTTATGAAGGTCAAACGGAGACGTAGAGGCCAACTCGCCAGGTATGTTTTCAAACATTACCTCCGAGATGATAGGTTGGGTTAGGTTAGGTTATATTACGTTATAGATGTATATAAAGGTCCCACGGAGACGTAGAGGCCAACAAGCCAGGAATGTGTTCAAATATTACCGCCGAGATATTAGGTTGGGTTAGGTTAGGTTATATTACGTTATAGATGTATATAAAGGTCCCACGGAGACGTAGAGGCCAACAAGCCAGGAATGTCTTCAAATATTACCGCCGATATTTTGTGTTGTGTTAGGTTAGGTTATATAACGTTATTGATGTATATAAAGGTCCCACGGAGACGTAGAGGCCAACTCGCCAGGAATGTTGTCAAATATTACCGCCCAGATGTTAGATTGGGTTAGGTTAGGTTATATTACGTTATTGATGTATATAAAGATCCCACGGAGACGTAGAGGCCAACAAGCCAGGAATGTGTTCAAATATTACCGCCGAGATGTTAGATTGTGTTAGGTTAGGTTATATTTCGTTACTGATATTTATGAAGGTCAAACGGAGACGTAGAGGCCAACTCGCCAGGTATGTTTTCAAACGTTACCTCCGAGATGATAGGTTGGGTTAGGTTAGGTTATATTACGTTATTGATGTATAAAAAGATCCCACGGAGACGGAGAAGCCAACTCGCCAGGAATGTTGTCAAATATTACCGCCGAGATGATAGGTTGGGTTAGGTTAGGTTATATTACGTTATTGATGTTTATGAAGATCAAACAGAGACGTAGAGCCCAACTCGCAAGGAATGATGTCAAATATTACCGCCGAGATGTTAGTTTGGGTTAGGTTAGGTTATATTACGTTATAGATGTATATAAAGGTCCCACGGAGACGTAGAGGCCAACAAGCCAGGAATGTGTTCAAATATTACCGCCGAGATATTAGGTTGGGTTAGGTTAGGTTATATTACGTTATTGATGTATATAAAGATCCCACGGAGACGTAGAGGCCAACAAGCCAGGAATGTCTTCAAATATTACCGCCGAGATTTTGTGTTGTGTTAGGTTAGGTTATATAACGTTATTGATGTATATAAAGGTCCCACGGAGACGTAGAGGCCAACTCGCCAGGAATGTTGTCAAATATTACCGCCCAGATGTTAGATTGAGTTAGGTTAGGTTATATTACGTTATAGACGTATATAAAGGTCCCACGGAGACGTAGAGGCCAACAAGCCAGGAATGTGTTCAAATATTACCGCCGAGATGTTAGGTTGGGTTAGGTTAGGTTATATTACGTTATAGATGTATATAAAGTTCCCACGGAGACGTAGAGGCCAACTCGCCAGTAATGTTGTCAAATATTACCGCCGAGATGATAGGTTGGGTTAGGTTAGGTTATATTACGTTATTGATGTATATAAAGCTCCCACGGAGACGTAGAGGCCAACTCGCCAGGAATGTTGTCAAATATTACCGCCGAAATGATAGGTTGGATTAAGTTACGTTATATTTCGTTATTGATGCTTAGGAAGGTCCCACGGAGACGTAGAGGCCAACTCGCCAGGTATGTTTTCTAATATTACCGCCGAGATGTTAGGTTGGGTTAGGTTAGGTTATATTACGTTATTGATGTATAAAAAGATCCCACGGAGACGGAGAAGCCAACTCGCCAGGAATGTTGACAAATATTACTGCCGAAATGATAAGTTGGATTAAGTTACGTTATATTTCGTTATTGATGCTTATGAAGGTCCCACGGAGACGTAGAGGCCAACTCGCCAGGTATGTTTTCTAATATTACCGCCGAGATGTTAGGTTGGGTTAGGTTAGTCTATATTACGTTATTGATGTATAAAAAGATCCCACGGAGACGGAGAAGCCAACTCGCCAGGAATGTTGTTAAATATTACTGCCGAGATGTTAGGTTGGGTTAGGTTAGGTTATATTACGTTATTGATGTATATAAAGGTCCCACGGAGACGTAGAGGCCAACTCGCCAGGTATGTTTTCAAATATTACCGCCGAGATGTTAGGTTGGGTTATGTTAGGTTATATTACATTATTGATATATATATATATATATATCCCACGGGGACGTGGAGGCCAACAAGCCAGGAATGTGTTCAAATATTACCGCCGAGATGTTAGGTTGGGTTAGGTTAGGTTATATTACGTTATTGATGTATATGAAAATCCCACGGATACGTAGAGGCCAACTCGCCAGGAATGTTGTCAAATATTACCGCCGAGATGATAGGTTGGGTTAGGTTAGGTTATATTTCGTTATTGATGTTTATGAAGGTCAAACGGAGACGTAGAGGCCAACTCGCCAGTAATGTTGTCAAATATTACCGCCGAGATGATAGGTTGGGTTAGGTTAGGTTATATTACGTTATCGATGTATATAAAGCTCCCACGGGGACGTAGAGGCCAACTCGCCAGGAATGTTGTCAAATATTACCGCCGAAATGATAGGTTGGATTAAGTTACGTTATATTTCGTTATTGATGCTTATGAAGTTCCCACGGAGACGTAGAGGCCAACTCGCCATGTATGTTTTCTAATATTACCGCCGAGATGTTAGGTTGGGTTAGGTTAGGTTATATTACGTTATTGATGTATATAAAGATCCCACGGAGACGTAGAGGCCAACAAGCCAGGAATGTGTTCAAATATTACCGCCGAGATGTTAGATTGTGTGAGGTTAGGTTATATTTCGTTACTGATGTTTATGAAGGTCAAACGGAGACGTAGAGGCCAACTCGCCAGGTATGTTTTCAAACATTACCTCCGAGATGATAGGTTGGGTTAGGTTAGGTTATATTACGTTATAGATGTATATAAAGGTCCCACGGAGACGTAGAGGCCAACAAGCCAGGAATGTGTTCAAATATTACCGCCGAGATATTAGGTTGGGTTAGGTTAGGTTATATTACGTTATAGATGTATATAAAGGTCCCACGGAGACGTAGAGGCCAACAAGCCAGGAATGTCTTCAAATATTACCGCCGATATTTTGTGTTGTGTTAGGTTAGGTTATATAACGTTATTGATGTATATAAAGGTCCCACGGAGACGTAGAGGCCAACTCGCCAGGAATGTTGTCAAATATTACCGCCCAGATGTTAGATTGGGTTAGGTTAGGTTATATTACGTTATTGATGTATATAAAGATCCCACGGAGACGTAGAGGCCAACAAGCCAGGAATGTGTTCAAATATTACCGCCGAGATGTTAGATTGTGTTAGGTTAGGTTATATTTCGTTACTGATGTTTATGAAGGTCAAACGGAGACGTAGAGGCCAACTCGCCAGGTATGTTTTCAAACATTACCTCCGAGATGATAGGTTGAGTTAGGTTAGGTTATATTACGTTATTGATGTATAAAAAGATCCCACGGAGACGGAGAAGCCAACTCGCCAGGAATGTTGTCAAATATTACCGCCGAGATGATAGGTTGGGTTAGGTTAGGTTATATTACGTTATTGATGTTTATGAAGATCAAACAGAGACGTAGAGCCCAACTCGCCAGGAATGATGTCAAATATTACCGCCGAGATGTTAGTTTGGGTTAGGTTAGGTTATATTACGTTATAGATGTATATAAAGGTCCCACGGAGACGTAGAGGCCAACAAGCCAGGAATGTGTTCAAATATTACCGCCGAGATAGTAGGTTGGGTTAGGTTAGGTTATATTACGTTATTGATGTATATAAAGATCCCACGGAGACGTAGAGGCCAACAAGCCAGGAATGTCTTCAAATATTACCGCCGAGATTTTGTGTTGTGTTAGGTTAGGTGATATAACGTTATTGATGTATATAAAGGTCCCACGGAGACGTAGAGGCCAACTCGCCAGGAATGTTGTCAAATATTACCGCCCAGATGTTAGATTGAGTTAGGTTAGGTTATATTACGTTATAGACCTATATAAAGGTCCCACGGAGACGTAGAGGCCACCAAGCCAGGAATGTGTTCAAATATTACCGCCGAGATGTTAGGTTGGGTTAGGTTAGGTTATATTACGTTATAGATGTATATAAAGTTCCCACGGAGACGTAGAGGCCAACAGGCCAGGAATGATGTCAAATATTACCGCCGAGATGTTACGTTGGGTTAGGTTAGGTTATATTACGTTATTGATGTTTATGAAGGTCAAACGGAGACGGAGAAGCCAACTCGCCAGGAATGTTGTCAAATATTACCGCCGAGATTTTAGGTTGTGTTAGGTTAGGTTATATAACGTTATTGATGTATATAAAGGTCCCACGGAGACGTAGAGGCCAACTCGCCAGTAATGTTGTCAAATATTACCGCCGAGATGATAGGTTGGGTTAGGTTAGGTTATATTACGTTATTGATGTATATAAAGCTCCCACGGAGACGTAGAGGCCAACTCGCCAGGTATGTTTTCTAATATTACCGCCGAGATGTTAGGTTGGGTTAGGTTAGGTTATATTACGTTATTGATGTATAAAAAGATCCCACGGAGACGGAGAAGCCAACTCGCCAGGAATGTTGACAAATATTACTGCCGAAATGATAAGTTGGATTAAGTTACGTTATATTTCGTTATTGATGCTTATGAAGGTCCCACGGAGACGTAGAGGCCAACTCGCCAGGTATGTTTTCTAATATTACCGCCGAGATGTTAGGTTGGGTTAGGTTAGTCTATATTACGTTACTGATGTATAAAAAGATCCCACGGAGACGGAGAAGCCAACTCGCCAGGAATGTTGTTAAATATTACTGCCGAGATGTTAGGTTGGGTTAGGTTAGGTTATATTACGTTATTGATGTATATAAAGGTCCCACGGAGACGTAGAGGCCAACTCGCCAGGTATGTTTTCAAATATTACCGCCGAGATGTTAGGTTGGGTTATGTTAGGTTATATTACATTATTGATATATATATATATATATATATATATATATATATATATATATATATATATATATATATATCCCACGGGGACGTGGAGGCCAACAAGCCAGGAATCTGTTCAAATATTACCGCCGAGATGTTAGGTTGGGTTAGGTTAGGTTATATTTCGTTATTGATGTTTATGAAGGTCAAACGGAGACGTAGAGGCCAACTCGCCAGTAATGTTGTCAAATATTACCGCCGAGATGATAGGTTGGGTTAGGTTAGGTTATACTACGTTATCGATGTATATAAAGCTCCCACGGGGACGTAGAGGCCAACTCGCCAGGAATGTTGTCAAATATTACCGCCGAAATGATAGGTTGGATTAAGTTACGTTATATTTCGTTATTGATGCTTATGAAGTTCCCACGGAGACGTAGAGGCCAACTCGCCATGTATGTTTTCTAATATTACCGCCGAGATGTTAGGTTGGGTTAGGTTAGGTTATATTACGTTATTGATGTATATAAAGATCCCACGAATACGTAGAGGCCAACTCGCCATGAATGTGTTCAAATATTACCGCCGAGATGTTAGATTGGGTTAGGTTAGGTTATATTACGTTATTGATGTATATAAAACACCCACGGAGGCGTAGAGGCCAACTCGCCAGGAATGATGTCAAATATTACCGCCGAGATGTTAGGTTGGGTTAGGTTAGGTTATATTACGTTATAGATGTATATAAAGGTCCCACGGAGACGTAGAGGCCAACAAGCCAGGAATGTCTTCAAATATTACCGCCGAGATTTTGTGTTGTGTTAGGTTAGGTTATATAACGTTATTGATGTATATAAAGGTCCCACGGAGACGTAGAGGCCAACTTGCCAGGAATGTTGTCAAATATTACCTCCGAGATGATAGGTTGGGTTAGGTTAGGTTATATTACGTTATAGATGTATATAAAGGTCCCACGGAGACGTAGAGGCCAACAAGCCAGGAATGTGTTCAAATATTACCGCCGAGATATTAGGTTGGGTTAGGTTAGGTTATATTACGTTATAGATGTATATAAAGGTCCCACGGAGACGTAGAGGCCAACAAGCCAGGAATGTCTTCAAATATTACCGCCGATATTTTGTGTTGTGTTAGGTAAGGTTATATAACGTTATTGATGTATATAAAGGTCCCACGGAGACGTAGAGGCCAACTCGCCAGGAATGTTGTCAAATATTACCGCCCAGATGTTAGATTGGGTTAGGTTAGGTTATATTACGTTATTGATGTATATAAAGATCCCACGGAGACGTAGAGGCCAACAAGCCAGTAATGTGTTCAAATATTACCGCCGAGATGTTAGATTGTGTTAGGTTAGGTTATATTTCGTTACTGATGTTTATGAAGGTCAAACGGAGACGTAGAGGCCAACTCGCCAGGTATGTTTTCAAACATTACCTCCGAGATGATAGGTTGGGTTAGGTTAGGTTATATTACGTTATTGATGTATAAAAAGATCCCACGGAGACGGAGAAGCCAACTCGCCAGGAATGTTGTCAAATATTGCCGCCGAGATGATAGGTTGGGTTAGGTTATGTTATATTACGTTATTGATGTTTATGAAGATCAAACAGAGACGTAGAGCCCAACTCGCCAGGAATGATGTCAAATATTACCGCCGAGATGTTAGTTTGGGTTAGGTTAGGTTATATTACGTTATAGATGTATATAAAGGTCCCACGGAGACGTAGAGGCCAACAAGCCAGGAATGTGTTCAAATATTACCGCCGAGATGTTAGATTGGGTTAGGTTAGGTTATATTACGTTGTTGATGTATATAAATATCCCACGAAGACGTAGAGGCCAACAAGCCAGGAATGTGTTCAAATATTACCGCCGAGATGTTAGGTTGGGTTAGGTTAGGTTATATTACGTTATAGATGTATATAAAGATCCCACGGAGACGTAGAGGCCAACAAGCCCGGAATGTCTTCAAATATTACCGCAGAGATGTTAGTTTGGGTTAGGTTCGTTTATATAAAGTTATTGATGTATATAAATATCCCACGGAGACGTAGAGGCCAACAAGCCAGGAATGTGATCAAATAATACCGCCGAGATGTTAGGTTGGGTTAGGTTAGGTTATATTACGTTATAGATGTATATAAAGCACCCACGGAGACGGAGAAGCCAACTCGCCAGGAATGTTGTCAAATATTACCGCCGAGATGTTAGGTTGGGTTAGGTTAGGTTATATTACGTTATTGATGTATATAAAGCACCCACGGAGACGTAGAGGCCAACTCGCCAGGAATGATGTCAAATATTACCGCCGAGATGTTAGATTGGGTTAAGTTAGGTTATATTACATTATTGATATATATATATATATATATATATATATATATATATATATATATATCCCACGGGGACGTGGAGGCCAACAAGCCAGGAATGTGTTCAAATATTACCGCCGAGATGTTAGATTGGGTTAGGTTAGGTTATATTACGTTATAGATGTATATAAAGGTCCCACGGAGACGTAGAGGCCAACAAGCCAGGAATGTGTTCAAATATTACCGCGGAGATGTTAGGTTGGGTTAGGTTGGGTTATATTACGTTATAGATGTATATAAAGTTCCCACGGAGACGTAGAGGCCAACAAGCCAGGAATATGTTCAAATATTACCGCCGAGATGTTAGATTGGGTTAGGTTAGGTTATATTACGTTATTGATGTATATAAAGATCCCACGGATACGTAGAGGCCAACTCGCCAGGAATGTTGTCAAATATTACCGCCGAGATGATAGGTTGGGTTAGGTTAGGTTATATTACGTTATTGATGTATATAAATGTACCACGGAGACGTAGAGGCCAACTCGCCATGAATGTGTTCAAATATTACCGCCGAGATGTTAGATTGGGTTAGGTTAGGTTATATTACGTTATTGATGTATATAAAGCACCCACGGAGACGTAGAGGCCAACTCGCCAGGAATGATGTCAAATATTACCGCCGAGATGTTAGGTTGGGTTAGGTTAGGTTATATTACGTTATTGATGTTTATGAAGGTCAAACGGAGACGGAGAAGCCAACTCGCCAGGAATGTTGTCAAATATTACCGCCGAGATTTTAGGTTGTGTTAGGTTAGGTTATATAACGTTATTGATGTATATAAAGGTCCCACGGAGACGTAGAGGCCAACTCGCCAGTAATGTTGTCAAATATTACCGCCGAGATGATAGGTTGGGTTAGGTTAGGTTATATTACGTTATTGATGTATATAAAGATCCCACGAATACGTAGAGGCCAACTCGCCATGAATGTGTTCAAATATTACCGCCGAGATGTTAGATTGGGTTAGGTTAGGTTATATTGCGTTATTGATGTATATAAAACACCCACGGAGGCGTAGAGGCCAACTCGCCAGGAATGATGTCAAATATTACCGCCGAGATGTTAGGTTGGGTTAGGTTAGGTTATATTACGTTATAGATGTATATAAAGATCCCACGGAGACGTAGAGGCCAACTCGCCACGAATGTTTTCAAGTATTACCGCCGGGATGTTAGGTTGGTTTAGGTTAGGTTATATTACGTTATAGATGTATATAAAGTTCGCACGGAGACGTAGAGGCCAACAAGCCAGGAATGTGTTGAAGTATTACCGCCGAGATGTTAGATTGGTTAGGTTAGGTTATATTACGTTATTGATGTATATAAAGATCCCACGGAGACGTAGAGGCCAACTCGCCAGGAATGTTGTCAAATATTACCGCCGAGATGATAGGTTGGGTTAGGTTAGGTTATATTACGTTATTGATGTATATAAATGTACCACGGAGACGTAGAGGCCAACTCGCCATGAATGTGTTCAAATATTACCGCCGAGATGTTAGATTGTGTTAGGTTAGGTTATATTTCGTTACTGATGTTTATGAAGGTCAAACGGAGACGTAGAGGCCAATTCGCCTGTAATGTTGTCAAATATTACCGCCGAGATGATAGGTTGGGTTAGGTTACGTTATATTACGTTATAAATGTATATAAAGATCCCACGGAGACGTAGAGGCCAACTCGCCATGAATGTTTTCAAGTATTACCGCCGAGATGTTAGGTTGGGTTAGGTTAGGTTATATTACGTTATAGATGTATATAAAGGTCCCACGGAGACGTAGAGGCCAACAAGCCAGAAATGTCTTCAAATATTACCGCCGAGATGTTAGGTTGGGTTAGGTTAGGTTATATAACGTTATTGATGTATATAAAGGTCCCACGGAGACGTAGAGGCCAACTCGCCAGGAATGTTGTCAAATATTACCGCCGAGATGATAGGTTGTGTTATGTTAGGTTATATTTCGTTATTGATGTTTATGAAGGTCAAACGGAGACGTAGAGGCCAACTCGCCAGTAATGTTGTCAAATATTACCGCCGAGATGATAGGTTGGGTTAGGTTAGGTTATATTACGTTATCGATGTATATAAAGCTCCCACGGGGACGTAGAGGCCAACTCGCCGGGAATGTTGTCAAATATTACCGCCGAAATGATAGGTTGGATTAAGTTACGTTATATTTCGTTATTGATGCTTATGAAGTTCCCACGGAGACGTAGAGGCCAACTCGCCATGTATGTTTTCTAATATTACCGCCGAGATGTTAGGTTGGGTTAGGTTAGGTTATATTACGTTATTGATGTATATAAAGATCCCACGAATACGTAGAGGCCAACTCGCCATGAATGTGTTCAAATATTACCGCCGAGATGTTAGATTGGGTTAGGTTAGGTTATATTACGTTATTGATGTATATAAAACACCCACGGAGGCGTAGAGGCCAACTCGCCAGGAATGATGTCAAATATTACCGCCGAGATGTTAGGTTGGGTTAGGTTAGGTTATATTACATTATTGATATATATATATATATCCCACGGGGACGTGGAGGCCAACAAGCCAGGAATGTGTTCAAATATTACCGCCGAGATGTTAGGTTGGGTTAGGTTAGGTTATATTACGTTACAGATGTATATAAAGGTCCCACGGAGACGTAGAGGCCAACAAGCCAGGAATGTCTTCAAATATTACCGCCGAGATTTTGTGTTGTGTTAGGTTAGGTTATATAACGTTATTCATGTATATAAAGGTCCCACGGAGACGTAGAGGCCAACTCGCCAGGAATGTTGTCAAATATTACCGCCCAGATGTTGGATTGGGTTAGGTTAGGTTATATTACGTTATTGATGTATATAAAGATCCCACGGAGACGTAGAGGCCAACAAGCCAGGAATGTGTTCAAATATTACCGCCGAGATGTTAGGTTGGGTTAGGTTAGGTTATATTACGTTATAGATGTATATAAAGTTCCCACGGAGACGTAGAGGCCAACAGGCCAGGAATGTGTTCAAATATTACCGCCGAGATGTTAGATTGGGTTAGGTTAGGTTATATTACGTTATTGATGTATATAAAGATCCCACGGAGACGTAGAGGCCAACAAGCCAGGAATGTGTTCAAATATTACCGCCGAGATGTTAGATTGGGTTAGGTTAGGTTATATTACGTTGTTGATGTATATAAATATCCCACGGAGACGTAGAGGCCAACAAGCCAGGAATGTGTTCAAATATTACCGCCGAGATGTTAGGTTGGGTTAGGTTAGGTTATATTACGTTATAGATGTATATAAAGATCCCACGGAGACGTAGAGGCCAACTCGCCATGAATGTTTTCAAATATTACCGCCGAGATGTTAGGTTGGGTTGGGTTAGGTTATATTACGTTATAGACGTATATAAAGGTCACACGGATACGTAGAGGCCAACAAGCCAGGAATGATGTCAAATATTACCGCCGAGATGTTAGATTGGGTTAAGTTAGGTTATATTACATTATTGATATATATATATATATATATATATATATTTATATATATATATATATATATATCCCACGGGGACGTGGAGGCCAACAAGCCAGGAATGTGTTCAAATATTACCGCGGAGATGTTAGGTTGGGTTAGGTTGGGTTATATTACGTTATAGATGTATATAAAGTTCCCACGGAGACGTAGAGGCCAACAAGCCAGGAATATGTTCAAATATTACCGCCGAGATGTTAGATTGGGTTAGGTTAGGTTATATTACGTTATTGATGTATATAAAGATCCCACGGATACGTAGAGGCCAACTCGCCAGGAATGTTGTCAAATATTACCGCCGAGATGATAGGTTGGGTTAGGTTAGGTTATATTACGTTATTGATGTATATAAATGTACCACGGAGACGTAGAGGCCAACTCGCCATGAATGTGTTCAAATATTACCGCCGAGATGTTAGATTGGGTTAGGTTAGGTTATATTACGTTATTGATGTATATAAAGCACCCACGGAGACGTAGAGGCCAACTCGCCAGGAATGATGTCAAATATTACCGCCGAGATGTTAGGTTGGGTTAGGTTAGGTTATATTACGTTATTGATGTTTATGAAGGTCAAACGGAGACGGAGAAGCCAACTCGCCAGGAATGTTGTCAAATATTACCGCCGAGATTTTAGGTTGTGTTAGGTTAGGTTATATAACGTTATTGATGTATATAAAGGTCCCACGGAGACGTAGAGGCCAACTCGCCAGTAATGTTGTCAAATATTACCGCCGAGATGATAGGTTGGGTTAGGTTAGGTTATATTACGTTATTGATGTATATAAAGATCCCACGAATACGTAGAGGCCAACTCGCCATGAATGTGTTCAAATATTACCGCCGAGATGTTAGATTGGGTTAGGTTAGGTTATATTGCGTTATTGATGTATATAAAACACCCACGGAGGCGTAGAGGCCAACTCGCCAGGAATGATGTCAAATATTACCGCCGAGATGTTAGGTTGGGTTAGGTTAGGTTATATTACGTTATAGATGTATATAAAGATCCCACGGAGACGTAGAGGCCAACTCGCCACGAATGTTTTCAAGTATTACCGCCGGGATGTTAGGTTGGTTTAGGTTAGGTTATATTACGTTATAGATGTATATAAAGTTCGCACGGAGACGTAGAGGCCAACAAGCCAGGAATGTGTTGAAGTATTACCGCCGAGATGTTAGATTGGGTTAGGTTAGGTTATATTACGTTATTGATGTATATAAAGATCCCACGGAGACGTAGAGGCCAACTCGCCAGGAATGTTGTCAAATATTACCGCCGAGATGATAGGTTGGGTTAGGTTAGGTTATATTACGTTATTGATGTATATAAATGTACCACGGAGACGTAGAGGCCAACTCCCCATGAATGTGTTCAAATATTACCGCCGAGATGTTAGATTGTGTTAGGTTAGGTTATATTTCGTTACTGATGTTTATGAAGGTCAAACGGAGACGTAGAGGCCAATTCGCCTGTAATGTTGTCAAATATTACCGCCGAGATGATAGGTTGGGTTAGGTTACGTTATATTACGTTATAAATGTATATAAAGATCCCACGGAGACGTAGAGGCCAACTCGCCATGAATGTTTTCAAGTATTACCGCCGAGATGTTAGGTTGGGTTAGGTTAGGTTATATTACGTTATAGATGTATATAAAGGTCCCACGGAGGCGTAGAGGCCAACAAGCCAGAAATGTCTTCAAATATTACCGCCGAGATGTTAGGTTGGGTTAGGTTAGGTTATATAACGTTATTGATGTATATAAAGGTCCCACGGAGACGTAGAGGCCAACTCGCCAGGAATGTTGTCAAATATTACCGCCGAGATGATAGGTTGTGTTATGTTAGGTTATATTTCGTTATTGATGTTTATGAAGGTCAAACGGAGACGTAGAGGCCAACTCGCCAGTAATGTTGTCAAATATTACCGCCGAGATGATAGGTTGGATTAGGTTAGGTTATATTACGTTATCGATGTATATAAAGCTCCCACGGGGACGTAGAGGCCAACTCACCGGGAATGTTGTCAAATATTACCGCCGAAATGATAGGTTGGATTAAGTTACGTTATATTTCGTTATTGATGCTTATGAAGTTCCCACGGAGACGTAGAGGCCAACTCGCCATGTATGTTTTCTAATATTACCGCCGAGATGTTAGGTTGGGTTAGGTTAGGTTATATTACGTTATTGATGTATATAAAGATCCCACGAATACGTAGAGGCCAACTCGCCATGAATGTGTTCAAATATTACCGCCGAGATGTTAGATTGGGTTAGGTTAGGTTATATTACGTTATTGATGTATATAAAACACCCACGGAGGCGTAGAGGCCAACTCGCCAGGAATGATGTCAAATATTACCGCCGAGATGTTAGGTTGGGTTAGGTTAGGTTATATTACATTATTGATATATATATATATATCCCACGGGGACGTGGAGGCCAACAAGCCAGGAATGTGTTCAAATATTACCGCCGAGATGTTAGGTTGGGTTAGGTTAGGTTATATTACGTTACAGATGTATATAAAGGTCCCACGGAGACGTAGAGGCCAACAAGCCAGGAATGTCTTCAAATATTACCGCCGAGATTTTGTGTTGTGTTAGGTTAGGTTATATAAGGTTATTCATGTATATAAAGGTCCCACGGAGACGTAGAGGCCAACTCGCCAGGAATGTTGTCAAATATTACCGCCCAGATGTTAGATTGGGTTAGGTTAGGTTATATTACGTTATTGATGTATATAAAGATCCCACGGAGACGTAGAGGCCAACAAGCCAGGAATGTGTTCAAATATTACCGCCGAGATGTTAGGTTGGGTTAGGTTAGGTTATATTACGTTATAGATGTATATAAAGTTCCCACGGAGACGTAGAGGCCAACAGGCCAGGAATGTGTTCAAATATTACCGCCGAGATGTTAGATTGGGTTAGGTTAGGTTATATTACGTTATTGATGTATATAAAGATCCCACGGAGACGTAGAGGCCAACAAGCCAGGAATGTGTTCAAATATTACCGCCGAGATGTTAGATTGGGTTAGGTTAGGTTATATTACGTTGTTGATGTATATAAATATCCCACGGAGACGTAGAGGCCAACAAGCCAGGAATGTGTTCAAATATTACCGCCGAGATGTTAGGTTGGGTTAGGTTAGGTTATATTACGTTATAGATGTATATAAAGATCCCACGGAGACGTAGAGGCCAACTCGCCATGAATGTTTTCAAATATTACCGCCGAGATGTTAGGTTGGGTTGGGTTAGGTTATATTACGTTATAGACGTATATAAAGGTCACACGGATACGTAGAGGCCAACAAGCCAGGAATGTGTTCAAATATTACCGCCGAGATGTTAGGTTGGGTTAGGTTAGGTTATATTACGTTATAGATGTATATAAAGTTCACACGGAGACGTAGAGGCCAACAGGCCAGGAATGTTTTCAAATATTACCGCCCAGATGTTAGATTGGGTTAGGTTAGGTTATATTACGTTATTGAAGTATATAAAGATCCCATGGAGACGTAGAGGCCAACAAGCCAGGAATGTCTTCAAATATTACCGCAGAGATGTTAGTTTGGGTTAGGTTCGTTTATATAACGTTATTGATGTATATAAATATCCCACGGAGACGTAGAGGCCAACAAGCCAGGAATGTGATCAAATAATACCGCCGAGATGTTAGGTTGGGTTAGGTTAGGTTATATTACGTTATAGATGTATATAAAGCACCCACGGAGACGGAGAAGCCAACTCGCCAGGAATGTTGTCAAATATTACCGCCGAGATGTTAGGTTGGGTTAGGTTAGGTTATATTACGTTATTGATGTATATAAAGCACCCACGGAGACGTAGAGGCCAACTCGCCAGGAATGATGTCAAATATTACCGCCGAGATGTTAGATTGGGTTAAGTTAGGTTATATTACATTATTGATATATATATATATATATATATCCCACGGGGACGTGGAGGCCAACAAGCCAGGAATGTGTTCAAATATTACCGCCGAGATGTTAGGTTGGGTTAGGTTAGGTTATATTACGTTATAGATGTATATAAAGGTCCCACGGAGACGTAGAGGCCAACAAGCCAGGAATGTGTTCAAATATTACCGCCGAGATGTTAGATTGGGTTAGGTTAGGTTATATTACGTTATTGATGTATATAAAGGTCCCACGGAGACGTAGAGGCCAACAAGCTAGGAATGTGGTCAAATATTACCGCCGAGATGTTAGATTGGGTTAGGTTAGGTTATATTACGTTATTGATTTATATAAAGATCCCACGGAGACGTAGAGGCCAACAAGCCAGGAATGTCTTCAAATATTACCGCCGAGATTTTGTGTTGTGTTAGGTTAGGTTATATAACGTTATTGATGTATATAAAGGTCCCACGGAGACGTAGAGGCCAACTCGCCAGGAATGTTGTCAAATATTACCGCCCAGATGTTAGATTGGGTTAGGTTAGGTTATATTACGTTATTGATGTATATAAAGATCCCACGGAGACGTAGAGGCCAACAAGCCAGGAATGTGTTCAAATATTACCGCCGAGGGGTTAGATTGGGTTAGGTTAGGTTATATTACGTTATTGATGTATATAAAGGTCCCACGGAGACGTAGAGGCCAACAAGCTAGGAATGTGGTCAAATATTACCGCGGAGATGTTAGGTTGGGTTAGGTTAGGTTATATTACGTTATAGATGTATATAAAGTTCCCACGGAGACGTAGAGGCCAACAAGCCAGGAATGTGTTCAAATATTACCGCCGAGATGTTAGATTGTGTTAGGTTAGGTTATATTTCGTTACTGATGTTTATGAAGGTCAAACGGAGACGTAGAGGCCAACAAGCCAGGAATGTCTTCAAATATTACCGCCGAGATTTTGTGTTGTGTTAGGTTAGGTTATATAACGTTATTGATGTATATAAAGGTCCCACGGAGACGTAGAGGCCAACAAGCCAGGAATGCGTACAAATATTACCGCCGAGATGTTAGGTTGGGTTAGGTTAGGTTATATTACGTTATAGATGTATATAAAGTTCCCACGGAGACGTAGAGGCCAACAGGCCAGGAATGTGTTCAAATATTACCGCCGAGATGTTAGATTGGGTTAGGTTAGGTTATATTACGTTATTGATGTATATAAAGATCCCACGGAGACGTAGAGGCCAACAAGCCAGGAATGTGTTCAAATATTACCGCCGAGATGTTAGATTGGGTTAGGTTAGGTTATATTACGTTGTTGATGTATATAAATATCCCACGGAGACGTAGAGGCCAACAAGCCAGGAATGTGTTCAAATATTACCGCCGAGATGTTAGGTTGGGTTAGGTTAGGTTATATTACGTTATAGATGTATATAAAGATCCCACGGAGACGTAGAGGCCAACTCGCCATGAATGTTTTCAAATATTACCGCCGAGATGTTAGGTTGGGTTAGGTTAGGTTATATTACGTTATAGACGTATATAAAGGTCACACGGATACGTAGAGGCCAACAAGCCAGGAATGTGTTCAAATATTACCGCCGAGATGTTAGGTTGGGTTAGGTTAGGTTATATTACGTTATAGATGTATATAAAGCACCCACGGAGACGGAGAAGCCAACTCGCCAGGAATGTTGTCAAATATTACCGCCGAGATGTTAGGTTGGGTTAGGTTAGGTTATATTACGTTATTGATGTATATAAAGATCCCATGGAGACGTAGAGGCCAACAAGCCAGGAATGTCTTCAAATATTACCGCCGAGATGTTAGTTTGGGTTAGGTTCGTTTATATAACGTTATTGATGTATATAAATATCCCACGGAGACGTAGAGGCCAACAAGCCAGGAATGTGATCAAATAATACCGCCGAGATGTTAGATTGGGTTAAGTTAGGTTATATTACATTATTGATATATATATATATATATATATCCCACGGGGACGTGGAGGCCAACAAGCCAGGAATGTGTTCAAATATTACCGCCGAGATGTTAGGTTGGGTTAGGTTAGGTTATATTACGTTATAGATGTATATAAAGGTCCCACGGAGACGTAGAGGCCAACAAGCCAGGAATGTGTTCAAATATTACCGCCGAGATGTTAGATTGGGTTAGGTTAGGTTATATTACGTTATTGATGTATATAAAGGTCCCACGGAGACGTAGAGGCCAACAAGCTAGGAATGTGGTCAAATATTACCGCCGAGATGTTAGATTGGGTTAGGTTAGGTTATATTACGTTATTGATTTATATAAAGATCCCACGGAGACGTAGAGGCCAACAAGCCAGGAATGTCTTCAAATATTACCGCCGAGATTTTGTGTTGTGTTAGGTTAGGTTATATAACGTTATTGATGTATATAAAGGTCCCACGGAGACGTAGAGGCCAACTCGCCAGGAATGTTGTCAAATATTACCGCCCAGATGTTAGATTGGGTTAGGTTAGGTTATATTACGTTATTGATGTATATAAAGATCCCACGGAGACGTAGAGGCCAACAAGCCAGGAATGTGTTCAAATATTACCGCCGAGATGTTAGATTGGGTTAGGTTAGGTTATATTACGTTATTGATGTATATAAAGGTCCCACGGAGACGTAGAGGCCAACAAGCTAGGAATGTGGTCAAATATTACCGCGGAGATGTTAGGTTGGGTTAGGTTAGGTTATATTACGTTATAGATGTATATAAAGTTCCCACGGAGACGTAGAGGCCAACAAGCCAGGAATATGATCAAATATTACCGCCGAGATGTTAGGTTGGGTTAGGTTAGGTTATATTACGTTATAGATGTATATAAAGGTCCCACGGAGACGTAGAGGCCAACAAGCCAGGAATGTGTTCAAATATTACCGCCGAGATGTTAGATTGGGTTGGGTTAGGTTATATTACGTTATTGATTTATATAAAGATCCCACGGAGACGTAGAGGCCAACAAGCCAGGAATGTGTTCAAATATTACCGCCGAGATGTTAGATTGTGTTAGGTTAGGTTATATTTCGTTACTGATGTATATAAATATCCCACGGAGACGTAGAGGCCAACAAGCCAGGAATGTGATCAAATAATACCGCCGAGATGTTAGGTTGGGTTAGGTTAGGTTATATTACGTTATAGATGTATATAAAGCACCCACGGAGACGGAGAAGCCAACTCGCCAGGAATGTTGTCAAATATTACCGCCGAGATGTTAGGTTGGGTTAGGTTAGGTTATATTACGTTATTGATGTATATAAAGCACCCACGGAGACGTAGAGGCCAACTCGCCAGGAATGATGTCAAATATTACCGCCGAGATGTTAGATTGGGTTAAGTTAGGTTATATTACATTATTGATATATATATATATATATATATATATATATATATATATATATATATATATATATATATCCCACGGGGACGTGGAGGCCAACAAGCCAGGAATGTGTTCAAATATTACCGCCGAGATGTTAGGTTGGGTTAGGTTAGGTTATATTACGTTATAGATGTATATAAAGGTCCCACGGAGACGTAGAGGCCAACAAGCCAGGAATGTGTTCAAATATTACCGCCGAGATGTTAGATTGGGTTAGGTTAGGTTATATTACGTTATTGATGTATATAAAGGTCCCACGGAGACGTAGAGGCCAACAAGCTAGGAATGTGGTCAAATATTACCGCGGAGATGTTAGGTTGGGTTAGGTTAGGTTATATTACGTTATAGATGTATATAAAGTTCCCACGGAGACGTAGAGGCCAACAAGCCAGGAATGTCATCAAATAATACCGCCGAGATGTTAGGTTGGGTTAGGTTATGTTATATTACGTTATAGATGTATATAAAGCACCCACGGAGACGGAGAAGCCAACTCGCCAGGAATGTTGTCAAATATTACCGCCGAGATGTTAGGTTGGGTTAGGTTAGGTTATATTACGTTATTGATGTATATAAAGCACCCACGGAGACGTAGAGGCCAACTCGCCAGGAATGATGTCAAATATTACCGCCGAGATGTTAGATTGGGTTGGATTAGGTTATATTACGTTATTGATTTATATAAAGATCCCACGGAGACGTAGAGGCCAACAAGCCAGGAATGTGTTCAAATATTACCGCCGAGATGTTAGATTGTGTTAGGTTAGGTTATATTTCGTTACTGATGTTTATGAAGGTCAAACGGAGACGTAGAGGCCAACAAGCCAGGAATGTCTTCAAATATTACCGCCGAGATTTTGTGTTGTGTTAGGTTAGGTTATATAACGTTATTGATGTATATAAAGGTCCCACGGAGACGTAGAGGCCAACAAGCCAGGAATGTGTACAAATATTACCGCCGAGATGTTAGGTTGGGTTAGGTTAGGTTATATTACGTTATAGATGTATATAAAGTTCCCACGGAGACGTAGAGGCCAACAGGCCAGGAATGTGTTCAAATATTACCGCCGAGATGTTAGATTGGGTTAGGTTAGGTTATATTACGTTATTGATGTATATAAAGATCCCACGGAGACGTAGAGGCCAACAAGCCAGGAATGTGTTCAAATATTACCGCCGAGATGTTAGATTGGGTTAGGTTAGGTTATATTACGTTGTTGATGTATATAAATATCCCACGGAGACGTAGAGGCCAACAAGCCAGGAATGTGTTCAAATATTACCGCCGAGATGTTAGGTTGGATTAGGTTAGGTTATATTACGTTATAGATGTATATAAAGATCCCACGGAGACGTAGAGGCCAACTCGCCATGAATGTTTTCAAATATTACCGCCGAGATGTTAGGTTGGGTTAGGTTAGGTTATATTACGTTATAGACGTATATAAAGGTCACACGGATACGTAGAGGCCAACAAGCCAGGAATGTGTTCAAATATTACCGCCGAGATGTTAGGTTGGGTTAGGTTAGGTTATATTACGTTATAGATGTATATAAAGCACCCACGGAGACGGAGAAGCCAACTCGCCAGGAATGTTGTCAAATATTACCGCCGAGATGTTAGGTTGGGTTAGGTTAGGTTATATTACGTTATTGATGTATATAAAGATCCCATGGAGACGTAGAGGCCAACAAGCCAGGAATGTCTTCAAATATTACCGCAGAGATGTTAGTTTGGGTTAGGTTCGTTTATATAACGTTATTGATGTATATAAATATCCCACGGAGACGTAGAGGCCAACAAGCCAGGAATGTGATCAAATAATACCGCCGAGATGTTAGGTTGGGTTAGGTTAGGTTATATTACGTTATAGATGTATATAAAGCACCCACGGAGACGGAGAAGCCAACTCGCCAGGAATGTTGTCAAATATTACCGCCGAGATGTTAGGTTGGGTTAGGTTAGGTTATATTACGTTATTGATGTATATAAAGCACCCACGGAGACGTAGAGGCCAACTCGCCAGGAATGATGTCAAATATTACCGCCGAGATGTTAGATTGGGTTAAGTTAGGTTATATTACATTATTGATATATATATATATATATATATATATATATATATATATATATATCCCACGGGGACGTGGAGGCCAACAAGCCAGGAATGTGTTCAAATATTACCGCCGAGATGTTAGGTTGGGTTAGGTTAGGTTATATTACGTTATAGATGTATATAAAGGTCCCACGGAGACGTAGAGGCCAACAAGCTAGGAATGTGTTCAAATATTACCGCCGAGATGTTAGATTGGGTTAGGTTAGGTTATATTACGTTATTGATGTATATAAAGGTCCCACGGAGACGTAGAGGCCAACAAGCTAGGAATGTGGTCAAATATTACCGCGGAGATGTTAGGTTGGGTTAGGTTAGGTTATATTACGTTATAGATGTATATAAAGTTCCCACGGAGACGTAGAGGCCAACAAGCCAGGAATATGTTCAAATATTACCGCCGAGATGTAAGATTGGGTTAGGTTAGGTTATATTACGTTATTGATGTATATAAAGATCCCACGGAGACGTAGACACCAACAAGCCAGGAATGTGTTCAAATATTACCGCCGAGATGTTAGATTGGGTTAGGTTAGGTTATATTACGTTGTTGATGTATATAAATATCCCACGGAGACGTAGAGGCCAACAAGCCAGGAATGTGTTCAAATATTACCGCCGAGATGTTAGGTTGGGTTAGGTTAGGTTATATTACGTTATAGATGTATATAAAGATCCCACGGAGACGTAGAGGCCAACTCGCCATGAATGTTTTCAAATATTACCGCCGAGATGTTAGGTTGGGTTAGGTTAGGTTATATTACGTTATAGACGTATATAAAGGTCACACGGATACGTAGAGGCCAACAAGCCAGGAATGTGTTCAAATATTACCGCCGAGATGTTAGGTTGGGTTAGGTTAGGTTATATTACGTTATAGATGTATATAAAGTTCACACGGAGACGTAGAGGCCAACAGGCCAGGAATGTTTTCAAATATTACCGCCGAGATGTTAGATTGGGTTAGGTTAGGTTATATTACGTTATTGATGTATATAAAGATCCCATGGAGACGTAGAGGCCAACAAGCCAGGAATGTCTTCAAATATTACCGCGGAGATGTTAGTTTGGGTTAGGTTCGTTTATATAACGTTATTGATGTATATAAATATCCCACGGAGACGTAGAGGCCAACAAGCCAGGAATGTGATCAAATAATACCGCCGAGATGTTAGGTTGGGTTAGGTTAGGTTATATTACGTTATAGATGTATATAAAGCACCCACGGAGACGGAGAAGCCAACTCGCCAGGAATGTTGTCAACTATTACCGCCGAGATGTTAGGTTGGGTTAGGTTAGGTTATATTACGTTATTGATGTATATAAAGCACCCACGGAGACGTAGAGGCCAACTCGCCAGGAATGATGTCAAATATTACCGCCGAGATGTTAGATTGGGTTAAGTTAGGTTATATTACATTATTGATATATATATATATATCCCACGGGGACGTGGAGGCCAACAAGCCAGGAATGTGTTCAAATATTACCGCCGAGATGTTAGGTTGGGTTAGGTTAGGTTATATTACGTTATAGATGTATATAAAGGTCCCACGGAGACGTAGAGGCCAACAAGCCAGGAATGTGTTCAAATATTACCGCCGAGATGTTAGATTGGGTTAGGTTAGGTTATATTACGTTATTGATTTATATAAAGATCCCACGGAGACGTAGAGGCCAACAAGCCAGGAATGTGTTCAAATATTACCGCCGAGATGTTAGATTGTGTTAGGTTAGGTTATATTTCGTTACTGATGTTTATGAAGGTCAAACGGAGACGTAGAGGCCAACTCGCCAGGTATGTTTTCAAACATTACCTCCGAGATGATAGGTTGGGTTAGGTTAGGTTATATTACGTTATTGATGTATAAAAATATCCCACGGAGACGGAGAAGCCAACTCGCCAGGAATGTTGTCAAATATTACCGCCGAGATGATAGGTTGGGTTAGGTTAGGTTATATTACGTTATTGATGTTTATGAAGATCAAACGGAGACGTAGAGCCCAACTCGCCAGGAATGATGTCAAATATTACCGCCGAGATGTTAGTTTGGGTTAGGTTCGTTTATATAACGTTATTGATGTATATAAATATCCCACGGAGACGTAGAGGCCAACAAGCCAGGAATGTGATCAAATAATACCGCCGAGATGTTAGATTGGGTTAAGTTAGGTTATATTACATTATTGATATATATATATATATATATCCCACGGGGACGTGGAGGCCAACAAGCCAGGAATGTGTTCAAATATTACCGCCGAGATGTTAGGTTGGGTTAGGTTAGGTTATATTACGTTATAGATGTATATAAAGGTCCCACGGAGACGTAGAGGCCAACAAGCCAGGAATGTGTTCAAATATTACCGCCGAGATGTTAGATTGGGTTAGGTTAGGTTATATTACGTTATTGATGTATATAAAGGTCCCACGGAGACGTAGAGGCCAACAAGCTAGGAATGTGGTCAAATATTACCGCCGAGATGTTAGATTGGGTTAGGTTAGGTTATATTACGTTATTGATTTATATAAAGATCCCACGGAGACGTAGAGGCCAACAAGCCAGGAATGTCTTCAAATATTACCGCCGAGATTTTGTGTTGTGTTAGGTTAGGTTATATAACGTTATTGATGTATATAAAGGTCCCACGGAGACGTAGAGGCCAACTCGCCAGGAATGTTGTCAAATATTACCGCCCAGATGTTAGATTGGGTTAGGTTAGGTTATATTACGTTATTGATGTATATAAAGATCCCACGGAGACGTAGAGGCCAACAAGCCAGGAATGTGTTCAAATATTACCGCCGAGATGTTAGATTGGGTTAGGTTAGGTTATATTACGTTATTGATGTATATAAAGGTCCCACGGAGACGTAGAGGCCAACAAGCTAGGAATGTGGTCAAATATTACCGCGGAGATGTTAGGTTGGGTTAGGTTAGGTTATATTACGTTATAGATGTATATAAAGTTCCCACGGAGACGTAGAGGCCAACAAGCCAGGAATATGATCAAATATTACCGCCGAGATGTTAGGTTGGGTTAGGTTAGGTTATATTACGTTATAGATGTATATAAAGGTCCCACGGAGACGTAGAGGCCAACAAGCCAGGAATGTGTTCAAATATTACCGCCGAGATGTTAGATTGGGTTGGGTTAGGTTATATTACGTTATTGATTTATATAAAGATCCCACGGAGACGTAGAGGCCAACAAGCCAGGAATGTGTTCAAATATTACCGCCGAGATGTTAGATTGTGTTAGGTTAGGTTATATTTCGTTACTGATGTTTATGAAGGTCAAACGGAGACGTAGAGGCCAACAAGCCAGGAATGTCTTCAAATATTACCGCCGAGATTTTGTGTTGTGTTAGGTTAGGTTATATAACGTTATTGATGTATATAAAGGTCCCACGGAGACGTAGAGACCAACAAGCCAGGAATGTGTACAAATATTACCGCCGAGATGTTAGGTTGGGTTAGGTTAGGTTATATTACGTTATAGATGTATATAAAGTTCCCACGGAGACGTAGAGGCCAACAGGCCAGGAATGTGTTCAAATATTACCGCCGAGATGTTAGATTGGGTTAGGTTAGGTTATATTACGTTATTGATGTATATAAAGATCCCACGGAGACGTAGAGGCCAACAAGCCAGGAATGTGTTCAAATATTACCGCCGAGATGTTAGATTGGGTTAGGTTAGGTTATATTACGTTGTTGATGTATATAAATATCCCACGGAGACGTAGAGGCCAACAAGCCAGGAATGTGTTCAAATATTACCGCCGAGATGTTAGGTTGGATTAGGTTAGGTTATATTACGTTATAGATGTATATAAAGATCCCACGGAGACGTAGAGGCCAACTCGCCATGAATGTTTTCAAATATTACCGCCGAGATGTTAGGTTGGGTTAGGTTAGGTTATATTACGTTATAGACGTATATAAAGGTCACACGGATACGTAGAGGCCAACAAGCCAGGAATGTGTTCAAATATTACCGCCGAGATGTTAGGTTGGGTTAGGTTAGGTTATATTACGTTATAGATGTATATAAAGCACCCACGGAGACGGAGAAGCCAACTCGCCAGGAATGTTGTCAAATATTACCGCCGAGATGTTAGGTTGGGTTAGGTTAGGTTATATTACGTTATTGATGTATATAAAGATCCCATGGAGACGTAGAGGCCAACAAGCCAGGAATGTCTTCAAATATTACCGCAGAGATGTTAGTTTGGGTTAGGTTCGTTTATATAACGTTATTGATGTATATAAATATCCCACGGAGACGTAGAGGCCAACAAGCCAGGAATGTGATCAAATAATACCGCCGAGATGTTAGGTTGGGTTAGGTTAGGTTATATTACGTTATAGATGTATATAAAGCACCCACGGAGACGGAGAAGCCAACTCGCCAGGAATGTTGTCAAATATTACCGCCGAGATGTTAGGTTGGGTTAGGTTAGGTTATATTACGTTATTGATGTATATAAAGCACCCACGGAGACGTAGAGGCCAACTCGCCAGGAATGATGTCAAATATTACCGCCGAGATGTTAGATTGGGTTAAGTTAGGTTATATTACATTATTGATATATATATATATATATATATATATATATATATATATATATATATATATATATATCCCACGGGGACGTGGAGGCCAACAAGCCAGGAATGTGTTCAAATATTACCGCCGAGATGTTAGGTTGGGTTAGGTTAGGTTATATTACGTTATAGATGTATATAAAGGTCCCACGGAGACGTAGAGGCCAACAAGCCAGGAATGTGTTCAAATATTACCGCCGAGATGTTAGATTGGGTTAGGTTAGGTTATATTACGTTATTGATGTATATAAAGGTCCCACGGAGACGTAGAGGCCAACAAGCTAGGAATGTGGTCAAATATTACCGCGGAGATGTTAGGTTGGGTTAGGTTAGGTTATATTACGTTATAGATGTATATAAAGTTCCCACGGAGACGTAGAGGCCAACAAGCCAGGAATGTCATCAAATAATACCGCCGAGATGTTAGGTTGGGTTAGGTTATGTTATATTACGTTATAGATGTATATAAAGCACCCACGGAGACGGAGAAGCCAACTCGCCAGGAATGTTGTCAAATATTACCGCCGAGATGTTAGGTTGGGTTAGGTTAGGTTATATTACGTTATTGATGTATATAAAGCACCCACGGAGACGTAGAGGCCAACTCGCCAGGAATGATGTCAAATATTACCGCCGAGATGTTAGATTGGGTTAAGTTAGGTTATATTACATTATTGATATATATATATATATATATATATATATATATATATATATATATATATATATATATCCCACGGGGACGTGGAGGCCAACAAGCCAGGAATGTGTTCAAATATTACCGCCGAGATGTTAGGTTGGGTTAGGTTAGGTTATATTACGTTATAGATGTATATAAAGGTCCCACGGAGACGTAGAGGCCAACAAGCTAGGAATGTGTTCAAATATTACCGCCGAGATGTTAGATTGGGTTAGGTTAGGTTATATTACGTTATTGATGTATATAAAGGTCCCACGGAGACGTAGAGGCCAACAAGCTAGGAATGTGGTCAAATATTACCGCGGAGATGTTAGGTTGGGTTAGGTTAGGTTATATTACGTTATAGATGTATATAAAGTTCCCACGGAGACGTAGAGGCCAACAAGCCAGGAATATGTTCAAATATTACCGCCGAGATGTAAGATTGGGTTAGGTTAGGTTATATTACGTTATTGATGTATATAAAGATCCCACGGAGACGTAGACACCAACAAGCCAGGAATGTGTTCAAATATTACCGCCGAGATGTTAGATTGGGTTAGGTTAGGTTATATTACGTTGTTGATGTATATAAATATCCCACGGAGACGTAGAGGCCAACAAGCCAGGAATGTGTTCAAATATTACCGCCGAGATGTTAGGTTGGGTTAGGTTAGGTTATATTACGTTATAGATGTATATAAAGATCCCACGGAGACGTAGAGGCCAACTCGCCATGAATGTTTTCAAATATTACCGCCGAGATGTTAGGTTGGGTTAGGTTAGGTTATATTACGTTATAGACGTATATAAAGGTCACACGGATACGTAGAGGCCAACAAGCCAGGAATGTGTTCAAATATTACCGCCGAGATGTTAGGTTGGGTTAGGTTAGGTTATATTACGTTATAGATGTATATAAAGTTCACACGGAGACGTAGAGGCCAACAGGCCAGGAATGTTTTCAAATATTACCGCCGAGATGTTAGATTGGGTTAGGTTAGGTTATATTACGTTATTGATGTATATAAAGATCCCATGGAGACGTAGAGGCCAACAAGCCAGGAATGTCTTCAAATATTACCGCGGAGATGTTAGTTTGGGTTAGGTTCGTTTATATAACGTTATTGATGTATATAAATATCCCACGGAGACGTAGAGGCCAACAAGCCAGGAATGTGATCAAATAATACCGCCGAGATGTTAGGTTGGGTTAGGTTAGGTTATATTACGTTATAGATGTATATAAAGCACCCACGGAGACGGAGAAGCCAACTCGCCAGGAATGTTGTCAACTATTACCGCCGAGATGTTAGGTTGGGTTAGGTTAGGTTATATTACGTTATTGATGTATATAAAGCACCCACGGAGACGTAGAGGCCAACTCGCCAGGAATGATGTCAAATATTACCGCCGAGATGTTAGATTGGGTTAAGTTAGGTTATATTACATTATTGATATATATATATATATCCCACGGGGACGTGGAGGCCAACAAGCCAGGAATGTGTTCAAATATTACCGCCGAGATGTTAGGTTGGGTTAGGTTAGGTTATATTACGTTATAGATGTATATAAAGGTCCCACGGAGACGTAGAGGCCAACAAGCCAGGAATGTGTTCAAATATTACCGCCGAGATGTTAGATTGGGTTAGGTTAGGTTATATTACGTTATTGATTTATATAAAGATCCCACGGAGACGTAGAGGCCAACAAGCCAGGAATGTGTTCAAATATTACCGCCGAGATGTTAGATTGTGTTAGGTTAGGTTATATTTCGTTACTGATGTTTATGAAGGTCAAACGGAGACGTAGAGGCCAACTCGCCAGGTATGTTTTCAAACATTACCTCCGAGATGATAGGTTGGGTTAGGTTAGGTTATATTACGTTATTGATGTATAAAAATATCCCACGGAGACGGAGAAGCCAACTCGCCAGGAATGTTGTCAAATATTACCGCCGAGATGATAGGTTGGGTTAGGTTAGGTTATATTACGTTATTGATGTTTATGAAGATCAAACGGAGACGTAGAGCCCAACTCGCCAGGAATGATGTCAAATATTACCGCCGAGATGTTAGTTTGGGTTAGGTTAGGTTATATTACGTTATAGATGTATATAAATGTCCCACGGAGACGTAGAGGCCAACAAGCCAGGAATGTGTTCAAATATTACCGCCGAGATATTAGGTTGGGTTAGGTTAGGTTATATTACGTTATTGATGTATATAAAGATCCCACGGAGACGTAGAGGCGAACAAGCCAGGAATGTCTTCAAATATTACCGCCGAGATGTTAGATTGGGTTAGGTTAGGTTATATAACGTTATTGATGTATATAAAGGTCCCACGGAGACGTAGAGGCCAACTCGCCAGGAATGTTGTCAAATATTACCGCCCAGATGTTAGATTGGGTTAGGTTAGGTTATATTACGTTATTGATGTATATAAAGATCCCACGGAGACGTAGAGGCCAACAAGCCAGGAATGTGTTCAAATATTACCGCCGAGATGTTAGATTGTGTTAGGTTAGGTTATATTTCGTTACTGATGTTTATGAAGGTCAAACGGAGACGTAGAGGCCAACTCGCCAGGTATGTTTTCAAACATTACCTCCGAGATGATAGGTTGGGTTAGGTTAGGTTATATTACGTTATTGATGTATAAAAAGATCCCACGGAGACGGAGAAGCCAACTCGCCAGGAATGTTGTCAAATATTACCGCCGAGATGATAGGTTGGGTTAGGTTAGGTTATATTACGTTATTGATGTTTATGAAGATCAAACGGAGAGGTAGAGCCCAACTCGCCAGGAATGATGTCAAATATTACCGCCGAGATGTTAGTTCGGGTTAGGTTAGGTTATATTACGTTATAGATGTATATAAAGGTCCCACGGAGACGTAGAGGCCAACAAGCCAGGAATGTGTTCAAATATTACCGCCGAGATGTTAGGTTGGGTTAGGTTAGGTTATATTACGTTATAGATGTATATGAAGTTCCCACGGAGACGTAGAGGCCAACAAGCCAGGAATGTGTTCAAATACTACCGCCGAGATGTTAGATTGGGTTAGGTTAGGTTATATTAGGTTATTGATGTATATAAATATCCCACGGAGACGTAGAGGCCAACAAGCCAGGAATGTGTTCAAATATTACCGCCGAGATGTTAGGTTGGGTTAGGTTAGGTTGTATTACGTTATAGATGTATATAAAGATCCCACGGAGACGTAGAGGCCAACTCGCCATGAATGTTTTCAAATATTACCGCCGAGATGTTAGGTTGAGTTAGGTTAGGTTATATTACGTTATAGACGTATATAAAGGTCCCACGGAGACGTAGAGGCCAACTCGCCATGAATGTGTTCAAATATTACCGCCGAGATGTTAGATTGGGTTAGGTTAGGTTATATTACGTTATTGATGTATATAAAGCACCCACGGAGACGTAGAGGCCAACTCGCCAGGAATGATGTCAAATATTACCGCCGAGATGTTAGGTTGGGTTAGGTTAGGTTATATTACGTTATTGATGTTTATGAAGATCAAACGGAGACGGAGAAGCCAACTCGCCAGGAATGTTGTCAAATATTACCGCCGAGATTTTAGGTTGTGTTAGGTTAGGTTATATAACGTTATTGATGTATATAAAGGTCCCACGGAGACGTAGAGGCCAACAAGCCAGGAATGTGTTCAAATATTACCGCCGAGATGTTAGATAGGGTTAGGTTAGGTTATATTACATTATTGATATACATATATATATATATCCCACGGGGACGTGGAGGCCAACAAGCCAGGAATGTGTTCAAATATTACCGCCGAGATGTTAGGTTGGGTTAGGTTAGGTTATATTACGTTATAGATGTATATAAAGGTCCCACGGAGACGTAGAGGCCAACAAGCCAGGAATGTGTTCAAATATTACCGCCGAGATGTTAGATTGGGTTAGGTTAGGTTATATTACGTTATTGATGTATATAAAGATCCCACGGAGACGTAGAGGCCAACAAGCCAGGAATGTGTTCAAATATTACCGCCGAGATGTTAGATTGTGTTAGGTTAGGTTGTATTTCGTTATTGATGTATATAAATTTCCCACGGAGACGTAGAGGCCAACAAGCCAGGAATGTGTTCAAATATTACCGCCGAGATGTTAGGTTGGGTTAGGTTAGGTTATATTACGTTATAGATGTATATAAAGATCCCACGGAGACGTAGAGGCCAACTCGCCATGAATGTTTTCAAATATTACCGCCGAGATGTTAGGTTGAGTTAGGTTAGGTTATATTACGTTATAGACGTATATAAAGGTCCCACGGAGACGTAGAGGCCAACAAGCCAGGAATGTGTTCAAATATTACCGCCGAGATGTTAGGTTGGGTTAGGTTAGGTTATATTACGTTATAGATGTATATAAAGTTCCCACGGAGACGTAGAGGCCAACAGGCCAGGAATGTGTTCAAATATTACCGCCGAGATGTTAGATTGGGTTAGGTTAGGTTATATTACGTTATTGATGTATATAAAGATCCCACGGAGACGTAGAGGCCAACAAGCCAGGAATGTGTTCAAATATTACCGCCGAGATGTTAGGTTGGGTTAGGTTAGGTTATATTACGTTATAGACGTATATAAAGGTCACACGGATACGTAGAGGCCAACAAGCCAGGAATGTGATCAAATAATACCGCCGAGATGTTAGGTTGGGTTAGGTTAGGTTATATTACGTTATAGATGTATATAAAGCACCCACGGAGACGGAGAAGCCAACTCGCCAGGAATGTTGTCAAATATTACCGCCGAGATGTTAGGTTGGGTTAGGTTAGGTTATATTACGTTATTGATATATATATATATATATATATATATATATATATATCCCACGGGGACGTGGAGGCCAACAAGCCAGGAATGTGTTCAAATATTACCGCCGAGATGTTAGGTTTGGTTAGGTTAGGTTATATTACATTATAGATGTATATAAAGGTCCCACGGAGACGTAGAGGCCAACAAGCCAGGAATGTATTCAAATATTACCGCCGAGATGTTAGATTGGGTTAGGTTAGGTTATATTACGTTATTGATGTATATAAAGGTCCCACGGAGACGTAGAGGCCAACAAGCTAGGAATGTGGTCAAATATTACCGCGGAGATGTTAGGTTGGGTTAGGTTAGGTTATATTACGTTATAGATGTATATAAAGTTCCCACGGAGACGTAGAGGCCAACAAGCCAGGAATGTCATCAAATAATACCGCCGAGATGTTAGGTTGGGTTAGGTTATGTTATATTACGTTATAGATGTATATAAAGCACCCACGGAGACGGAGAAGCCAACTCGCCAGGAATGTTGTCAAATATTACCGCCGAGATGTTAGGTTGGGTTAGGTTAGGTTATATTACGTTATTGATGTATATAAAGCACCCACGGAGACGTAGAGGCCAACTCGCCAGGAATGATGTCAAATATTACCGCCGAGATGTTAGATTGGGTTAAGTTAGGTTATATTACATTATTGATATATATATATATATATATATATATATATATATATATATATATATATATATATCCCACGGGGACGTGGAGGCCAACAAGCCAGGAATGTGTTCAAATATTACCGCCGAGATGTTAGATTGGGTTAGGTTAGGTTATATTACGTTATTGATGTATATAAAGGTCCCACGGAGACGTAGAGGCCAACAAGCTAGGAATGTGGTCAAATATTACCGCGGAGATGTTAGGTTGGGTTAGGTTAGGTAATATTACGTTATAGATGTATATAAAGTTCCCACGGAGACGTAGAGGCCAACAAGCCAGGAATATGTTCAAATATTACCGCCGAGATGTAAGATTGGGTTAGGTTAGGTTATATTACGTTATTGATGTATATAAAGATCCCACGGAGACGTAGACACCAACAAGCCAGGAATGTGTTCAAATATTACCGCCGAGATGTTAGATTGGGTTAGGTTAGGTTATATTACGTTGTTGATGTATATAAATATCCCACGGAGACGTAGAGGCCAACAAGCCAGGAATGTGTTCAAATATTACCGCCGAGATGTTAGGTTGGGTTAGGTTAGGTTATATTACGTTATAGATGTATATAAAGATCCCACGGAGACGTAGAGGCCAACTCGCCATGAATGTTTTCAAATATTACCGCCGAGATGTTAGGTTGGGTTAGGTTAGGTTATATTACGTTATAGACGTATATAAAGGTCACACGGATACGTAGAGGCCAACAAGCCAGGAATGTGTTCAAATATTACCGCCGAGATGTTAGGTTGGGTTAGGTTAGGTTATATTACGTTATAGATGTATATAAAGTTCACACGGAGACGTAGAGGCCAACAGGCCAGGAATGTTTTCAAATATTACCGCCGAGATGTTAGATTGGGTTAGGTTAGGTTATATTACGTTATTGATGTATATAAAGATCCCATGGAGACGTAGAGGCCAACAAGCCAGGAATGTCTTCAAATATTACCGCGGAGATGTTAGTTTGGGTTAGGTTCGTTTATATAACGTTATTGATGTATATAAATATCCCACGGAGACGTAGAGGCCAACAAGCCAGGAATGTGATCAAATAATACCGCCGAGATGTTAGGTTGGGTTAGGTTAGGTTATATTACGTTATAGATGTATATAAAGCACCCACGGAGACGGAGAAGCCAACTCGCCAGGAATGTTGTCAACTATTACCGCCGAGATGTTAGGTTGGGTTAGGTTAGGTTATATTACGTTATTGATGTATATAAAGCACCCACGGAGACGTAGAGGCCAACTCGCCAGGAATGATGTCAAATATTACCGCCGAGATGTTAGATTGGGTTAAGTTAGGTTATATTACATTATTGATATATATATATATATCCCACGGGGACGTGGAGGCCAACAAGCCAGGAATGTGTTCAAATATTACCGCCGAGATGTTAGGTTGGGTTAGGTTAGGTTATATTACGTTATAGATGTATATAAAGGTCCCACGGAGACGTAGAGGCCAACAAGCCAGGAATGTGTTCAAATATTACCGCCGAGATGTTAGATTGGGTTAGGTTAGGTTATATTACGTTATTGATTTATATAAAGATCCCACGGAGACGTAGAGGCCAACAAGCCAGGAATGTGTTCAAATATTACCGCCGAGATGTTAGATTGTGTTAGGTTAGGTTATATTTCGTTACTGATGTTTATGAAGGTCAAACGGAGACGTAGAGGCCAACTCGCCAGGTATGTTTTCAAACATTACCTCCGAGATGATAGGTTGGGTTAGGTTAGGTTATATTACGTTATTGATGTATAAAAATATCCCACGGAGACGGAGAAGCCAACTCGCCAGGAATGTTGTCAAATATTACCGCCGAGATGATAGGTTGTGTTAGGTTAGGTTATATTACGTTATTGATGTTTATGAAGATCAAACGGAGACGTAGAGCCCAACTCGCCAGGAATGATGTCAAATATTACCGCCGAGATGTTAGTTTGGGTTAGGTTAGGTTATATTACGTTATAGATGTATATAAATGTCCCACGGAGACGTAGAGGCCAACAAGCCAGGAATGTGTTCAAATATTACCGCCGAGATATTAGGTTGGGTTAGGTTAGGTTATATTACGTTATTGATGTATATAAAGATCCCACGGAGACGTAGAGGCGAACAAGCCAGGAATGTCTTCAAATATTACCGCCGAGATGTTAGATTGGGTTAGGTTAGGTTATATAACGTTATTGATGTATATAAAGGTCCCACGGAGACGTAGAGGCCAACTCGCCAGGAATGTTGTCAAATATTACCGCCCAGATGTTAGATTGGGTTAGGTTAGGTTATATTACGTTATTGATGTATATAAAGATCCCACGGAGACGTAGAGGCCAACAAGCCAGGAATGTGTTCAAATATTACCGCCGAGATGTTAGATTGTGTTAGGTTAGGTTATATTTCGTTACTGATGTTTATGAAGGTCAAACGGAGACGTAGAGGCCAACTCGCCAGGTATGTTTTCAAACATTACCTCCGAGATGATAGGTTGGGTTAGGTTAGGTTATATTACGTTATTGATGTATAAAAAGATCCCACGGAGACGGAGAAGCCAACTCGCCAGGAATGTTGTCAAATATTACCGCCGAGATGATAGGTTGGGTTAGGTTAGGTTATATTACGTTATTGATGTTTATGAAGATCAAACGGAGAGGTAGAGCCCAACTCGCCAGGAATGATGTCAAATATTACCGCCGAGATGTTAGTTCGGGTTAGGTTAGGTTATATTACGTTATAGATGTATATAAAGGTCCCACGGAGACGTAGAGGCCAACAAGCCAGGAATGTGTTCAAATATTACCGCCGAGATGTTAGGTTGGGTTAGGTTAGGTTATATTACGTTATAGATGTATATGAAGTTCCCACGGAGACGTAGAGGCCAACAAGCCAGGAATGTGTTCAAATACTACCGCCGAGATGTTAGATTGGGTTAGGTTAGGTTATATTAGGTTATTGATGTATATAAATATCCCACGGAGACGTAGAGGCCAACAAGCCAGGAATGTGTTCAAATATTACCGCCGAGATGTTAGGTTGGGTTAGGTTAGGTTGTATTACGTTATAGATGTATATAAAGATCCCACGGAGACGTAGAGGCCAACTCGCCATGAATGTTTTCAAATATTACCGCCGAGATGTTAGGTTGAGTTAGGTTAGGTTATATTACGTTATAGACGTATATAAAGGTCCCACGGAGACGTAGAGGCCAACTCGCCATGAATGTGTTCAAATATTACCGCCGAGATGTTAGATTGGGTTAGGTTAGGTTATATTACGTTATTGATGTATATAAAGCACCCACGGAGACGTAGAGGCCAACTCGCCAGGAATGATGTCAAATATTACCGCCGAGATGTTAGGTTGGGTTAGGTTAGGTTATATTACGTTATTGATGTTTATGAAGATCAAACGGAGACGGAGAAGCCAACTCGCCAGGAATGTTGTCAAATATTACCGCCGAGATTTTAGGTTGTGTTAGGTTAGGTTATATAACGTTATTGATGTATATAAAGGTCCCACGGAGACGTAGAGGCCAACAAGCCAGGAATGTGTTCAAATATTACCGCCGAGATGTTAGATAGGGTTAGGTTAGGTTATATTACATTATTGATATACATATATATATATATCCCACGGGGACGTGGAGGCCAACAAGCCAGGAATGTGTTCAAATATTACCGCCGAGATGTTAGGTTGGGTTAGGTTAGGTTATATTACGTTATAGATGTATATAAAGGTCCCACGGAGACGTAGAGGCCAACAAGCCAGGAATGTGTTCAAATATTACCGCCGAGATGTTAGATTGGGTTAGGTTAGGTTATATTACGTTATTGATGTATATAAAGATCCCACGGAGACGTAGAGGCCAACAAGCCAGGAATGTGTTCAAATATTACCGCCGAGATGTTAGATTGTGTTAGGTTAGGTTGTATTTCGTTATTGATGTATATAAATTTCCCACGGAGACGTAGAGGCCAACAAGCCAGGAATGTGTTCAAATATTACCGCCGAGATGTTAGGTTGGGTTAGGTTAGGTTATATTACGTTATAGATGTATATAAAGATCCCACGGAGACGTAGAGGCCAACTCGCCATGAATGTTTTCAAATATTACCGCCGAGATGTTAGGTTGAGTTAGGTTAGGTTATATTACGTTATAGACGTATATAAAGGTCCCACGGAGACGTAGAGGCCAACAAGCCAGGAATGTGTTCAAATATTACCGCCGAGATGTTAGGTTGGGTTAGGTTAGGTTATATTACGTTATAGATGTATATAAAGTTCCCACGGAGACGTAGAGGCCAACAGGCCAGGAATGTGTTCAAATATTACCGCCGAGATGTTAGATTGGGTTAGGTTAGGTTATATTACGTTATTGATGTATATAAAGATCCCACGGAGACGTAGAGGCCAACAAGCCAGGAATGTGTTCAAATATTACCGCCGAGATGTTAGGTTGGGTTAGGTTAGGTTATATTACGTTATAGACGTATATAAAGGTCACACGGATACGTAGAGGCCAACAAGCCAGGAATGTGATCAAATAATACCGCCGAGATGTTAGGTTGGGTTAGGTTAGGTTATATTACGTTATAGATGTATATAAAGCACCCACGGAGACGGAGAAGCCAACTCGCCAGGAATGTTGTCAAATATTACCGCCGAGATGTTAGGTTGGGTTAGGTTAGGTTATATTACGTTATTGATATATATATATATATATATATATATATATATATATATATATATCCCACGGGGACGTGGAGGCCAACAAGCCAGGAATGTGTTCAAATATTACCGCCGAGATGTTAGGTTTGGTTAGGTTAGGTTATATTACATTATAGATGTATATAAAGGTCCCACGGAGACGTAGAGGCCAACAAGCCAGGAATGTATTCAAATATTACCGCCGAGATGTTAGATTGGGTTAGGTTAGGTTATATTACGTTATTGATGTATATAAAGGTCCCACGGAGACGTAGAGGCCAACAAGCTAGGAATGTGGTCAAATATTACCGCGGAGATGTTAGGTTGGGTTAGGTTAGGTTATATTACGTTATAGATGTATATAAAGTTCCCACGGAGACGTAGAGGCCAACAAGCCAGGAATGTGTTCAAATATTACCGCCAAGATGTTACGTTGTGTTAGGTTAGGTTATATTACGTTATAGATGTATATAAAGATCCCACGGAGACGTAGAGGCCAACTCGCCATGAATGTTTTCAAATATTACCGCCGAGATGTTAGGTTGGATTAGGTTAGGTTATATTACGTTATAGACGTATATAAAGGTCCCACGGAGACGTAGAGGCCAACAAGCCAGGAATGTGTTCAAATATTACCGCCGAGATGTTAGGTTGGGTTAGGTTAGGTTATATTACGTTATAGATGTATATAAAGTTCCCACGGAGACGTAGAGGCCAACAAGCCAGGAATGTGTTCAAATATTACCGCCGAGATGTTAGGTTGGTTTAGGTTAGGTTATATTACGTTATAGATGTATATAAAGTTCCCACGGAGACGTAGAGGCCAACTCGCCATGAATGTTTTCAAATATTACCGCCGAGATGTTAGATTGGCTTAGGTTAGGTTATATTACGTTATTGATGTATATAAAGGTCCCACGGAGACGTAGAGGCCAACAAGCCAGGAATGTGTTCAAATATTACCGCCGAGATGTTAGGTTGGGTTAGGTTATATTACGTTATAGATGTATATAAAGTTCCCACGGAGACGTAGAGGCCAACTCGCCATGAATGTTTTCAAATATTACCGCCGAGATGTTAGGTTGGGTTAGGTTAGGTTATATTACGTTATAGACGTATATAAAGGTCACACGGATACGTAGAGGCCAACAAGCCAGGAATGTGTTCAGATATTACCGCCGAGATGTTAGGTTGGGTTAGGTTAGGTTATATTACGTTATAGATGTATATAAAGTTCCCACGAAGACGTAGAGGCCAACTCGCCATGAATGTGTTCAAATATTACCGCCGAGATGTTAGATTGGGTTAGGTTAGGTTATATTACGTTATTGATGTATATAAAGATCCCACGGAGACATAGAGGCCAACTAGCCAGGAATGTTTTCAAATATTACCGCAGAGATGTTAGTTTGGGTTAGGTTCGGTTATATAACGTTATTGATGTATATAAATATCCCACGGAGACGTAGAGGCCAACAAGCCAGGAATGTGTTCAAATAATACCGCCGAGATGTTAGGTTGTGTTAGGTTAGGTTATATTACGTTATCGATGTATATAAAGATCCCACGGAGACGTAGAGGCCAACAAGTCAGGAATGTGTTCAAATATTACCGCCGAGACGTTAGATTGGGTTAGGTTAGGTTATATTACGTTATTGATGTATATAAAGATCCCACGGAGACGTAGAGGCCAACAAGCCAGGAATGTGTTCAAATATTACCGCCGAGATGTTAGATTGGGTTAGGTTAGGTTATATTACGTTGTTGATGTATATAAATATCCCACGGAGACGTAGATGCCAACAAGCCAGGAATGTGTTCAAATATTACCGCCGAGATGTTAGGTTGGGTTGGGTTAGGTTATATTACGTTATTGATGTATATAAAGATCCCACGGAGACATAGAGGCCAACAAGCCAGGAATGTCTTCAAATATTACCGCAGAGATGTTAGTTTGGGTTAGGTTCGGTTATATAACGTTATTGATGTATATAAATATCCCACGGAGACGTAGAGGCCAACAAGCCAGGAATGTGTTCAAATAATACCGCCGAGATGTTAGGTTGGGTTAGGTTAGGTTATATTACTTTATAGATGTATATAAAGATCCCACGGAGACGTAGAGGCCAACAAGCCAGGATGTCTTCAAATATTACCGCCGAGATGTTAGGTTGGTTTAGGTTATGTTATATTACGTTATAGATGTATATAAAGGTCCCACGGATACGTAGAGGCCAACAAGTCAGGAATGTGTTCAAATATTACCGCCGAGACGTTAGATTGGGTTAGGTTAGGTTATATTACGTTATTGATGTATATAAAGATCTCACGGAGACGTAGAGGCCAACAAGCCAGGAATGTGTTCAAATATTACCGCCGAGATGTTAGATTGGGTTAGGTTAGGTTATATTACGTTATTGATGTATATAAAGGTCCCACGGAGACGTAGAGGCCAACAAGCCAGGAATGTGTTCAAATATTACCGCCGAGATGTTAGGTTGGGTTGGGTTAGGTTATATTACGTTATAGATGTATATAAAGTTCCCACGGAGACGTAGAGGCCAACTCGCCATGAATGTCTTCAAATATTACCGCCGAGATGTTAGATTGGGTTAGGTTAGGTTATATTACGTTATTGATGTATATAAAGGTCCCACGGAGACGTAGAGGCCAACAAGCCAGGAATGTGTTCAAATATTACCGCCGAGATGTTAGGTTGGTTTAGGTTAGGTTATATTACGTTATAGATGTATATAAAGTTCCCACGGAGACGTAGAGGCCAACAAGCCAGGAATGTGTTCAAATATTACCGCCGAGATGTTAGGTTGGGTCAGGTTAGGTTATATTACGTTATAGATGTATATAAAGATCCCACGGAGACGTAGAAGCCAACTCGCCATGAATGTTTTCAAATATTACCGCCGAGATGTTAGGTTGGGTTAGGTTAGGTTATATTACGTTATAGATGTATATAAAGTTCCCACGGAGACGTAGAGGCCAACAGGCCAGGAATGTGTTCAAATATTACCGCCGAGATGTTAGATTGGGTTCGGTTAGGTTATATTACGTTATTGATGTATATAAAGATCCCACGGAGACGTAGAGGCCAACAAGCCAGGAATGTGTCCAAATATTACCGCCGAGATGTTAGATTGGGTTAGGTTAGGTTATATTACGTTATTGATGTATATAAAGGTCCCACGGGGACGTAGAGGCCAACAAGCCGGGAATCTGTTCAAATATTACCGCCGAGATGTTAGGTTGGGTTAGGTTATATTACGTTATAGATGTATATAAAGTTCCCACGGAGACGTAGAGGCCAACTCGCCATGAATGTTTTCAAATATTACCGCCGAGATGTTAGGCTGGTTTAGGTTAGGTTATATTACGTTATAGATGTATATAAAGTTCCCACGGAGACGTAGAGGCTAACAAGCCAGGAATGTGTTCAAATATTACCGCCGAGATGTTAGATTGGGTTAGGTTAGGTTATATTACGTTGTTGATGTATATAAATATCCCACGGAGACGTAGAGGCCAACAAGCCAGGAATGTGTTCAAATATTACCGCCGAGATGTTAGGTTGGGTTAGGTTAGGTTATATTACGTTATAGATGTATATAAAGATCCCACGGAGACGTAGAGGCCAACTCGCCATGAATGTTTTCAAATATTACCGCCGAGATGTTAGGTTGGGTTAGGTTAGGTTATATTACGTTATAGACGTATATAAAGGTCACACGGATACGTAGAGGCCAACAAGCCAGGAATGTGTTCAGATATTACCGCCGAGATGTTAGGTTGGGTTAGGTTAGGTTATATTACGTTATAGATGTATATAAAGTTCCCACGGAGACGTAGAGGCCAACAGGCCAGGAATGTGTTCAAATATTACCGCCGAGATGTTAGGTTGGGTTAGGTTAGGTTATATTACGTTATTGATGTATATAAAGGTCCCACGGAGACGTAGAGGCCAACAAGCCAGGAATGTGTTCAAATATTACCGCCGAGATGTTAGGTTGGGTTAGGTTAGGTTATATTACGTTATAGATGTATATAAAGTTCCCACGGAGACGTAGAGGCCAACAAGCCAGGAATGTGTTCAAATATTACCGCCGAGATGTTAGATTGGGTTAGGTTAGGTTATATTACGTTGTTGATGTATATAAATATCCCACGGAGACGTAGAGGCCAACAAGCCAGGAATGTGTTCAAATATTACCGCCGAGATGTTAGATTGGGTTAGGTTAGGTTATATTACGTTGTTGATGTATATAAATTTCCCACGGAGACGTAGAGGCCAACAAGCCAGGAATGTGTTCAAATATTACCGCCGAGATGTTAGGTTGGGTTAGGTTAGGTTATATTACGTTATAGATGTATATAAAGATCCCACGGAGACGTAGAGGCCAACTCGCCATGAATGTTTTCAAATATTACCGCCGAGATGTTAGGTTGGGTTAGGTTAGGTTATATTACGTTATAGACGTATATAAAGGTCACACGGATACGTAGAGGCCAACAAGCCAGGAATGTGTTCAGATATTACCGCCGAGATGTTAGGTTGGGTTAGGTTAGGTTATATTACGTTATAGATGTATATAAAGTACCCACGAAGACGTAGAGGCCAACAGGCCAGGAATGTGTTCAAATATTACCACCGAGATGTTAGATTGGGTTAGGTTAGGTTATATTACGTTATTGATGTATATAAAGATCCCACGGAGACGTAGAGTCCAACAAGCCAGGAATGTCTTCAAATATTACCGCAGAGATTTTAGGTTGTGTTAGGTTAGGTTATATAACGTTATTGATGTATATAAAGGTCCCACGGAGACGTAGAGGCCAACTCGCCAGGAATGTTGTCAAATATTACCGCCGAGATGTTAGGTTGGTTTAGGTTAGGTTATATTACGTTATAGATGTATATAAAGGTAACACGGAGACGTAGAGGCCAACAAGCCAGTAATGTGTTCAAATATTACCGCCGAGATGTTAGATTGGGTTAGGTTAGGTTATATTACGTTATTGATGTATATAAAGGTCCCACGGGGACGTAGAGGCCAACAAGCCGGGAATGTGTTCAAATATTACCGCCGAGATGTTAGGTTGGGTTAGGTTATATTACGTTATAGATGTATATAAAGTTCCCACGGAGACGTAGAGGCCAACTCGCCATGAATGTTTTCAAATATTACCGCCGAGATGTTAGGTTGGGTTAGGTTAGGTTATATTACGTTATAGACGTATATAAAGGTCACACGGATACGTAGAGGCCAACAAGCCAGGAATGTGTTCAGATATTACCGCCGAGATGTTAGGTTGGGTTAGGTTAGGTTATATTACGTTATAGATGTATATAAAGT